>CM037779.1:4739806-4789806 GCA_021229015.1 Solen grandis
AAAAGATTCTTTTATATTAGACCAAATTTTTAAATATTAAACTCCAAAAATAAAAATGTATTATTAAATCTCAGTAAGTTTATTAAACAGGCATTAGAAAGACGCAATGATGCATTACAAAATTTATAATCCACATGTATTATACTTATACTATTATGATGTTCTGTTAATGTTAATTAGATTATATGATTGGTTTTTGTTTCATCCACCATACTCCTTAACTTGATTTAACTCTTAATATTCTTTTCCAGCAGCTAAATTTGTATTCTTTTATTTTTCAATACTACACTATGATCAAATACTATGTTTAATGATTGTATGTGTGTGTATGTGTGTGTGTATAGAGAGAGAGAGAGAGAGAGTGAGAGAGATGGAGAGAGGGAAAGTAATTTAACAGTTTGTTTTCTCTTCTTTCACGTGTTATTTGTATATTATGTATTGTATGATGATGTACCATATTGTACAAGTCATTGATAATAAAACTTGATAAACTTAAAACCGCGAAAATGTCATTTTCGATTATCAGATATGTTCTTGGGGTATATTGATAGGTTTTCTGGGGGTCCTGGGTTCTTCCATTTTTGACCCGGTGTCAGGACGATGTGCCACTTTAAAGTTCGTCTTACTTAAATGCCCAATAAAAAGCTTATATTTTGATCAAAACTTGAAAAATATACATTATATATTGTATAAAATTAACCATGGAGTCTTGATATGGAGAAAATTTAAGGCATTATGAGCGGAGACTGCTTAACGTTCAAAACAAAAATGTACCTAGCGACACTGAGTCTTAACCGTACTTAAAAACATCATGTGATACTGTCAATCAAACGAAAGGCGGTTACATTATGCAAGGGCAAAGGTAAAGTTGTATGGCGTACGTGAAAATATGTTATCATTTTAATATCGTTAATTTCATAAATTTACAGTTTGTCCGACTTAATCGTCCAATGAAATGCTTGTATTTCGTTCAAAATTTGAAAAATATAGTGAATAAAATGATCCGTGAGGTCTAAGTATGGTAAAAATATGATTGTTTGCTGTCTACGTGATCTTTGACATTAATGGGCGGAGCTTGTTGCGGCGGCGATGATTACGTCATGTTTTTCAAGTAGCCTTAAAAAAGGTACCCAATTATACCGACTCTGAACCATCACGTGGCCTGTCAATCAGACGGAAGTTGGTTCCATAACGCGAGGTCAAAGGCAAATCTGTATGGCGTACGTGATAAACTGTTAATATATTATAGTTTATATTTTATTTTTTATGGACATATCGCAGCGCTCCGCTTCGCGTCGCTTGCGATACATTCCATAAAAATTAAAATACAAACGATTGTTATTAGTCACAGTTTGCCCTACTTAATCGTTCAATGAAATACTTGTTTTTTATTCAAAATTTTGAAGAATAAATTGCATAAAATGAATCGTAAGGTCTTGATATGGAATATACATGTGTATGATGTCTGCGTAACCAATGCGGATTGTGGGCGGAGGTAGTTGTGGCGGTGACTGCTTTACGTCATGTTTTGTTAGCTCAAAATAAAAATGTACCCACCGATACTGACTCTGAATCGTACCTTAAACATCACGTGAAGCTGTCAATCAAATGGGAGGCGGGTCAAAGCTAAGGTCAAGGCTAGGCTGTATGGCGCACGTGACGTGTCGCTTGCGATACATAAATAAAAAAAAATAAAAAAAAAAATAAGTGAGAACTAATACATTTTCATATTATGCCTCATGTGGAAAAAAAAAACATCCAAAATTACTGACGTTGTCACGGTAATACCCAAACAAACAAAAACTCTTTATTTTAACCATCCATCAATCGCTATATCATCTGTAAATTCAGCTGGTATAACAGAAGTTCGGCGTCTACACACGAGGCCAGGGACTTGGATGCCATCGAAAACATTCGAGAATTCTATGCCTTCGTATTGAGTGCAGTAAGTATATCGAATTTATTTTCAGTGAGTGTTTTGTATGACTTCGGCTATTAGTGATAAATTAGGGTAAAGGGAATCATATTCGTGTGTATATATTTATTTTAAAGTCATGGCCATTACTGATGGATAGTGACATTGTTAATTATCTGGTACTAACCACTGCTGCTGCTGATGATGATGATGATGGCTGCCGTAAAAAAACAAATGTGGTAAAAATAAATGCTTGGTCAGGCATTTACAGAAAATGTCTATAAAATGCCCAACTACGAAAAGTCAACGCTCTCGAAACATATGACAAATGGTTGTCGAAATTGAATTAAAGTATTGAATAACCATGACCTAGACCTACTAAATAAGCACTTATGTGTGTGTGTGTTTTTGGTGTTTCTTTTTTTTTCTCCTTTTTAATATTTTTATTTTGAAGGTAATTGCTTTCACTTGTGTGCACTGGAGTTTAATACAGACTCATTGCTAATGATTGTTCACGACAAATACGCCCTCAATGTCTTTGCCAGGGCCTACCTTTTGAAAGCCACATTTTCTTACGAACAATAAATGTTATCAATACGGATTTGACTTAGAAGAGAGAAAAAGATTACGTCACAAATATGAACACGTTCTCATTCTCTGAAAGGAACATATAAAGTTAAAGACCTCTGAAATTAAATGGAATTTTAATAGATTTAAATCCCAATGAAATGAATAAATATTAACAAGTTTCGTACTTGTACTCTCAAGGTGTCCAAATATTTACCGTTTCGACGAGCGTTTGAGTGCTTAACAAATATAGGTGCTTAATCGATACTGTATTCAGTGTTTTTCTTTGTTTCCAATATAATCAAAAATGTTACATTTGGAAACTAGATCAGCAATCTGACTAAAGTCATCTCCTATATATATATACGCCACGCTATATACCGTAGGAAGATCTGTACTTTAGTCAGATTGCTAGATCAGTGCAAAGGTACCCGGTACCCGGTACGTTGCTGCCCATAAAAAAAAAATCAATTATTTTTATTAATGGGCAGCAGCGTACCGGGTATCTTTGGATCAGTGAATGTAGACCAACATGTGTTGATAACCTCTTATGAGCAAACTACTTGGATTTCAACGAGTTAACCACTGCGCTTTCTGCACACTGAAGTACAAGCACTAGGCGAGTAATACCATCAGAGTCAAGCGAGAAAGTGGATTTCTATTCGATACATGTAGTTGTAAAATTAATAAAGTTTCGTTTATGCTTAAATATTTTACAACTTACAAGACTAAACTACGCCCCCTTTAACCCCTGATTTTGAATCTCCGCCTGTCTGCCGTCCGTCCTTCGGCGAGTCAATCCATTCATTGTGTCTTTCTGTACGTCTTTCTTTCAGTCGATATCTGCTGGACCAAACGAATTATTTTGTCTACCTTGCTATATTTTCAGGTGGATATACGATACAGAACTGTCGAACTTGTCAGCTCATCTATTTCGATAGAGGTGGTATTTGCCGGAATCATAATCATTGATGTACGTTCCATATTTGCAGAAGATTACAGCTATTGTTGGAAACTATTTTCTTTGAGTCAACTTGTCAGAGTCGTTCATTTAAAGTTGTTATTGTTACGGGGTGAGAAAAATGCGAAGCCTGGCCGGGACTCGAATACGAGTCCTTTCGCTTATAGGGCAAATGCTCTACCGACTGAGCTACCCATCTTTCTCCCCAGTTGTGAGTAATCGGTACTGTGACATTAAGACAGCGGTTTCCTGACATGAATTGTCATTTCATATCGAATTTTACTAAACCTGTTAGCTTTATAATATTTTTCAACAACTCGTGAAGTAAAAATCGATATGAAATCACATTTCATATATTAGGCGATCATTCGAATATCATAGACATGTATACAACAAATAACGGATTAAAAGAATGTCCACATCAGCCTCAATATTGTCTGATAGAAAAATAATTATTTTACAAACTGTTACTTAAGTTCTTTTATTTCATTTTTTTCCAGAGTGAATTATCAGGAGTCAGTAATTATTGTGTCATCCTTTTAACAGCATCATTCATTGATGTAAGAATATGTACTTAATCCTTCCAAGGACCCGACTGTGTCCTTCTGGACAGAAAACCACAGAGTGACCGCCTCACCACGTGACCAGGTGGACTCGAGCCTCGCTCTGAATGACTTCAAATCATGGCTCAGCGAGATGACGTCTCCTTTAAATCTCTTACCTAACCATGATCACGCAATGGCATTTACCGGATATGACCTTACGAAAGACGGATCAACATCTAACGCAGGTAATATGCCGCACATGACGTCACGTCCGGTTGTGGATTGTCCACAAAAGCAGCAGTTTTTAATTGTGCACGTGGTGCATTTGGTTTAAGTAATTGAAAATATTTAAAAAGAAGCTTGTCAACTTTCACATTGTGCTAGATACAACAAAAGGTTACTTTAAAAACCGAGAGGCGCTGATAATGTTCGACTAAACCGAGCATGTTCGCTTGTATCTGGTCACGAAGTTGCGAAAAATGTTCTCCTGTTTTTTCTTTTTTTTTAATACTTTTCCTGTCAAAAATACCGATAATCGAATATTGATATAGTTCTATTGATGACAGTCTTAATACTTACTGCAGTTATGCAGACAAGTACATGGTGACAAAATAATGCATTAGAGTTTGCCCGCAATTTCTATCCAATAAGTGAGCCCAAAATTTCAAATTCCTGGTCGATTTATGTTTATTATCGAGGGTTAAACAAATTAAACCGTTCGCTCGGCTGACGTCATTTGTAAACATTGAGTAAAGTTACTTAAATAATCATGTTTATATACACATTAACATAAAAATGAAGAGCTTCGGAAATATTTTCGCAAAATGATGATTACCAGCTCAATATGCTAAAATAAATATTAAAATACAAGGATATTTTTTTTTATTATGTTAAACGTCCCACCGACAGTATTTAAGTCATTTGGAGACGATGTGTACTTGAGACGGATGTATTGCTGTCATACTGCACAGTATCATGCCGTAGACAGTTGGCATGATACCACACCCAATCACATTATTCTGACACCGAGCCAACCAGTCCTGGAACTACCCTTATTATGCTGAGCGCCAAGCAAGGGAGCTATAACCAGTACCTATGTTTACGACTTTGGTAAATACAAGAATTGAAATTGAAATAACGTTCATAAACAATTTACAGAATATGTATCAACTCGTTTGATTTGGTATTTCCAGACTTCTAGCCTTGATATCTTCCGCTGACAGAGGCTTTTCTGTAGATCTACAATTATTATCCACATATTTCGTTCTTTCCTTAACGTCAATCAGTTGCTGTGTACTGATGTCTTAACTAATAAAAATAAAATAAAATAAATAAATAAATAAATAAATAAATAAATAAATAAATAAATAAATAAATAAATAAATAAATAAATAACAGCCATCACTCAAATTAAATTCCCATGCTTCATTATTGAAATATGAAAAAGAAATGAGCCGACGGTGAAAAAACGTGCGAAATTTATGTGTTACATCCATATTTGGAAACACGTGCACGTGTGTGAATACTTTAACAACACGCTGACGTAACACTTTTATGGCGCTATCTCTTAATATAGAAGTGTGACGCAGTAATAGGGCGGGGCAAACTCTAAGTTAATACGTGTTTATTTAGAGAGAATTTAACAGTTAAGAAGCCAGAACGAGCGTAGTTAAATTCTCTCTTAACCCTTTCCCTCATAGAGGACACCATGAAAAGACCTATGCGAACAGCATAAAACCAGATTAGCCTGCGAGTAACTCGCAGGCTGATCAGGTTTTATGCTGTTCGCTGCTCCTCAGTGGTCTGGAAATGAGGGTTTTGTAATTAAATTTGGTAAGGTTTAACTGTGGTTTTCTGCAGATCAGGCTTTATGTGATACCTATTGAGGGCGTCAAAATGAGTCTATATGAGGGAAAGGTTTAATAAACACTAACTATAACTTAACTCAAAATAATATTGTAAGTTTACATAT
Source organism: Solen grandis (assembly GCA_021229015.1). Classification (NCBI taxonomy): domain Eukaryota; kingdom Metazoa; phylum Mollusca; class Bivalvia; order Adapedonta; family Solenidae; genus Solen; species Solen grandis. Next base: position 4,745,767 of record CM037779.1, read on the forward strand.
TTCAGCGGCTTGCTACTGTCGTTGAGAGCATAATTAGTAAAATTGTCATTTCTTTTTTTTGTCTAGGTCTCGCGTGGATGAGCAAGACTTGTGATGTGACGTCATCGTATGCTAGCGCCATTTCGGAAGACCATTATGATGCCGGCATGGCAATTGTAGCGGCGCATGAACTTGGTCACAAGTAAGTGAACATACATATCCATTTCCGAAGTACGTTTAATCTTTGTCATTTGAACAATAATGGTTTACATTTTTTTTTTTTTTTTTTTTTTTTTTTTAAGGGCGCTGTAGACACTCCATAGGTAGAAAATTACGATATAAAAGTTGCAAGAACTTGTTTCAAAATCGAAAAAAAAATGAATAAAAAGGACATTCGTTATATAAAAAGTAGCACAAGAAGACTAGCTCTTGCAAATGAAGCTTCGCGTTTGTCAGCTTGGGTTAAATTTTTCACTTGACAGTGTTTCGGACATTTTGTAACTTTTGATAACATTCATATTCATATCTTGGAGTTATTGCCCTTTGGGTATAGCTTGTGTGGATAACTCCCCTTTATTCTACATACTGACATGGAGGAAAGTATATCAAAGTTATCTACCCTTATGCACAACTACACTGACGGAAAATTCAAATCGGTCACTTATTAATTATCTGTTTTGACTGACTTTGAAGAGTAGCTTTACATCACAGCTTACTGCCACTGTAATTCGCAACCACTTTCAATGAATGAATGAAATTTTGCATATATTTTTCACCTTTCTCATACCCGAAAATTAATTAAAATTTGATTCTTTACTATACCCAAGGTTTTGAGATATTTAATAAATTTAAAGTGATCGGTTAGAACTTTCAGTCAGTGTACTTTCTTGGTCCTTACATCTGAATCACATATACTTTGGACATGCCGTCCTGTGGTTAACGACTTTAATATGTCGCTGTAAGGGATCGAACCCACGGTACTATTAACGGTATGGTTACTCTATAAAATGAGTTCCTGGCACCGTTGAAGTAACTGACTTTATTTTTTCCACGCTCGCAATTTAAGCTAGTGAGATGTTGATATGAGTTGATAGTAGCAAGCGGTGTAGTAATATTGTGATTGCTTGCATTGCTTGCAGTCCCTTTCCACGACATGAGCCTAATTTTAGTTTTGGCCATTAGTCACGTCCGCCATGTTGAACAGAGTAACCAATCTGCGGTGATAAAAGTGTCACATGACAGCAGTATTTGAATCCAGTTTTGTTGCGCATATTAGTCTCGTACATCGAAACAAGTACAATCTTTCAATTTTGCAATCTCCGACCCAACCCAGTAAGTTATATAATGGAAGTCAGTACGATCGTATCTACTCGGTAATCTCCGTTTATATGTCGGAGAAATAAACGAGGGGTTCCGAATGGACCCCGATCTTGCCGTTTTCTACACAGTCTCGGGTCCAGCCACGACGGATCTGGAAACACGTGTCTAGCAGACGACAAATACGTGATGTCTCCTAGTTCAGGCGGCGTGACAGATGCAAGTGCTGTGAATCATTGGGTCTTCTCCGAATGCAGCATTGGCCAGTTTGAGACTTATATCTCCACGCTTTCATCGTAAGTAGCACAGTTGTTGTGACTTATTAACAAACAATGCAAATCTCCGTAAAATTAAGTAGATCTATATGTACACTGATTCATCATTTTCTTTTGTGCATCCTGTAGATTGTACTAAGTATACATGTGATATAAGAATATAAAGCATTATATTTTGCTTAATTTAATGCGCACCATTTTCATACATGCTATTAAATTCATGTTTCCAGTTTATTATATTATAAGCGTTTTAAAAAGGTGTACATGCATGTGTTAGATACAAATTACGTTATATTTATCAACTTAATGCATGCATTTTGAGTGACCAGTAAATTATCAGCCACATAAATCCTTCGATCACTCTACGAGCTGTCTTTGTTGTTTTTTCTCACACACACCCAAATGACGTTTTTCATTCGAGACTCCTGTTATAATACGGGCCTCGTAAGAGTTGCCTACATGTATCATACGAGCTTCTTGCCATTTCTTTTACGATTTCCTTACGACTAATATGACCACACATACACACACATACACACAAATGAGAATTCTAGTAATGTCTACAAGGGCCAATAATCGTACGATTTCAATCGCAAAAGTAATGTAATTGAGGCCTTAGCAACTGTGAGCAATCACAATGGTAGACTGAGGAATGCGCCAAAGACTTGAGGCACGCTGAGTTGCTCGGTGACACTGGTGCCCGAACACTACTGTCCGCATGTGTCCCCATCCCATCATGCATCACTAGGTCTTCTACAGCTGCTACAACAACAACTAACCCAGGTGACAAGTTATCCTTACTAATGCTCGGTGATCTCCCCTTACAAGTGAGTTCAAGTTGCAGAACTCTCTGCAAAGCCAGCATGTTAGAGGAGTTTGCTTCTAAGGACTATCTTGTGGTTCTCGCAGAAACTGTATGTTAGAGCTGAGTGCCGAATACGACCCTGATGCCTTGTCTGAGTATGCCAACCAGATGCCGGGCCAAGCGTACAGTGCAGACACCCAATGTGAAATTATAATGGGGCCTGGCTCTAAATTATGCAGGGTAAGGGGTGTCTTGTATCATTATCATCACCACAACCATCAACATCATCATCATCATCATCATCATCAGCTCCATTGTCGTAATAATAGGTATTATCTCCATTATCTTTTCCATCATTATCATCATTGCCTCACCCTATTTATACTTATTTATAATCATCATCCTCACCCAATTCCAAATCACTCGCCAACATTATCATAATAATCATTATTTTATCATCATTTTTTCACCACTATCATAATCATCGAGATCATAATCTTCTCCACCACCACCATCATCATCGTCGTCGTCGTCGGACCCTTTTCTTAAACCATCCTTGATATATTAAAAGGGTAACTGTAACACTAACTAGAAAGTTAAAGGCACACAAACAATTTGACTAAACAATATACTGAAAACTTTTGCAGGCCCATTCTCTTTGGAATTTTGCTGACCCTATGTCCACCACTCATGGCGACCAATTTGCCAAGTCTTGTACATGTTATCGCAGGTGACATAAGACTTGATGTTCCTTTGTTCAGGGATCCTATATAGAATTCCTTCCTTATTTTATCACAATCATACATGAAATGTGAATTTTTGATGTAGCTCTAAGTACTTTGGAAATTAAAGAAGTTCGTAAATGATTTTATGTTATTTTTGGAGGCTAGCTGCCAAAACAAAAACTTTCAACGTTTTAATGTTTTCCTTGTTGTCTATGCAACGATTTTAGTGGGGGAAAACTGTTTTCAAAATGGCGTCTAAAGTAGATACTAGACAACATCTGTGTTCCATGGAAACAAATAACAGTCTGTAAGATTAAGCAGTTATAAGGCACTTAAAGACTGAATTTATTACTCCGAACAGGAATGGCAAACAAAACGTTTTGCTTTTCCACATATAATGAGCAATTAAGAAACATACCCCCAATTATGATAAACCTTGTCAGCCATGATTTTTTACCTTATTACCTCGCTCTACCACGAAACTAATCATTGCAACTTCTGGTGGCATAGAAATCATTGGAGAACTGTGTCGCAGCGCAGCGTTTAAGGACCCCATTGGATATAAGTTGAAAAACTTAATGGGTTATCCTGTGTAGTATATATGTCTCAAAATTCATTGGCTCAAATGTTCAAACCAAATCTTGTATAATTGTGATATTTGATATTTGTTATTATCATATGTGCTATATAATTCTGTGATTTTGATATAATCTGTGATATTTGTAATTATGACATATATATTCATGAATAAATCTATCTATCTATTAATCCATCTATTGAGACTTTTTGTCTGAGCAACGCGCACTGTGTCGATCTCGTTACAGTGATTCATAATGGATATTACAACATTTGATTTCATCAATAACATGAATATTCATTAAGGTTAAACCATTCCATTTCAGAGTCAGTACTCGGAGTACAGCGCTATATGCCCTGTCATGTGGTGCATTAATCCTAGTTCCGGTGGATGCAGGACTGCAACTGCCTGGGAGGGAACTACCTGCGGATACGGGAAGGTATCTTTATTAGTTATCCCCCTTTCCAGCTCATAAAAACCCGCTTGGTCATTCTCTGAATATTCCGCATCGACTACTGCCATATTGAATTACCACGTGACCATGGTGTGTACCAAAATTCAGGCTGTTGATTATCTATGATTTAGCTGAAACTCAGCTATTTGTCAGCTCACTGTGGCAGAGTACTGTGCGAAATCTCCTGCGTTAGAGATTGCATTCTCTTTGTAGGGTATCGTATATTTGACCGAGTGGATCCGATTTATTCCCGCGTTTATACTCATGACATGAGGAGTAAGGAAACAAGTGCCAAAGATGGTGCATAAAATTTAAAAAAAAAGATTCGGACATTGCGACTTTTGGGCATAAGGATGATGACTCAATTAAAATTGATCTGCTGATTACTGAAAATCAAATGTATACTCTCCAGAAGGTCCCCATTTCACTAAAAAGTCTACGTAAGCGTACATTCACAGATGTATGATTTTTTATTTCAATACAAAAAGAGTTGTGTTTGTAGAATGCAATGAAATGGGTCAACTTTCAGATTCTTTATGTTTTATTTTGTAAATACATTTTTTTCAGACTTTGCAATTAGAACAATATACTTACGACTAGGATCAAATTTGTCCGTACGAAGCTTAGTGAAACGGGCCCCTGCCTGGGGCTTATAGTTGAAAAAAGATGTCCTTGTCACCAGAACATATTTCAGTGGGTTTTTGATAGTTTAAGTAAAGATTGACATGTTATTGCCATAAATTTGTTTTCTATATATTTTGTTAAAGCTTATTGGATTACTTTCATAGAGAGTCTTTCCCATACCAAATGGTCATAAATGCAGTTCACAGCCGCAACAAAAACTAATGTAGTTCTGGACCTGGGTGTCCGAGGTTGTGATTATGTAACTGGGTACATCATCATTTCATTTGTCTACGACATGATTGAAGACAAAGTCCTCCAAACTCATTTGATTTGGCATATCGGCAACATAACAATAGCAACATAATAATATTTGCCCCAAACCACATATATAATACAAATTACTGAAATAATGCTGGAGGGGTTTTAAGACTGATCAAATAAATAATATGGGTATCTGTTCTATTTCAGTGGTGTGAATCCGGTTATTGTGTCGGCCATGGCAACGCTCCGATTGTACCTGGTAACTATAGTAACACTTCAATTGTCTGCAAAAAGTCTCTCAATTGTCTAGTAAATTTAAACAGAACTCATGCATATTCCGTTAACGTTCGACCTAAAACAAAAGATGATCCGGAATAAACCCTAACCAACTAATCCTACGAGTATAATCAGACATTGTCAAATATTGAAGGAAGGTGCATAATGCTGTACACAATTCATCATTTCAGCATTGCTTCCATGAATGGAACCAAAGTAATCAACGAAAACGTATAAGTTTCTCTGTCTCTACAGCAGGATAATAAGAAAAACAAAAACACTATTTTATACCATAGGTACGAGAAATAATATGAATAGGAGAATGACGCCGGCAAAAATGATGTTGATGATCTTGGTGGTGATGATGATGTTGATGCTGCTAATGATAATGATGATAATGATGATGTTGATGATGATGCCATTGCAATATTGTTATGCATTAATAAATTAGTAATGAGTAATGACCGCTGCGTCAGCAATAGCTACTCTGCTACCCAGTCAGGTTATGACTGCTTCTATTTCCTAGACAACTGTGCCCATGGCGACCATCCTGGTGTGGTATACGACGGACAGACGTGTGTCGAGTTCCTCTCCACCCACACTGCCTTCTACTGTGGTCAGTCCTACTTTGCAAGGCGATGTTGCGACACCTGTGGCCCCTACCGTAAGTAAAGCACGTCACGTGCACATCTTGCACAGTAAGAAGTTTACATAGTGTCCTTTCGTCTGCCTCTTCAAGTAAATGCATGATCAGTCAAAAAGAAGAGCGCTTTGGGTCAAGACAACTAAAAATCCTAAATTTACATATACGCATATCTGGTACCAAATTAAAGGTTAATTATGGTCAGTGTGGTCTGAATGCACTTATTTTGTGCGGAAATATGACCATGACGGACTCTTTAAGGTTTCGCGCCATCATGATTAACCAATCAAACATGAGATGGCGAAACTGTAAAATGACATACCTAGATGGTTATGGAAATCAAAATGGTCGTGTCTTTAAAATGACTGCATGATAACACAGGGTTTTGGGATATTTTAAAGTGTGTGAATATTACGTCATTGTTGAAGCACTTAATATATACAAGTGTGAAACATTAGCCACCGAAAGTGTCAGACAGCGACTAGAAGGACGGTTTCGTCGGTCCCGAGGGGTCGATCTGAGGCACCTCAAGTGCGCAGCATCGCCCGGAGGGACAGAAGAAGAAGGAAGGCCAAGCTCCACTCACTGGTTAGGGGCTAAATTAGCCATGCTGGTATGTACCTACCCTTTTGGCATACAAAATTAAAATTTTAACATTAATTATCATGACATAAAATTTATGTCATATTTTAAAATTTGACCCTTTCGGCATTCAAAATACTCATTTTTAAGGAGTGCAGGTCACACTCCGGGGTCCGGAATTAAAGTATGGTATCATGCGGACGGACCCTCATTAAGCCTTATATGATATATATATATATATATATATATATATATATATATATATATATATATATTAGCCACCGAAAGTAATCTTTAAGAGTGCACTTTGTTCTACATCAGTTACCACGACGACTAGCTCACCGACAAGTCCCGGACCGACGAATGGCGACACTTCCGGTCCCACGCAAACGGCAACTTCGCCAGCCCCTCCACCTCCGACGACGACAACGACGCCAGGCACAGCCGCGACCGTAGCTTCAAGTACAGGTGATATGACCCTTTGAGTTGACCATTTTAAAACAACTATCGTTTTCATCACTATCAATCAAAATATGTCTTTGTCTTTCGTTCTTCTTCTTCTTCTTGTTAGCTGTTTTCAAAACCCTTCGTTTTGCATCGCGCCCTTCCTTGACTATTCTAATTATTATTATTATTAACTGCATTGTTTTTTTTTCTTGTTTTTTTTTTTCCTCAAGAAATTCGTCCTTTTTGTCTCCGTGAAACATACACAGTACTGACTCACTGCAATAAGTTACATGATACCACACACAGTCACATTATCCTGACTTTGGACCAACCAGTCATGGATAATAATGCATATGTGCTAAGCGCCAAGGACAAAAGGGATATACCAGGACTATTTGTGAAACGCAATGAAAATTTTACTTTTTCTAAAACCTTTCCTATTTTGTCCATTTACATAAGGGAAACCACGAACATACATTTTTTTGTGAAAAAAAAAATCTCTTTAAGTATGTTAAATGCCGATTTTGTTAGCTGCTGGGCAGTATTTACATTTTAGGGTCACGTGACCCCTATGACCTCATCGATAGAACAGAACAGAACATGTCAAATCTGTTTTTGGTCTAGAATAAAGTTAAAGGTTTTATCGAGTTGTTTCTGTCAAATTAATCCGTGAATTTGACGAAAATAAATGATATATTTGTGATTACGCAAATCAGATTGACTGTGATTATAAAAAGTTTAATTCAGAGATAAACAGAAGTCTTCAAGTGAATAGAAGTTAAAAATTTTATAATTTGAATATGTTTTCACCACTATCCTATACTTTGGTGTTAGTATGCAACCATTGTTATTTTAATTCACTCCTTTCCCGAACATTTATTAACTGACGCTTGTTTGAAATACACATTAGGAATTACGAAAAGGAAGCAATAAACCAATAAACCATAGCTTTTACCCGTTGAAACACAGGAAGGAATAACATTATGGAATTAGTAGTACTTACCTTTCTTTCACGCATTTATCCTTGTCTTCCTTTATATCATAATTCCATTCAAAAGAATAAAAAAAGCTTTTTATCGTCCTTCCATAACTTCTCATTTGTCGATATATCAAGTTTTAAGTAAAATATTTTCTCATGCCATTTTCAGATAATCAGAATCACATTTACATTTTTTCTATACCCTACAAAGACATAACTTTTAAAATCGATTTGATTTGAATGATAATGGAACAACAGAACCTGCCTATATCTTATATATTTGCACTAATAATTCCCTTTACATTATCATGAATGAAACTTGCCGATCTTAAACGCGTTAATTATGACTTAATCTGTGTCATTATTGACAAACTGACAACGTTTCACTATCTAAGAACCCGACCGTCTGTAAGCATCTGCTCACATCTCATTGTGATTGGTTTGACAATATGTCACACCCAGGGGCCACAAATCATACCCATCATTTAGTCACCACCAATTAGGCATATCTCCGACACACACACCCGGATCAATTAACCCGGGTAACCCTTTTATTATCCCCTGATTGACCACAAACAGGAAATTACATAATCATACCAAACCAAAAAGTTAATTCTTATCAGTAGATATGTTAGGGATTTTACTCATTTAGAAACATGGTCTTTGTGGAAACTACAGGATTTTAACGGAAAATAAGAGGGATTTTGATATGAAGGTATGTAAAACGTATATTAACGTTACTCATATTCAGGACCTTTATGTCAATATTACAATTTTAGAAAAATCCTCCCCCACTATTCAGTACATAAGCACCGTTTTATCTTAATATTTTTTATAGGAATGTAAATTAATTGAGCTACACATTTTCACCCTTATTCTTTCATTGTCATCTAGGATTTAGCTTGAAATTAATTACAGTGACTGTGAATTGTTCAATAAGATCTATTGAAAATCCTACCCCTGACGCAATTATATCAAGCGAGATTTTCCCTACAAACTACAATGTATACAGAAATGACAGAGGAACCCTAGGAGGGGGAGTATTCATATTAGTAGAAAAATCAATAACATCAGTAGAACAGACCTCCCTCATCACAGACTGTGAAATTGAATGGGTTAAAATAAAAATAAAAAACAACAAAGACCTCCTAGTGGGATCTTTCTACATGCCACATCGAGAACAAAAACACTTGGAAGAATTAAAAAAATCCTTGGAATTAGCAGATACCAATAAGAACTCAAACATCATACTAACAGTGGATTTTAATTGTCCCAACATACAGTGGGAGAACTCAACAGCAACTGGACCAGAAAGAGAAATACAACAAGGGCTAGTAGACTTGATGAATTCTAACAATTTAACCCAAATCCACAACAAACCTACAAGAGAAAACAACTTATTGGACCTGGTTTTCGTCTCAAACCCAAATATGACAAAATCCTCAGTAAACGTACCAGGAATCTCAGACCACGACATAATAATATCAGATTTTGAAACAAAGGTGCATCACCAAAAGACAAAACCTAGAAAATGTTACCTATACAAAAAAGCAGACTGGAATGATATAAAAAAAAAAAAAAAAAAAAAAAAAACATTGACAAAAACATACCACAAAAAGAAATAAGATCTGGAAACAACATCCCTTGGATCAGGAGAAAAGAAAAGAAAATTATCAAAAAGAAACAAAGACTTTACAACCAAGCAAAGAAAACAATTAACTGGACCAGCTACAGAAAATTCCAAAAAGAATGTAAGAGAGAACTAAGAAGATCTGAATGGAACTATATGGATACAAATATCTTAGAAGGACTAAATAGACAAAAACACAAAACCCTTCTGGAAGTATGTCAAATCTAAAAGACAAGAATCAACCGGAATAGCCCCACTCAAAAGAGGAAACAGCCTAATAACAGATAGCAAAGAAAAAGCTGAAGAACTACTCAAACAATTTAAATCTGTCTTCACAAAACCAACGAAGAAAGAATTGCCAGAAATGAAAAAAACAAGTGAAGAAAAACATCAAACCAATAAAAATTGAACAGAAAGGACTGGAGAAGCTACTATCAAAAATAAATCCATTAAAGGCTTCTGGCCCAGATAACATTCCTAATAGAAAACTAAAAGAATGCTCAAAAGAACTAGCTCCAATCCTGAAAATAATCCTACAGTGCTCAATAGACACAGGAGAATTACCAAAAGACTGGAGAGATGCAAACATCTCAAGCATCTTCAAAAAAGGCAACAAACACCTGCCAGAAAACTACAGACCTGTCTCACTAACCTCAGTCATATGCAAAACTCTTGAACATATTATTTGTAGACACATACTTAACCACCTGGAAGAAAACAAAATACTGACAAACTTCAATCATGGATTTAGGTCTGGGTACTCCTGCGAAACACAACTTTAAATAACTTCCTACTAGATCACGACAAAGGTCAACAAATAGATATTGCCATATTAGACTTTTCAAAAGCCTTCGATACAGTACCACATGACAAACTCCTACACAAACTTGACAGCTATGGAATTAAGGGAAGTCTTCACACTTGGTTAACAAATTTTCTAACAAATAGAACAATGAAAACAATAGTAGAAGGCGAAAAATCAAGCAAAACAACAGTAGACTCAGGAGTACTCCCAAGGCACAGTACTAGGGCCAATCCTATTCTTGTGCCACATAAATGACCTGCCGGAATGTGTAAAATCCTCCGTCAGACTATTTGCAGATGACTGCCTACTATATAGAACGATAAAATCAGAACAAGATCACCTCCAATTACAACAGGACCTAAATAGCCCAGAAACATGGGCAACAAACTGGGGCATGAAATTCAACGCGAAAAAATGCTATATCATGTCAATCAACAAAAAAACCAATAGATTTTATCAACTGTATAACCACATAATGCAGGAAGTACAAAAAAATCCCTATCTTGGACTACAAATCTCAAATGACTTAAAATGGAATATACATATCAACAAGGTATGCAAAAAAGCAAATTCAACTTTAGGCTTTTTAAGACGGAATCTCAGAAATGTACCACAGACCTGTAGAAAAACAGCCTACATTACACTAGTAAGATCAATAATGGAATATGGGGCTACCATCTGGAACCCCTATCAGAAAGACAACATAGACAAACTAGAAAGAATCCAAAACAGGGCAGTAAGATTCATAAAAAGAGATTATACAAGCAGAACACCAGGGACAATATCAAAAATGAAACAAGAACTTGAACTAGAAACTTTACAAGACAGACGCCTAAGCTTCAGATTAATATTAATGTACAAGGTGGTTGAGGGGTTAGTTCCAGCACTGCCAACATCAGATTTTGTGAAATTCACCAGACCTAAAAGGACAATAAAAACAAAAAACAATTTAATGGCTGCGAAACATCAAATATATTAGAAAAACGCATTTGCAAAAATTCAAAGGGTCTCGAAATACCAGCATCAAACTCTAAACAATATGAAAATTCATTCTTTGTGGACACTGTGATTCACTGGAATCATCTCCCTGATAATATAGTGCATGCTGGCTCTGTTGAGGCATTCAAAAATGCCTTAAAGAGCCACCGCCAATAGTGCGGAGCTCTTCTTCCGTTGTGTAAAATCCAGTATTGGGATCTACAACGTATTTGTTTCAGATTCAGATTGAACTATTGATGACGTCATAGCAAAGGGAGAGAAGTCAGTCAAACTTTTCTCACATGGGTCATTCTTGCAACTTTCAATAGCCGATTTCATACAACCTACAAATAATCTTAACATTTTTTTACAGAAGGTCTTACACTAATGTATTCTAACAGATAATAATGAAAATGAAATCTTGTGGTTGACCTTTAAATTTGGTATGTCGCGGCAGAGAATGAAACCCACGATTCTCAGTTACGGGGCGGACGATCTCACCTTTCGCCTACCTGAATTAGTAATTACAGTTGTATGAATAAGGTGAATTGATTTTAATATGTTGCATTTGAAAAACAAATAACAGGAACAACTCCGACAGAGTTTCCGGACGACTTGTGTGAAAGCTTTGTACAGACAGGGTCCTCTATGTGCAGGGTATGTGAACTCTCTCTCTCTCCCACCCCCTCCTACTCTCTCTCCCCTCTCTCTCTCTCTCTCTCACACACACACATACACAACAAAGTATCAACAAAATAAGAGAATCAACCTCTATGCTAGCGCTGAACAAAAATATTTTAGGTATATTTTAGTTTACATGATAATAATACAATATAAACGAATATGTTAATTATTCAAAATAAATATAACGTTAGATTAATTACTCATCTCCCGTCCTATACATTTTTATATATGCATCACAGACATAATTATTTAAATAATGCTTTTTAGGCTGTCTAGTCGAAAGTCTGTCTGATACCATACTGATTCGTTTAAGACAAATAAATTAATTGTTGAATGCAACACAATGTAGCTCTCTCAATTCGAGAACTGATTAAGGAAACAAAAATTTCGAAAAACCGCAATGATTGGAAAACCGAGATTATTTCGTCTGTTTCTCCGTACAGCGACTGGGAAGATATCTCGAGTTATGCATGGTGCTCGTTTATAAGCATTTTGCTTGGAAAATTGTAATTATAGTGTATATACAGCGTAATGGAATGTTTTGTTATGTTTAGAGTGTACATAATTATAATGTTGATTTAGGGTGTATGTCTAAAAATAATTTCGTTATTTTGACTGAAGTACATTTTGGATAATTTTGATTGGATAGTATTTCCGTGGTATCTCATTTTGAGGGGTCAATTATAAGTTCTTTTTTGGGTTGGGAAACATTGTTTAATGAATATTCGGGTTTATGCATCAGTAGGCATGAATTCTGGCAAATTTTTATTTACATGAAGTTACTTCATGAAGCGGTTTTGATGATGTTGTTGTTTTTATAATGTTGACCGATAAATGAAGATTGATATTTATTCAATGCATACGCGAAAATACTGAAACATATCCATCAATGATAATCATATCTTTCACTAGAGAAGATAAGATCTTATCATTTTGAAGTATCATCACTGTACTGTGCTCTCTTGTTGTCCAGTACTTCCATTACGAGGACTACGGCACTCTGTGCCAGACACTGTTCTGCCACCTGCCGGACACTCCAAATACCTGCACCGGTTTAACGCCCCCAGACTTCACACCATGTGGTGACGGCCTTTTGTGTTATGGAGGAGTCTGCATATCACACCCGGACGCTCCCGTTCTCTCCCGTAAGTCTTTTTCACTCTTCCCTGTGTTGTTGCTGCTGCTTTATATTTGAGTTAACCGTTGCGTCTTTCAGTCATGTATAGCAAGGTCCAGCTAATTACAGGTGGAAGACCAGAGTGCTCAGAGGCACCTGGCTAAAACCACCCACATACCAGCTGGAAGGCTTTCTCACATGAAACATTGGAGTGACCCAATATGGATTCGAACCCATAGCGGTACTTTCTCTAATGTGTCCTTCAGATGTGCTTATCTATTTATAAAATATAAACGTCCGCACTGGACTGATAAAGGATAGGTTGTTTATTTTCAGGATAGGAACTGCAAATAAGTTTTTAGCTTCCAGTTCCGATCCTTTTATTATACAAGTGCATTTTGGCAGTAAATATCTGTTATCTACAAATAAATCTAATTTTATTTTATAAATCACTGGTATTGTTCCTTCTCCAGCTTCCTGTCCGTTTGGGAATGAAAGAGGTAACGTGTCAGGCACCAGCACGTGTAGTGACATCATCGACGGTGGTCCCCATAACTGTAACAACGAATACTGGGCGGGGATGTGCTGCGCCTCCTGTGCAACTTACTATACTGGGACCCCAGGTAAGAGCCCTGGTCCGAATTCCACCAACAATTCTTAGCGAGCGCTAAGTAATACTTAAATACTTAAACAGGTTGAATCCTATCTGTCATTCCTGCTTTACGAATTCTTTTAATAACTGACCTGACAAAGCTGTCATAAATTGTAACCCAAGAAACGAGCAATATTTGTTTAAAAATGAAATATTGGGGTATTTTTATTAGAGAAACAAAAACAAGAATAATGAAATTTGGCCCTAAGTATTTAAGTGTAACTAAGCGCTTAGTATGGCTGTTTATAATTCAAACCAGGTCTTTACGTGAACCCTGAAATTGATAGATAAAACAAATTGTTTGACATATAAAGTCCATTTTCATTACCATGGACATATCTGCAACACACACACACACACACACACACACTATTCAAGGGTTAAGTCCCAGTGCATGTATTTGAATTATAACTACAATACATGGCGAGATGCCACAGCCAATTTCTTAGCCGCAAGAAGTCAAGTAAATCGTGCCTCATTTATATTCTCATATATCCAGTCTGTTATTGCTTTTATGAATGAGTACAACTATAAAATTCAACGCATGAATTGATAATTTATTATCAAGTGACCTTACACGTGAACAAGCTGAAATACACTGTATTTCTAAACGAAGTGAGTACATTAGCACTGCAATGCTTTGATTAACTAGACACTTCCGGTCCCACGCAAACGGCAACTTCGCCAGCCCCTCCACCTCCGACGACGACAACGACGCCAGGCACAGCCGCGACCGTAGCTTCAAGTACAGGTGATATGACCCTTTGAGTTGACCATTTTAAAACTAATACCTTTTCATCACTATCAATCAAAATATTTTGTCTTTGTCTTTCGTTCTTGTTGTTAGTTGTTTTCAAAACCCTTCTTTAGCATCGCGCCTTCCTTGATTATTCTTACTAATGTATTTTGGTGTTTTTGTATTATTTTGATAAATGACATGATACCACACCCAGTCACATTATTCTGACACTGGACCAGCCAGTCATGGATAATAATAGATATGTGCTGAGCGCCAAGGACAATGAAGATATACCAGGACCATTTTTTTGTTATAAATTTGGTATGTTGCGACAGAGAATCAAACCAACAGCTCTCGGTTACGGGACGGACGTTCTAAGCTATCGCCTAACTGAACTAATAATTACAGTTGTATGAATAGGGTGAACTGATTTTAATATTTTGCATTTGAAAACCGTATAACAGGAACAACCCCGACAGAGTTTCCGGACGACTTGTGTGACAGCTTTGTACAGACAGGGTCCTCTATGTGCAGGGTATGTGAACTCTCTCTCTCCCACCCGTCCTCTATCTCTCCCTCTCTCTCTCTCTCCCCCCCACACACACACAAAAATATTAACTAAATAGTTTAATCAACCTCTATGCTAGCGCTGAAAAAAATAATATTTAGGTATATTATAGTTTACATCATAATAATACAATATATACAAATATGTAAACTATTCAAATTAAATAATATGTCGGATTAATTATTTATCTGCCGTCTTATACCGTATCATTATATTACAAACAAAAGTATTTAAATAAAGCTTCTTAGACTGCCTAATTGAACGACTGTTTGATACCAAACTGATTCGTTAAGACAAATAAATAAATTGTTTAATGTAATACAGTGCAGCCATCATAATCCGGGGTATGATTAAGGAAAATAAAAATGTTCGAATAATCACAATGTTCGGACAATCGAGAGTATTTCGTATATTTTTCCGTACAGGGACTGGGAATATATCTTGAATTATGCATGATGCTCGGTTATACGCATCTCGCTCGATTAATTGTAATTATAGTGTATACAAAGCGTAATGGAATGTTTGTTAAGATTAGAGTGTACAGATTTTTTATGTTAATTTAGAGTTTGTATCTAAAGTGAATCTCGTTATTTTGACTGAGTACATTTTCTGAGTACATGGATGATTTTTAATTGGATGGTATTTTCGTAATATTTCATTTTTGGGGGCAATAATAAGCTCTTCTTTTAGAAACATCGGCCTTATGCAAAAGCAGATTGGAATTCTGACACATTTTCACTTACATGAAATAACTTTATGAAACGTTTATATATATATATATATATATATATATATATATGACCGATAAATTTTCAGTTATTATTTGAAACTAATTTCTTGGTGTTAGTTTACAAATAGTAACTCGTTCACTGTCCTTTCAATCATGATTTTTTTTTTATAATCGCAATTTACTGTCAGTTTATGTCATATGATAAAAAGAATCTGATATGAATTGTCATTTCATGTCAAATTTTACTAAACTCGTTGATGAAAATGTTAAGCTTTCCAGAGGCTCGCTTAATAACAATTTCATGAACTCGTGAACTTGATATGAAATAACAATTCAATATATATGTGTGTGTGTGTGTGATGCAAACCGATAAACGAAGATTGATATTTATTCCATGCATACAGTGAAAATACTGAAACATATCAATGGATGATAATCACTGTACTGTGTCCTCTTGTTGTCCAGTACTTCCACTACGCGGACTACGGCAGTCTGTGCCAGACACTGTACTGCCACCTGCCGGACACTCCAAATACCTGTACCGGTATAACGCCTCAAGACTTCACACCATGTGGCCACGGCCTCTTATGTCACGGAGGAGCCTGCATACCACACTCGGAGGCTCCCGTTCTCCCGCGTAAGTCTTTCTTTCCTTTCCCCTGTATTATTGTTGCTGCTTTATATTGGAGTTTTCCATCGCTGCGACAGTATTTCATTCATATAGAGACGCCCGGCTAATTACAGGTGGATGAAGACCACCGAATGCACACATACACAACCCGAGAGAACCACCGAAACCTACCGTAAACCAGCTTGAAGGCTTGATCACATGGAAAAAATCCGAGTGACCCTGCCAGGATTCGAACGTTGGGTTGAGCTTTCATTAATGTGTCCATTACTATCTATCCCACTCTTATAGATTTCAAAATACCGTTAAGTTGCGATTGTTCGATGATGGACGTGGGGGAATAAAAGGCACGGACCTCGTGATTCTAAAGAGTATTTTACCTTTTTTACACTGGACAGATAAAAGATAGATATTTTATTTCAATGTTAGGACTTATAATACGTTTTGTACTTCCAGTTCTATTCCTTTTTGCATACAATAGCAACTATACTGTGTTGCCGGCTCAACAACAAGACAACAAACAACTTAAAACCCGACGTTATAATAGACTGGACGAACGGCTCGTTGTCATGTCCGTTGTCGTCTTTTTCTTTAGCTAAAACCTGTCGATTTGACGGAAAGCCTGTAATTCAATATGAATAAATATATAAAACACTGGTATTGTCCCTTCTCCAGCGTCCTGTCCGTTTGGGAATGAAATAGGTTACGTGTCAGGCACCAGCACGTGTAGTGACATCATCGACGGTGGTCCCCAAAACTGTTACAACGATTACTGGGCGGGGATGTGCTGCGCCTCCTGTGAATATTACTACACTGGGATCACAGGTAAGAACCCTGGCTTGAATTTCACCAACAATACTTACCGCTAAGTAATACTTACATAAACAGTAAGAACGTATTCCATAATTCCTTTTTTAAGAAATATTTGAGTACCTAAGCTGTCATAAATTGTAACCTCAGGAACGAGCAATGTTTGTTAAAAATGAAATATTTGGGTATTTTTATCAGTAATACAAGACTAATGAAATTTGGCCCTAAGTATTTAGTATTATTTAGCGCTCTAAAATATGGTTGGTTTTATTCGAACTATGTCATGCTTTACGTGAGTCCTGAATTTGATTGATAAAATATTTTGTTTTAGTATATAAAGTGCATTTACATTACTATGAACATATTTGCATCTGTTTTATAAACAATAAAAAAATATATTTCCGCAATATGGGCCTCCGTGGCCGAGAGGGTAAAGTCGCTGACTTTAACACTCACTCAGACTTTACCGCGTGGGTTCGAATCCCGGCAGGGTCATTCGGATTTTCATGTTAGGAAGTCTTCCAGCTGGCTTGCGGTAGGTCGGTGGTTCTACCCGGATGCCTCCGTGCATTCGGGGTCTTCCTCCACCTGTAATTAGCTGGACGTCGCTATATGACTGAAATATTGTCGAAGCGAAGGTAAACTCAAATAGTCAAGTCATTTCCGGAATAAACACACACACAGAGGCGAGAAAAAAAACACACCAACAACATAAGTCACAGTATTTGAAACATAACCACAATGCATGGCGAGATGTCACAGCCAATTTCTTACCCGTAAAAAGTCAAGTACATCGTGCCCCAGTTATATCCTCATACATTCAATGTGTTATTCCTTTGATAGGATGTTTTTATCAATGAGCATAGCAGCAATATTCACAGATGAATTAAAAATAATATTCCACTGAAATTAACAGTTTTCTCCCTTTTTACTTAATGCCTTTCTTTGACGCTATACATATTGTTACAGAGTTCATAATAAATTTTACCCTATGGTTAGCCCCGCTTGAATCGCTATTCATAGAAAGCGCGCAATCAACATTTTTTTCAAGTATTTCTTCAAGAAATTTTATTTCAATGTAGAAATCATATTAATGTTAATTTTTATAGTCCTTACAAAATGATTATGTATGTGCTTTGTAGTCGATCCCGCCGATACAAAAGATAGCTGTTGCGAGCCGTCACCGGTGGGCCGAATGGTGATAGATGGCGATGTCGCCGCCTCAGGAGCGGGAGGTCGTTGGTCCGATCCCCGGCCGCGATATACCAAAGTCGTAAAAATGGTACTGGTATAGCTCCTTTGCTTGGCGCGTCGAGTCATGATAATGGGTTAGCTGTCACGTTACTGGTTGGGCCACTGCGTCACACATGAAAATTGCATTAAACAAAACTATCAAAGTTAAAATATCATTCACTCTTGTATAACATACAATTATATAAATGTATATACAAAACAACTGTGTCCTTCAGGTTGTGAGTATGGTGACAGAGTATTCGGTTGTGGTGTGGATTGGTGCGGTACGTACAACGAAACAACTCGCACTGTGTCGTGCTGTGAAACATGCATGCCACCTACTACACCGGTAGCGTCGACTTCGAGTACCGAAGCGCCAACAATGTCTACTTCAAGTATGGCAGGCTCGACCTCAAGTGCTGAATCATCCACAAGTACATCAGTAGGATCGACTTCTACTGCTGCACCACCAGCAACCACATCGCCAGAGTCAATTTCTAGTACTGAATCATCCGCAGCCACATCAACAGGGTCAACCACAAGTACTGAACCATCCACAAGCACATCATCATATTCAACTTCTAGTACATATTACTATACTGAGACCCCAGGTAAGAGCCCTGGCCCGAATTCCACCAACAATACTTAGCGCTAAGTAATACTTAAATTCTTAAATATATAGAACGTATTCCGTCATTCCTATTTTACGAAATATTTGAGTACCTGACTATGCTGTCCTAAAGTTAAACCTACGTAAAGAACAATATTTATGAAAAATTGAAAGACATGTATTTGGGTATTTTATTAGAGAAACAAGAATAATGAAATAAGACCCTAAGTATTTAAGTATTGCTAAACTCTTAGTATGATTAGTTATATTCGAACCAGGTATTTACGTGAGTCCTGGATTTGATCGATAAAGCACATTGTTTTGACATAGAAAGTCCACTTACATTACCATGGTCATATTTGCAACTGTTTTATAAGCAATAATAATTTTTTCCGCATAAAACACACACACATACACACGCACAAACAGACGATAAAAACAACGGAATACTCTTCAAGGGATAAGTCACAATATTTGAAACATAACTACAATGCATGGCATGTCACAGCCAATTTCTTAGCCGCAACAAGTCAAGTAAATTGTGCCCCAGTTATATCTTAAAACATCCAATCTGTTATTGCTTTTAATAGAATGCTTTTATCAATGAGAACAATTACAAAATTCAACGCATAAGTATATACTTTATTATCAATTGACCTGACACGTGAACAAGCTTAACTATTTCTAAACGAAGTGAGTACATTAACACTGCAATGCTTTGATTAACCAGGCACTTCCGGTCCCACGCAAACAGTAACTTCGCCAGCCCCTCCACCTCCGACGACGACAACGACGCCAGGCACAGCCGCGACCGTAGCTTCAAGTACAGGTGATATGACCCTTTGAGTTGACCATTTTAAAATAACTATCATTTTCATCACTATCAATCAAAATATTGTTTCTTTGTTTTTCGTTCTTGTTGTTAGCTGTTTTCAAAACCCTTCGTTTTGCATCGGGCCCTTCCTTGATTATTCTAATGGTTTTTATTGTTGTTGTATTATTTTGTTTCCCCTAACCCCCACCCCCAAGAAACTCGCCCTTTTTGTCTCCGTGAAACATACACAGTACTGACTCACTGCGATAAGTGACATGATACCACACACAGTCACATTATCCTGACACTGGACCAACCAGTCATGGATAATAATGCATATGTGCTGGGCTTCAAGGACTATGAAGATATACTAGGACCTTTTTTATATACATTTGGTGTGTTGCGGCAGAGAATCAAACCTACGACTTTCAGTTACGGGGCGGACGTTCTAACCTATCGCCTACCTGAAATAGTAATTACAGTTGTATAAATAGGATGAATTGATTTTAATATTTTGCATGTGAAAAACAAACAACAGGAATGACCCCGACAGGGTTTCCGGACGACTTGTGTGACACCTTTGTACAGACAGGGTCCTCTATGTGCAGGGTATGTGAACTCCCTCTCTCTCTCTCTCTCACACACAAAACAAAATATTAACAAAATAGTTCAATTAACCTCTATGCTAGCGCTGAAAAATAGATTTTTTTAAAGTTTACATGATAAAAATACTATATATGAATATGTAAATTATTCAAAATTAATATGATGTTAGATTGATTGTTCATATCACGTCTTATACTTTGTCATATTATATATTACAGACATAATTATTTCAATAATGCTTCTCAGACTGTCAAGTTGAAAGTCTGTTTGATACCATACTGATTCGTTAAAGAAAAATTAATATTAATTGTTGAATGTAATACTTAAGTCCGAGAACTGATTAAGGAAAATAAATGTTCGAAAAACCGAAATATTCGGATAACCGAGATTATTTTGTCTGTTTCTCAGTACAGGTACTGGGAAGATATTTCGAATTATGCATGGTGCTCAATTATACGCATCTCGCTCGGCTAATTGTAATTATAGTGTTATCGTATATACAGCGTAATGAAATGTTTTGAAAAGTTAAAAGTGTACAGAATCATCATGTTGATTTAGGGTTTATATATAAAGTGGATCTCGTTATTTGACTTAAGTACATTATGGATAATTTTGTTTGTTTGTTTTGTTTTGTTGGGTTTTACGTCCCACCGACAGTATTTCAGTCATTTGAAGACGATGTCTACTTGAAACAGATATAGTGCTGCCACACTGCAGTATCACGCCGCAGAGATGTGGCATGATATCACACCCAGTCACATTAACCTGACTCCGGGCCAACCAGTCCTACAACTACCCTTATATGCAGAGCGCCTAGCAAGGGAGTTGGATGATTTTGATTGGATTGTATGTCCGTAATATTTCATTTTAGGGGTCAGTTATAAGTTCTTTTTTATTGTTAAATTACTACTCAGCTTTATGCATAAGCAGAAATGAATTCTAGCAAATTTTCATTTACATGAAATAACTTAATGAAGCAGTTGATGTTGTTTTTATAATGGTGACCGATAAATGAAGATTTATATTTATTCCATGCATACGATAAAAATACTGAAGAATACCCATCAATGATAATCAAATCTTTCACTGATCGTCCCCGGTGGCCGAGTGCTTAGAGCGTTCACCACGGGACGGGATACCAAAGTCGTAAAGTTGGTACTGTTATAGCCCCCTTGCTTGGCGCTCAGCATAAGGGTAGTTGCAGGACTGGTTGGCCTGGTGTAAGGATAATGTGAACTGGTGTGGTATCATGACACACGCCTACGGCGTGATACTGCAGTGTAGCAGAACTATATCTATCTCAAGTAGACATCGTCTCCAAAGTATTGAAATACAAACATATCTTTAACTAAAGAAGATACGATCTTATCATTTTGAAGTAGCGTCACTGTGCAGTATTCTTGTTATCCAGCACTTCCACTACGCGGACTACGGCAGTCTGTGCCAGACACTGTACTGCCACCTGCCGGACACTCCAAATACCTGTACCGGTATAACGCCTCAAGACTTCACACCATGTGGCCACGGCCTCTTATGTCACGGAGGAGCCTGCATACCACACCCAGAGGCTCCCGTTCTCCCGCGTAAGTCTTTCTTTTTCAATTTCCCCTGTATTATTGCTGCTGCTTTATATTGGAGTTTTCCATCGCTGCGACAGTATTTCATTAATATAGAGACGCCCGGCTAATTACGGGTGGATGAAGACCACCGAATGCACATACACAACCCGACAGAACCACCGAAACCTACCGTAAACCAGCTTGAAGGCTTGATCACATGGAAAAAATCCGAGTGACCCTGCCAGGATTCGAACGTTGGGTCGAGCTTTCATTAATGTGTCCATTACTATCTATCCCACTTTTATAGATTTCAAAATACCGTTAAGTTGCGATTGTTCGATGATGGACGTGGGGGAATAAAAGGCACGGACCTCGTGATTCTAAAGAGTATTTTACCATTTTTACACTGGACAGATAAAAGATAGATATTTTATTTCAATATTAGGACTTATAATACGTTTTGTACTTCCAGTTCTATTCCTTTTTGCATACAATAGCATCTATACTGTGTTGCCGGCTCAACAACAAGACAGCAAACAACTTAAAACCCAACGTTATAATAGACTGGACGAACGGCTCGTTGTCATGTCCGTTGTCGTCTTTTTCTTTAGCTAAAACCTGTCGATTTGACGGAAAGCCTGTAATTCAATATGAATCAATATATAAAACACTGGCATCGTCCCTTCTCCAGCTTCCTGTCCGTTTGGGAATGAAAGAGGTTACGTGTCAGGCTCCAGCACGTGTAGTGACATCATCGACGGTGGTCCCCAAAACTGTTACGACAATTACTGGGCGGGGATGTGCTGCGACTCCTGTGACTATTGCTACACTGGGATCCCAGGTAAGAACCCTGGCTTGAATTTCTCCAACAATACTTACCGCTAAGTAATACTTTCATAAACAGGAAGAACGTATTCCATAATTCCTATTTTACGAAATATTTGAGTACCTAAGCTGTCATAAATTGTAACCTCAGGAACGAGCAATGTTTGTTTAAAATGAAATATTTGGGTATTTTTATCAGTTATACAAGACTTATGAAATTTGGCCCTTATTATTTAGTATTATTCAGCGCTCTAAAATATGGTTGGTTTTATTCGAACTATGTCATGCTTTACGTGAGTCCTGAATTTGATTGATAAAATATTTTTTTTAGTATATAAAGTGCATTTACATTACTATGAACATATTTGTATCTGTTTTATAAACAATTAACAAAAATATATTTCCGCAATATGGGCCTCCGTGGCCGAGAGGGTAAAGTCGCTGACTTAAACACTCACTCAGCCCATTACCGCGTGGGTTGAATCCCGGCAGGGTCATTCGGATTTTCATGTCAGGAAGTCTTCCAGCTGGCTTGCGGTAGGTCGGTGGTTCTACCCGGATGCCTCCGTGCATTTGGGGTCTTCCTCCACCTGTAATTAGCTGGACGTCGCTATATGACTGAAATATTGTCGAAGCGAAGGTAAACTCAAATAGTCAAGTCATTTCCGGAATAAACACACACACAGAGGCGAGAAAAAAAACACACCAACAACATAAGTCACAGTATTTGAAACATAACCACAATGCATGGCGAGATGTCACAGCCAATTTCTTACCCGTAAAAAGTCAAGTACATCGTGCCCCAGTTATATCCTCATACATTCAATGTGTTATTCCTTTGATAGGATGCTTTTATCAATGAGCATAGCAGCAATATTCACAAGATGAATTAAAAATAATATTCCACTGAAATTAACAGTTTTCTCCCTTTTTACTTAATGCCTTTCTTTGACGCTATACATATTGTTACAGAGTTCATAATAAATTTTACCCTATGTTTAGCCCCGTGTGAGAAAGCGCGCAATCAACATTTCTTTCAAGTATTTCTTCAAGAAGTTTTATTTCAATGTAGAAATCAATATTGAAATGTCGTACAAAAAAATTATTATGTCTTTTAGTAGTCCTGATACAAAACAGTGACCGTCCCCGGTGGCCGAATGTATAGAGCGTCCGCCTCAGGAGCGGGAGGTCGTAGGTCCGATCCCCGGCCGCGATATACCAAATTTGTAAAAATGGTACTGGTATAGCTCCCTTGCTTGGCGCTCAGCATATAAAGGTAGTTGCAGGACTGGTTTTCCCGGTGTCATGATAATGTGAGTTGATGTAATATCATGTCACATGTCTACGGCGTGATACTGCAGTGTGGCCGAATGTATAGAGCGTCCGCCTCAGGAGCGGGAGGTCGTTGGTCCGATCCCCGGCCGCGATATACCAAATTTGTAAAAATGGTACTGGTATAGCTCCCTTGCTTGGCGCTCAGCATATAAGGGTAGTTTCAGGACTGGTTTTCCCGGTGTCATGATAATGTGAGTTGGTGTAATATCATGTCACATGTCTACGGCGTGATACTGCAGTGTGGCAGCACTATATCTGTCTCAAGTAGACATCATCTCCAAATGATTGAAATACTCTCGGTGGGGCATTAAACCCAACAAACAAACAAAACAGCGAATATCAAAAAAATTGTAATATTCACTGTTAGAAACAATGAAATTGCCATTTATAATTGACTAGAATTTCTCTATAATCCACTGAAAAGCATTAAATAAATTATAAGCAAACTACCAAGTTAAATATCTTCACCTTGTCATCCAATTATATAAATGTATATACAAAACAACTGTGTCCTTCAGGTTGTGAGTATGGTGACAGAGTATTCGGTTGTGATGTGGATTGGTGCGGGACGTACAACGAAACAACTCGCACTGTGTTGTGCTGTGAAACATGCATGCCACCTACTACACCGGTAGCGTCGACTTCGAGTACCGAAGCGCCAACAATGTCTACTTCAAGTATGGCAGGCTCGACCTCAAGTGCTGAATCATCCACAAGCACATCAATAGGGTCGACCTCAAGTGCTGAACCATCCACAAGCACATCGGCAGGGTCGACCTCAAGTACTGCACCATCCACAAGCACATCAACAGGCTCGACCTCAAGCACTGCACCATCCACAAGCACATCGATAGGGTCGACCTCAAGTACTGCACCATCCACAAGCACATCGATAGGGTCGACCTCAAGTACTGAACCATCCACAAGCACATTGGCAGGGTCGACCTCAAGTACTGAACCATCCACAAGCACATCGACAGGGTCGACCTCAAGTACTGAACCATCCACAAGCACATCAACAGGGTCGACCTCAAGTACTGAACCATCCACAAGCACATCAACAGGGTCGACCTCAAGTACTGCACCATCCACAAGCACATCGGCAGGGTCGACCTCAAGTACTGCACCATCCACAAGCACATCGATAGGGTCGACCTCAAGTACAGAACCATCCACAAGCACATCGACAGGGTCGACCTCAAGTACTGACCCATCCACAAGCACATCGGCAGGGTCGACCTCAAGTACTGACCCATCCACAAGCACATCAACAGGGTCCACATCTAGTGCTACACCAGCCACAACTACAACGGGAGGACTGACTTCTAGTGCTGCACCGCCAGCTACCACAGCGGCAGGTCCGACCTCTACTGCTGCACCGCCTGCTACCACAGTGGCAGGACCGACCTCTACTGCTGCACCGCCTGCTACCACAGCGGCAGGTCCGACCTCTACTGCTGCACCGCCAGCTTCAACAACAGTAGGGCCTGGAACAACAACTTCATCCAACACGGCTGGTGACTCTCCACAGAGTGACGATTCTCCTGTAAAAGGTTTGTCCATTTATCTTTCTGAAATTTAGTGCATTTTAGATAGTTTGACATGAAGTGTTTTCTAGTAAATACTATTAAGATGTTATTTTATTTTGATTTTGTGCGTTATATATTTATCTTGACTGTATACTAATTCCACTCACTATGACGTCGGAGACCCAACTAATTAATCATGCATATGTCTTAATAACCAGCTATGCTTATAAACTTGATATTTCTCTAATGTCTTCATGGACTTTAACCAAACAAGTTAGATAACTATTGACAAATTTAGTGAAAATCAAGTCCCTTTTGAGAATAAGACATGCTGGTTAAAATTGTTTGTCCAACATACTATCATTCATAAAATTATATCTCAGCAATCAGTTATGGGATTTGATCGAAACTTCTCAAAGGTGATCAGGGATATCAGAAACGCCTGACCGAATTCATTGTAAATTATGGCCCTATTGAATTTATATTCTGGTTAAGGTTTTACGTGCAACTAAATTTGGTTAAAGTGTTGCATGCAATTTACATGGATGAATGCATCTTAGAAAGCAGCTCTGTTTATTGATTTAAATGCTTCACAAAGGTTTACAGTGGCATAAAACAAACAAGCGAGATAACACTTGACCAACTTTAATGCAAATTAAAACCCTTTCGGATTTAGTAATGCTGTTTAAATTTTGCATGACATACTAGTATACTTTAATCTCAGCAATCAGTTCAGCAATTGACTTGAAAGTCCAAATGGATGTGAAGGCGCTTTCAGACCATCAAGTTAGATAACTATTGACTGAATTCATCGTAAATTATGGTCCCATTTGGTTAAAGTTTTGCATTCATTTTACTAGGATACGTACATCTTAGTAGCCGGCTATGCTTATTGATTTAATTTAATATGGCCCCTATTTGGCCCCTTTTAGTGGCAACTCAACGTACCAAGACTGGTTGGCCCAATAATGCGCCTGTGTCACTTGTCTACAGCATGATATCACAGAAAGGCAGCACAATATCTGTCCGTAGACGTATACATATTACTAGGACTGGAATGAGTACTCGAGTACCTAGTAGAAAATTATTGGTACCCGGGTACAAAATTATTACCCGTTAGAAGATGTGGGCCTTTTCTATTATGATACCCTATGTACTTCTTTTCTTATGAATATAAATACGTCACTTACCAATTCATAATGATATCATTTTAGTAAATTTTACACTTTGTCAAGAAATTATCTTCAAATGCTTTCAAGATAGATAGTTTGGGTTTACAACGTACAAATCGTTAAGCGCTTATCGAAATGTTTTAAAATCAACGACTTCAATAGTTATTTATCATAAGTGGTAAATTGGCATTGTAACTGTTTTCATGCAATAACTACATCTGCACGGGTACCTGCGGATAATAGTATGACGGGTACCAAGGTACAAAATAGACTCGTTTCAGCACTAATGTCTTCTATCTGTCTCTTTTTGAAAAGTCATCCAATAACCATTACTTATGGGAGATTAACCCCAAGCAGACATTTCCAATTATAAATTAATGATAATGTATCAAAATATTTTATTATAAGCAATAGAGAATACATACCTCTTTGGTACCATATCTAAATGTGGATCCGAAGGCTATGGTTTGAATCCCACTGTGGGCATTGATTTTTCATGACCTTCCCTGGGTGCAAAGTTGAGAGGGGCTTGTGATATAAACATTATTTCCCAATCAGCGTAAAATAAATAAGTTCAAAAGAGATGAAAAGTTTGAGTTGGGGAAAATCTCAAATTGAGATATTTTGTTAAAGGCAGGCAATGTTTTAAAAAGTGTATTGTGTATTCCAGGTTGGGTAATTGGCATATCAGTAGGAGGCGGGTGCGCTGCCATCGGGTCCTCGTTGGTTATTGGCCTCATCATTAAGAAGTGCATTGCAGCTGGCAATGTGAGTATACCTTGATTCTGTGTAACTCATTGGTAAAAGTTTTCAGGAATTTTCCTGTGCAAATTCCTAAGAAAGAGAGGGAGAGGTAGAAGGGGGGGGGGGGCAATAATAAAAATATGATCGTTGGAGTGTACATTATACTGTTTACCTTGTAAATGAAATGCCGGTAATGACTAATTTCATAGTAACAACTTAAGTTGCGAAAAATCTAAAAAAAAGTACTAAAAACAATAGGTTTTTGCAATCCGAGGTGAAAAAACCTAAGAGACATGGGGGGGGGGGGGAGAGAAAGAGAGAGAGAGGGAGGGAGGGCAATAATAAGGATATGATCGTGGGAGTGTACGTGTATATTAGTTACCTTTAAAATGAAATAATAACTAATTTCATATTAACAATTAAAGGTTATATGGATATGACCGTCCACCAAATCAGCAAAAGAAAAATCGTCCGGGAAAATAATGGTTTCATAGTATTGTACAATTCATAATTTGATAAAAAAAAATTCTTAGTATTCATACATAGAATGGCCAATACTGAAAAGAAAACTTTGGTCATATTTCGGACACAGGCTACCGGCGTGGGACCCCCCAATGATACAAAGTAACAATTTAAAACACATTTTATAAAAAAAAATTACAATTCAAGAAAAAAAAATTGATATCATAAAATAAGAAAAGGTATGTAACTCTCCGTTCAAAATCTATAGGAAAACTGACATGGTCGTATTCTGAGCTTCGTATCTGACACAATTTTCAGCCGATTTCAAATATGCCGGGCTTGTTGAACGCAGAAACAATAGGCCTTTTCGTTGCCGAGTCGATTTTCTAT
Source organism: Solen grandis (assembly GCA_021229015.1). Taxonomy (NCBI): domain Eukaryota; kingdom Metazoa; phylum Mollusca; class Bivalvia; order Adapedonta; family Solenidae; genus Solen; species Solen grandis. The sequence continues at coordinate 4,774,331 of CM037779.1, forward strand.
CTTAGATAAACTACAAAGACAATACGAGTCACGAAACTCAATGGAAACTGTACTCGGACACGATGTGACCGAAACAATGCATATCACAGTCAATGCTTTTTTCAACGGCAACTTCACAGAAATACAATATTTCCAACAAATACCCATATTAAACAATAGATTACATATTTATTTAATTCTCACAAGTTATGCTTTTTTCAAGAAGTCGCTCGTATCGATGCTTTCCGCCCTCATTCCACTGTTGCATTTTGTTATTATTGGCGGCTACCATATTGAATTGGTTATCGGCTTTTGTGATAATTACAATATGACATTGGGGAACCAGCGATATGGTAGCCGTCAGTCATAACAAAATGCAGAAGTGGAATGAGGGCGGAATGAATCAATACTAGCGACTTCTGGAAAAAAACATAACTAATGAGAATTAAATAAATACGTAATTTATTGTTTAATATGGATATTTGATGGAAATGTTGTATTTCTGTGAAGTTGCCGTTGAAAAAAGCATTGACTGTGATATGCATTGCTTCGGTCTCATCGTGTCCGAGTACAGTTTCAATTGAGTTTGGGGACTCGTATTGTTTTTGTAGTTTATCTAAGATAAAAAATCGACTCGGCAACGAAAAGGCTTATTGTTTCTGCGTTGAACAAGCCCGGCATATTTGAAATCGGCTGAAAATGTGTCAAATACGAAGCTCAGAATACGACCATGTCAGTTTTCCTATAGATTTTGAACGGAGAGTTACATACCTTTTCTTATTTTATGATATCAATATTTTTTTTTCTTGAATTGTGAAATTTTGTTATAAAATGTGTTTTGAATTGTTACATTCTATCATGGGGGGGGGGGGGGGGGGTCCCACGCCAGTAGCCTGTGATTTAGGAGACAAACGCACTACTCAAAGATTACGTCACGCTGCAGGGAGTTAAGTTTTCCAGAAATGGAGCAAAATGTATATTATTGTGCATTTCTTTTCTATATTTATATACGCATGTAATCTGAAAAAAAATATAATGAATTGACAGTAATGTGACTTTGAACTCTTTAGAACTACTGATACTAGTCAATTATAAAATACTTATTTAAAAAAGGCAATTTTAAAATCTTAGCAGATTATTCAGTTTTGTTGAGTATACATATTATTTTTTCTTTCAGACTGTTAAGCCACTGGTATAAGAAATTCAGACGTGGGCGATGATTTCAACTATCTGATAGATAATCCGCGCCAAAATGTGATTTATTATACCTCAAGTGACATTCTATATACACTCAATTGCAATTTGACATAATCACGTGGAACTAAAAATAGTATGTTAGTCTGTGAAACCAAGAGTGATAACTACGTCATACATTTAGCATGTTGAATGATATTTCTATTCTGGTGTTCGGTATGATAATAATAAGGTAAATCAAGTGATCATGGGAATCTAAGAGTTAATGCAAGCCTCTATAGACTTTGAGCAAAAGCAAAAAAAAAAAAAAAGGATAAGCCAATAAATCCAATCCGATGGGTGTTTGCATCGACATTGAAGTCTTTTTTAAGCATTTGACGGACCATAATTATAATTTAATGATATAAAAAAAAAACAATATTTACACTGGTCAAGTTATCGTCCGTCCTTCTGTAGACAATTATGGAAAACTTTACTGTGAGGACTTATCAATAATGAGAGCTTTATTTTAGCGATTTTTTAAATCCAACAGTTGGTGGTGATCACATTTGGCGTCTCCTCTACACTGGTCCACCAAAATTAAGCTCTCAGAATGTTCCATAGTTTAATGATAATATATTTATTTTTGCGCATCTGACTAAAATACTAAACAAAGCTAAAATTAATCCACCGTGAGTAATTAGGCGCGTACAATATTTATACCAGACTTAGTTTTGATATCATTGATTTAATCAGGTTGGGTGGTTTATAATGGAGTTACGATCGTTTGTTGAAATTTCACTAAATTTGTATAGGAATTAGATGAATTGATATAAAGACAATCACTTCACTGAACTGTTTATTATTATTATTATTATTATTATTATTATAGACTTCACTGTCACACCCTCGTTGTGAAGAGGAGAAACAATGGTGAATTAGAAAATAATTTTATGCTATCCCTTCTTAAAGAAGTAGTGAATGATGGTTCTCGATGATAAATAGATTTCAGATTGTTGCTTTGTTATCAAGTCAATAGACAGTGTTCCAAATAATTACTTCAAATTCTTTATATTACATGTATTCGGGTGTCACTTTGTTTTTAATTGATCGTTTGTTTTAGAGTCCCACTAATAGTATTTCTGTTAATCGATGACGTTGTCTTCATGAGAGTTATAAAGAGCTGCCTTTGCGAGATTTATTTTGCCAAAAATTTGGTTCGCTATGACGACAATATTACTGGAAATATTTAAGATTTCAATATACAGTTGAACTTGTTTTAGGGACCACCTGTATTAAGCAGTCAACCTGCATTTGGCGGTCAGTATTAATGTTAACAAACTACAGCATTTTGTTTTTTGTTTAACCTTCATTTAGCGACCACCTGTGTTAAGCGGCCATTTTTATCTTGTTGCAAATGACTGCTTATGAAGGTTTGACCTTACTATTATTTTATTGTTAATTCCTTCAATAATTACACGCAACTTCGCAATGGTAAGTTGTTATTTGAACTTGGCCTTTTAAATGACCTTGCATCATTCTCATCTTTGTAAGATTGTGTAAAATCCCCAGGATCCAACTGGTCCCGGTAGCTGAGTTGTTGTGGGTTCGATCCCCGGCCGCGACATACAAAAGTCGTAAAAATTGGTCCTGATATAAATCCCTTTGCTGGCGCTTAGAATATAAGGGTAGTTGCACGACTGGGTGGCCCGGTGTCAGGATAATGTGACTGGGTGTGGTATCATGACACATGTCTACGGCGTGATACTGCTGTGTGGCAGCACTATATCGGTCTCAAGTAGACATCGTCTCCAAATGACTGAAATACTGTCGGCAAGACTTTAAATCCAATAAACTTACAAACTCGAGGATACTGAAAAGTCGAGCAGTGGTTGACTTGTTCAAAACATTTCTGACAATGCTTTCACTTGCAGCGGAGTTGCTCTGTTTGTCATTGCTTGTTAAGTTTTAAGCCACGTGTTAGTTTTAAATGCCAATATCAATTTTATGTTACCCGGTGGGTCATTATTATACTAACTTATGTTGTTTATGTTTTTTCTCATAGTTCTCTTTTGTAATATAGTATATTTTCTATGTTCTTTTGTAATCATTTCTTAACCAAACTTTAATTAACCCTTATCATGCTAAATTTATTAGTTGGACTTTTCCTTTCTTCAATTTTGACTGTACCATTACTTGTTTATAGGGGTGCTCGCTGAAAGTTTATTGACTGAATAGCAGACAATGCAGACCATGATCAGCCTGCACAAACGTGTTTTAATAAAATATTTATAAACGTATTTATCAAAGCAACTAAATCATTTAGGGTGCATTATTAAGATTCCGTGAATACAAAGCGTGTTTCAGCTAGATAATATCTAAACAAACAATGGTGCATAACTTTTTTATCTATTGCGTATAGATATTTTTAACCATTGTGTATTTTATCTTTTTTAAACGAAAACAAAATACAAAGGATTACCTCAAATGTATATCAAACATTTATTTTTTTAGACAAACTTAACAACTGAAAATGATAACAAGAGTGCCAGTCCCGCCACACATGTGGCTTGATAGCTCAGTTGGTAGAGTGCAGGAACGGTATTCCTGAGGCCCTGGGTCCGAGTCCCGGTCGAGCCATTGATCTTTTTCACCACCAGTTACATTTGGCGCCCAACGTAAATAACCTACTGTTTGATATGGCTACTGTTTCGGAACCTCAAGAACGTGTGCAGGAATGGTATTCCTGATGCCCTGGGTTCGAGTCCCGGTCGAACCATTAATTTTCTCACCACCTGTTACATTTAATGTCAAAGTACCGTTCACTCACAATAGGGAAAATCGTATGTAAGCAGCCGGGTAGCTCAATCGGTAGAGCATTCGCCCTGTAAGCAAAAGGCCCCGTCTCGAGTCCCAGTCAGGATGCGTATTTTTCTCAGCCTGTGACATTTGGCGCCCAACGTGGAACTGTGGCATCGGTGCTAGGTATGTCTAAGACCCAGCACATGGTTATATTTACCCTGTAAGTCCTAGAATTCAGGGACAAATTCTAAAATGGCGTGGGATAATGTCACAGTACCGTTAATTCACAATAGGGGAGAATCGTATGTAAGCGGCCGGGTAGCTCAGTCAGTAGAGCATTCGTCCTGTAAGCGAAAGGCCCCGGACTCGAGTCCCGGTCAGGCTGCATAATTTTCTAACCCTGTGACACTATAGAGACCAAGTGTTGAAAGGCAAAAATTGCTAAACGGGAAAATCCCTGCTTCATGCACATCTTCCCATTATATTTATGACATTGGCCAAGTTTTATAAAGATCCGTTTAGAAACTTGGGAGGAGTTGCGTTCACAAGGCTGCAATATCCATCAGCTACAAAGATGTTTCAAGAGACATAATTCTAGCAAAAATCAATGAACTGGAAAATCTCCACTTCATGCACATCTACCCATTAGAGTTATGACATTGATCAAGTTTTGAATAGATACGGTCATAAATGTAGGAGGAGTTGTGTTCACAACGCTGCAATATCAACCGGCAGGGTCATTCGGATTTTCATGTGAGGAAGCCTTCCAGCTGGCTTGCGGTAGGTCGGTGGTTCTACCCGGATGTCTCCGTGCATTCGGGGTCTTCCTCCACCTGTTATTAGCTGGACGTCGCTATATGACTGAAATATGTCGAAGCGACGATAAACTCAAATAGTCTAGTCTAGTCTGCAATAACAATCAGCTACAGAGACAAAGTTTTAAGGGACATAACCCTTGCAAAAATCAACCAATTTAAAACGGTCAGAGGATTGCGTTCACAAGGCTGCAATATCAATCAGCTACAGAGACTAAGTTTCAAGGGACATAACTCTTGCAAAAATCAATTGACTGGAAAATCGCCGCTTCATACACATCTGCCCATTATAGTAATGGCATTGACCATTACATATAGATCCATTCAGAAACTTGGGAGGAGTTGCGTTCACAAGATATGTGGACGTAAAGACGGACAGGCGGAGATGACGACAATATACGACCGCCTCTGGCGGCGTATAAAAAATGTTTAAAAGTGTACGTACAGAATTATACAGCAAGTGCTTTTGTCGGAAAAAAAAACAACACCCTTATCCAAAGCCAGTATACGCAGAATTCAGTTTATTGGACAATTGCGAAAACGCAAATTTGATTCACAATTTGACCATGACCATGCGTATACAACTCTGGCACCAAGGGCACAATTTGTACGTGTAGAACCAATTCTTACCCAATATGCCCGACTCACAGTGATTTAATATTGTGTTTTATTTTTGCATATGTGCCCTCTTGATTTCCAATATATTGGAAATACAATCATACACAAACAACACAATTCCTTATACAGTTTGATTAACTGTGTGACTTCTATTTCACTGAAGTTTGACCCAAAACGGCCAAGTTTTGCGTTTGAAGTGTCAGTGGAAAACAAAAAGGAACATTGTCTAAGAATATCAATAAATCTTAAGAATTAAGGTAATTCATCCATCATCAAATTATAATCTTGGTCCTTCAAATCCTACAAGCATCCATTGAGAGTTACAGGCTCTTTTTCTCAATGTTACAACACTCCCACAATCACTTGATGAACCACTTTGGGGAGAGCTTAACTAAGTTTTTGAACTTGTGGCTTGACCCATTGCCATTAATCTTCTTGGGTTTGTTCTTTGTATGCCTGTATGGCAATAAAATGTTTAAGCCACTTAATGGACCATGATCTCAATTTAATGACGGATGGATTACCTTAAGTTAGTCAAGCTGGGCCAATACACTTTATTTTGTTCGTAAACGTAAATTCTTTAATATAAGATAAAATCAATCATGATTTTTTTGTTCACAAAAATGATCAGTGCATGCTGTAATGTGGTAGTTTTAAAGTCCCACTGACAATATTTCAGTAATTTGGAGTCCATGTCTAAACAGATAAAGTGAAGCCTGCCACACAGCAGTATCTTGCAACAGATATGTGACATGATACCACACCCAGTCGCATTATCCTGACGCTGGGACAACCAGTCGTGGTACTACCCTGTATACTTTTCTATATCCATTTTTTTTTTATACGTTTTCTCCGTGTACCGAAATTCTATGATTAAAACCGGTAAAATGGCAAGAACAGCGCAAAGCATTCATCCTTTTATGCAATTCTTTATTGGCTTGATGTTGAATACCACAATAACTTACACAAGATTCACATATACAAATGTCACTGATGTATACAGTATAGGCACATACAGGTTAACAGTCACAGGTCCTCACCTCTACTGCCGACAATGATGCACATCTTGGTGACGGGCCGTTGAGTCACTCATAGGACTGACTCATCTCTCACAGATGAAATTTCAGGTTCAAACATTCAATCTGCCATTAAGGTCCATATGTTTCAATATCATTTCAGAACTTAAGTATATAAAAATACTAACATTAAGTGTCATATGCCATTTTAGAGAGAAAAAAATCGAGCAAAGGACACGTGGAAATTTAACGATCATATTTAGTAGAAAAAGTATCAATAACCTTTTTTCATACAAGAAAAAGTAGCAAGTTTTCTGAAAAATAATGTAAGTGGTAAGTTTTCTGGTACCTCTGCCCAGCAGCTTTTTTACTCAGTACCAAAATGGAAACAGACTCTCAGTTGTGTGCTATAATCTTACATAATGGTTCCCCCTGTAGAGTGTATTTTTCACCCTTCAAAATTGGCCATGTACCAATTTAATTATAGGGACTCTCTACATGAAAGGGTAACAAAGTTTAGAAAAACCAGCAGTTGTAACCCCCAGTTTCAAAACTTAGTGGCAACCCTGACAATACAGGTCTTAGTTATTAGTACACTCTGTTGATTGATTTTCCTTGTAAACCATTTTCTTTCAACCCATGGTGCACACTCCTCTCTCTCAAAGTCCAGTTCCATCTAGCACCTGCCTATCTCTTGTGTTTACAGTGACCAACATAAAGTGATTTCTCTCAAGTATGTACAATTTTACAATGTCGATGATCAAAAATATTTATTTACACGTGATAATGAAAAATGCAAAGTCTTAAAAAATATTAAAACACAAGACAGATTCACAACAGAAAGACACAGTCACAGCCAAGTAAAGAGATTACATTCAGATTGCAGGAGAAATCAGGAGAATCGCAAACAGCGTAGACAAAGATTTCGCGAGAAACACGCAGTTGGACAAAAGGATCAATTTACAGAGACTGGTGTTCCAAATAGACCAAACTTTACAGTTTTTACTTCATCAAAGAAACAGACAAACATAAAAGTAATGATTAAAATCAAATTTCTTGTAAGCATTTTTGTTGTTATTTTCATATATATATTTTTTTTTTGTCTCTAGATATTGTAAACGCAGTAAAACTATTCTGTGTCGAGGATTTGGATATACATATCGTAAAAAATGCTATATAAAACGTTAAAAATGCGCAAAACTCAAAATATACACATGTATTACAATGAGACGATAAAGAGTGTGTTCTGTGACGCAACCTCAATGGTAGTGTCATACAGTGGAGAGAGATGAGGGGGTTGTAACACACATGCTCTTGTCCAGCCATGTGGCCAGCCAGGTCCCACAATCCCCTTGTGGTACGGAGACTTGTTAAGTTGCTCTGTGTCAGCCAACATATCCTCACTTCCACAGAAAACCATCATCTCCGTGACCGTCTGTATATATTATTACACAGTAGCATTGTCACTATCAACTTTGAATCTCACTCAAAATCATCATCGTCATCAGACTCGTCAAAGTTGTACTTGACAGGAGCACGTGACCGCCCTGTCCCGCGTATGGCGGCTGCAGCAGCAGACGACACTTTATCCATCTCCAAATCGGACATGTCAAACTCGTCATCAGATTCAAAGGTCTTCTTCTTCTGAAATGATGAATATAAAATGTGATTTTCAGACGTGAACCTGAGTAATTTCCTAAGTGCTTATATCCTGAGTTTTTCAGGCAAACAGTGGTACACTATCAATACTTAATTTGTAACTCTGCAGTCAATATGGCAGCATAATATTGCCTTACAATATTCGCATTCTTTCAAGGTTTCAAGTTTTGAATGATAATTGATTATAACAAGGAATAATGTCAAAACTCATGTTTTTATGAAAACATTTTTTAAAACTGTAAATCAAGATTATATAAATAATTTTAAATCGAGTAGAGTCCCCTGGGATACAATATTGTATGAGCAAACAGAGGAGACCCTGATCAGACTCTTGGGAGTAGCAGTCTGACCTGGGTCTACACTGTACACCAATGCGTAAAAATGCATCTATATGAGGTAAAGGGTATACGTTAGTCTCAAAATGTCCGTAAAGGTATTTACTGTTGTTGTTTTTTTTAATTTTATATATGTATATATTTTTTTTTTTTTTCAATTCAAGAAATTGAAAAATTGCTGACTGCTGCTGGTTTTGAACAATTGACCTTCAAGTTCATGACGTGACACCTTAGTAAATTGTGCCACAAAGGTGACCCATCACACAAGTATTTGTCATATAAAAAAGCTTGAATTTGAAATATCAATTAAAAGACAACTATTATGTCCCACTAAAAACTCTTGAATACCTCTGACATAGTTTGACAATCTGTTTCATACATATAAACCATAGACAATTCAATTCAAACGTATTCAAGACTATGATGTCCATCATTTTATTTACATATTATTTTGCATGCTTTTAAACTCTCCCATACAAAGCTAGCGGTGGCACCTTAAGCAGCTAAACAGTCCTTTCAAATACCACTGTTCCAGATTTTCAGTTGCCATGGCAACAATTGTTTTATGCTATCAGATATTTCTGACAAGTTCCAGTAAATCTAGTCTCAACCTCTCTAAGGCAAAGTTAACATACAGAGCAAAACACAACAAACCTTTGCAACAGTCTTCGTTTTCTTGACAGGTACATCATCATCGCTCAAGTCAGAGAGATCAGAGCTGAATTTTTTAGCTGGTCGTTTCTTGGCTGGCTTTTTCAGCTTGTCATCGTCATCTTCATCATCTGACCAGGGGTTCTTTTTCTTAGCTGCCTTCTTCGTTTCTGGAAAAAGACCGGCAAACTGATCAAGTACCAGGGTATAACAGAACAACAATAAGCATTTCCTCAAAAGATTTATGTGAATCACTTATGCATCCTAGATCTTTTCTTCCTGACCATTGGAAGTGAGCTTCATTACTAAAATTTAGGGATAAAATCATCCTTTTCTTGAGTTTGAGGAGAAAAAAAAATCAAGGGTCAATTCATACATTGAAGCTAGAAACACTCATGATTTGTTGTTGACAACATGTGTGTTCTTTGGAATACGTGACACCTGCTGAAGTGTGACAGAAAAAGTGTGACGGACAGACAGACAGACGATGGAAAAGTGATCCCTGTGTCACTTCTGCTTACAGCAGGTGACACAAAAATGATCAGTGTATACAGCAATGTGGTAGTTTTAAAGTCCAGAAAATATTTCAGCCATTTGGTGACTATGTCTACTTGAGACAGATATATTGTTGCCATACTGCAGTATTACGCTGTAGACAGGTGGCATGATACCACATCCAGTCACATTATCCTTACACTTGGCCAACCTGTCATTGAGCTACCCTTATATGCTGAGAGCCAAGCAAGGGAGCAATAACAGTACTTTTTTTTTTTGGACTTTGGTATGTCATGGCAGGGGATCAAACTCATGACCACCTGTTCCCTGAGGAGGATGCTTTAACAAGGAAGGTCCTATATGAAGAGAGGACACAGAGATTTATCAAATCATATGACTTATACATATGTTTCTGAATTCTAATCTGCATTTTATATTTATGATGCTATAAATAGCATCTGTCCATTTCGACAAGAGCACCAAATGTTGATGCCAGCGCTTTTTTTTTTTTTTTAAAAGGGGATTACAAAACAGGTCAAAAGGGAGTTAAAGAATTAAGGCCCTTGTGAAAAGTTCTATGAGGTTTGATGACAAACGCTTTTATAGCTCAGAAGTTATGGCCAAGATTAAAGTGTTTCGCCTCAACAACAGCGCCACTTATGACGACAACACCAGTGATGACAATACCTCCACATTTTTTTCTTAGAAAAACAGACAAGCTAAAACATGTTTCTCATACCTTTCTTTTCTCCATCTTTTTTCGGTTTAGCTCTGGGCTTCTTTTCAGCAGCGGGCTTTTTAGCTGCAGCCTTCTTCTCCCCACCAGTTTTCTTGGCCGGAGCCTTTTTCTCGCCCGCTGGTTTCAGGGTGTTGAATGGCTTGAAGAGATCATCATTGTCCTTTGAGCCCGCATCGTCGTCATCACTGTCGTCAAACATGGTTGTCGCCGGTTCTACAGTATAAATCAAAACATTAGTTTTTTGTCCTCAAGTACAAGAGTGTTCTTTGGAACACAAGTGTGACGGACGGACAGACGGACGAATGAAAAGTGATCCCTATGTGTCTCCTCCGTTTACAGCAGGTGATGTCTAGTTTTAAGTCTGATGTTTAAATATGTATGTAAAATTCCTCTTGCCAGAGTGAGTGGTGATTAGTGCAGGGCAAGTAAAAAATCAGAACATTTCTTTGTAATCTTTTGTCATTACATTAAATTACACCTTGTCATCTTAAATTTGGAAAGTGCAAGGGAGGGCAAGTGATAATTTCAAGAAATTTAAACCCATGCATGTTCAAAAAAAAAAAAAAAAAAAAAAAAAAAAAAAAAAATTTAGTATGAAATTTTGTGACAAGGCCCAAGGCCTGTACATACTGTTGCTGGCAGGTTTGGGAGGTGTTGGCTCCTTGTCCTTCACTTGCCCAGTTATCCTCAGCCACTCGTCGTCCGCATCACTGGACTTGTTGTTAGGGACCTCACTTGATTCATCCAGGTCAGAGTCGGATTCTATCACAGCAGTTTTTTTCGGTGGAGGAGCCGCCTTCCTGTAAAATGTATCACACCTTACTGTAATGGTGTACAGGTATCATATTAAAGACCATTTCACTCTGAAATGAGTTGTAATCCTTCGTATATAACAAGCACACCAAAGTCACCTATTCTTGCCCCAAGTTCTTAGAGATAATTAAAATAATACTCCTACTAAAACTCAAATTCAGACTCGAGTATAAAATACCATGTTCAACTATGTTTAATGGATGACCTTTATATAAAGCATACTCTCAGCTAAGGCAAATTTCATGTTCAGTCATGCTTGGGAACGTGTATAAGAATATTTTGTATTACTCTGGTGTGATATTTTGAGAGATTTCTCTCTTTCTTTTTTGAGAACACAGCTGGTTCAAAGCTCGGTCTTAAATTCAAATTTCAACAGACATTTAAGGATAAGCCTGAAACTGTACCCAAGGATTTTAAAATAGGCACTGAGACTTACGGTGGTGCAGGAGGTTTGGAGGAACCAAAGTCAGAGTCATCGTCAGACATCTTGAAGGATTCTGGGTCAGATAATATTTCTTCATCAGATTTGGCCTCCATATCATCGTCCAGCTTGTAATTGACCTTGGCTGCCGCTGTAATCATAACACAGTAAAAATCATGTTTTTTTTTCTCCAAGCTTTTGGAAAGAGCGCCAAAATGACCCCGTGTCGCTTACAGAAGGTGACACAAAAAGTGTCAAGAGAAAATGCAGTCATTATGTCAAACTAGTACACAGGAAATTAACATGACGCCAAAACGCCCCGAAATGAATATGCATATCGGTTTAACCAGTGAAAAGCTGTACAATCCTCCGACAAATAAATGCACGTGAATCTTGCTTTCAATAGTTACATTAGTTCAACAACCTCCGACAAACATTCGGGGCGTGGCTATACCTGTTTTGGCGTCATGTTAATTCTTCTCATGGAACTAACATTTTGACATTCACAGACCAGTGTGGCCATACTAAGTGGTATATGATGTCATCTTAAGCTTTCACAGGCTGCATAATTTGCCTGGATTCGAAAAAAGGAAACTGCTGTTAAGTATTTTTCAACTTTAATGGGATATAGCGTATGCAAAGCAGAAAACTGAGCACTACACAAAAGCCCTAACAATATTTTTCTCAGATGTACAGTAATTCCTAACATTCCGGAAAACCTTACTAGCAATGTGCTTTATGTGTCAGCAAAAAATTTGGCAAACTTGGAAGGTTTTCCTGAAAATTTTTAAATCTGACAAAAGAATCGTTGGGACCTATGTGCTACTCTAGAATGATTCATTTTCGTGGGGAACTAATTTTAGTTGTTTTCGTGGGTGACTTTATCCACAGATATTTATCCCCCCAGTTTATTTCATAGACCTCGTGTTTTCTAGAACATGGTTCCACTAATATATGTACCGACGAAATTGGTTTAATCCCAGATTCAACGAAATTTAATGTCAACAAAAATAAATTATTTTACAGTATGCGTAGTGTACAATTTTCTGTTTCACATGCACTATATCCCATTAAAACTGGAAAAGAAATTTAATACTTACAGCAGTTCATTTCCCTGAATAGATGCAAAATGTTATACATGATAGCTTAACCCTTTCCCTCATATAGACTCATTTTGACGCACTCAATAGGTACCACATAAAGCCTGATCTGCAGAAAACCACAGTTAAACCTTACCAAATTTAATTACAAAATCCTCATTTTTCCAGACCACTGAGGAGCAGCGAACAGCATAAAACCTGATCAGCCTGCAAGTTACTCGCAGGCTGATCTGGTTTTATATTGTTCGCATAGGTCTTTTCATGGTGTCCTCTATGAGGGAAAGGGTTAAAATGACATCATATCACGTGGTATGGCTACACTGAAGACTTTTGTTCACAGCCTCATTCCCTCACCTGCCCTACGGGGTGGGGCCTTCTCCCTTGGTATGAAGTTCTCCATGAAACTTCCGTCCATGTCCGGGTCGGAGACATCACTGAGTTCTTCTGCGTTTTCCGAATCCGAGGACCATGGGTTCCTCTTTTTGCCACCCTTCTTCTTTGGAGATCCTGATGGCTTCTTGACTCGCGGAGCTGAAATAGTTTGATTGATCTCCTAATTGTTCAACTATAATAAATATGATTTTAGGGATGCAGCCTAGCCATTCCAAAGTGGAAAAAAAGTAAGATTGTTTTGATTTTGGAGAATTAAAAGTCCTGAGGTACATTGTAAATTTGGGGAAAACTGCATGAATGTGAAGAATTTTTTTGGAAGTGAAGACACTTATGGACAATCCCTGATAAGGAAGGGAAAGAGGGCCAAGACTAGACTGTTGCTCACTTGAGTTACACTGATATTAAAGGTATAATGAGCCGAAATTGTGGCAAAAAAATAAAAAAAAATGCTGAAAAGGATTTAAGGACCCCCCCTACCTACATTTTAAATCCCACATTATTCAGACCTCAACTCGTATCAGATTTCATGCAAATAAACATTTTGACCAAGTTACAGGAAGATTGGCTAGAAAATGCGGCATCAAGAGTGCTTCTAAAATTTGCCATGGTGATTTTTTTTTCTTTAAAAAAAATTAACAAAAAGATTGGCTGTAAAAATTTGTGGCATCTAGAGTATTCCAAATCATTTGCATTGGTGACCTACTTTTTGGCCATAAGTGCTCAGGTGAGCTAAAAAACATTTCATTAGATTTTTTTTTTTTAAAGTTAGCTGTTGAAGTCATACAATAAGGTAATGGCAAGATCAACAAAACCCAGAACCATTTCATTACTATTAGACTTTTACACTTATTTGATATGACAAAAAAAACTGTCAATACTTGCTGTAAAACAAAATACCTTTTGGCTCCTTTGGTTCTTTAGCCTTCTTCTCCTTCTTTATTGCATCAACCGGACTGCCCTTCAGTTTGAGTCGGTCTGCCAGAGACATCGGCTCCTTGCTCTCATCATCATCATCGTCCATCTTTTCAAAATCAAGAACGCCACCGTTCTTTGTTTTCTTATCCTAAAAAAAATCAATAGAACAATGGATAAAACGTCCATCTTCCAATCAACATTATTTCATTAATTTGGAGATAATTCCCTCAAGACAAAAATAAGACCTGACGGTATTATGGACAGGTTCTTATTAAGCTTTTTTTTTCATCAAAAGTAGGACAAAGGTCAACTGCATAATGAAGATGACCATCCACTTAAGCAACTAACGAAACATTGAAGCAATCCAATGAAGCACATAGAAGTTTTAGCAGATTGAAACAAGAGTGTTCTTTGGAACACGTGTCACCTGCTGAAGCGTGACAGAAAAAGTGTGATGGGCAAGTGTGACAGGCAGACAGACAGACAGACGACAGAAAAGTGATCCCTATGTGTCACCTCTGCTTACAGCAGGTGACACAAAAAAAGTCAAGCTGAATAGACGTCCAACCGGATACCAACAATTTCAAGGACGATGCAGTTTTTTTTTATTTATTTTTTTTATTTAAGCTGGTTACTATGACATAACCCTGACAGTAAGCTGCATTGCAAAACCTTGACCAAAGTGTGATGTTGTAGTCACAACCAGATTAAGTAGAATTAACAATTTTAGAATTCATTTAACTAGTGTTCCTTGGAACACTGTCACCTGCTGAAAGAAGCGTGACAGAAAATGTGCTACAGACCGACAGAAGGCAGTGTTGTTGTTTTTTTCAAAATATACGGAGAATATAGGCGGCATTCCCCCTGCCTTGAATATATATTTTTCCCCCAATTTTTTTTAATTTTTCCCCTCCATAATTATGAGTTTACATACCATATTGTTTGCATGGACTCAATGTTGTCGTTAAATGTTTCATTCTTAATAAAACTGAGCAAACATGTGTTTCATTCTTAATAAAACTGAGCAAACATGTTATATCATTGTTTTTATTATTCTTTCATGCAATAAAAATACAATAAAATGCCTACATTATACATGTAAGAAAAATTCCCCCATTAGCTTGTTCCCTCAATCCCCCCCCCCCACCCATCCCTTATGGGCTCAGACCCCTCCTCTCAAAGTGAAAAAAAAACACTGGAAGGACTGGCAGACAACAACAAAGTGATCCTGATGTGTGAGCTCTGCATACAGCCGATGACACAAAAACTGATTCAAAAACTTCCATATTACTTCATGCTTCCCCAAAATTCAAGATTCCCAGAATACATCCTGATTAAGGTAGTCCATCACTTTTGTCTCCTACCTTTGCCTTTAGCTTCTTCATTTGTTCCAGGTCAGCTTTCTTCTTCATCGCGGAGTCAATACGTGGCACCACCCTGCGGCCCATGGGCGAGGGTTTGGCCTCCTCTAGCACTTTCTTGGCTCGTCCTCCCTTGCCAGCCTTCATCATCTTGGCTTTCACTCCAAGGTTTGATGAATTTTCATCATCTC
>CM037779.1:4789906-4807417 GCA_021229015.1 Solen grandis
TTGGTCCAATCATCCTCAAACTTTGGCAGAATGTTTGTCATGATGATATCTTTTGTGGATGTGGTCAGAAAATTCCTGAACATTGTTTCACCTCATCATCTTAATTCTAAAGCAATCTGTTTTGTACAGGCAATGAATGATACTTTTCTCAGGTGAGCGATCTAGGGCCATCTTGGCCCTCTTGTTTTTATATATTACAGAAAATTAAAAAAAAATCTTCTCTTTGGAACTAATGTTCAGGATTAATTCTTGTTTTCCACCAATGATTACCTCAAGGGTTCATACCATAATTGGGTAATCATTTCAACTCCTTGTAAATTGAGGCCTCCAGATGATTGACTAGCTTAAGATCCTTTGTATCTGAAACTTGAACTTGGTTGCTGCTTATAGAAACCAGGTAAAATCAAGTGACTTGAATTGTTTTGAATAAGATGATGTACTCTGGTGAGCAGTCTAGGGCCATATGGCCCTCTTGTTTTGAAAACTCAGATAAATCTCAAATAAATTAATTTCAAATTTAACTCTTTAAAATATATATAATTTTTCATGACAATGCAAACACATGCTCTCAGTAGATACTACAAACTTACTTTCAGTAAGAATTAGTGGTCAGCAATAATAAATGAAAGTAGGAATCAGTAGTCAGTTTTAAAAGGTATCTGTAAAAAACACACAAAAAAAGTCAGTATTAGCAAGTATCAGTAAGAATTAGTAGTTGCTATTAATAAGTATCAGTAGAAATCAGTAATCAGTATTAAAAGGTATCAGTAAAAAAAAGAAATAAGTATTGGTCGGAATAAGTAGTCAGTAATAACAAGTATCAGTCGGAATAAGTAGTCAGTGATAACAGGTATCAGTAAGAATAAGTAATAACAAGTATCAGTAAGAATAAGTAGTCAGTAATAACAAGTATCAGTAAGAATAAGTAGTCAGTAATAACAAGTATCAGTAAGAATAAGTAGTCAGTAATAACAAGTATCAGTAAGAATAAGTAGTCAGTAATAACAAGTATCAGTAAGAATAAGTAGTCAGTAATAACAGGTATCAGTAAGAATAAGTGATCACAAGTATCAGTAAGAATAAGTAGTCAGTAATAACAGGTATCAGTAAGAATAAGTGATCACAAGTATCAGTAAGAATAAGTAGTCAGTAATAACAGGTATCAGTAAGAATAAGTGATCACCAGTAAGAATAAGTAGTCAGTAATAACAGGTATCAGTAAGAATAAGTGATCACAAGTATCAGTAAGAATAAGAAGTCTGTAATAACAAATATCAATAAGAGTAAGTAGTCACTAATAGTAAGTAGCAGTAGGAATATGAAATCAGTATCAGAAGGAATAAGTTATCAGAAATTATGAGCATCAGTAAGAACAAGTATTATTTAGTCAGTAACAACAAGTATCAGAAGTAATCAGAAATAATGTATGTCAGTTGGAATAAGTAGTCAGTAATAAGTATCAGTTGGAATAAATAGTAAAAACGGATTATTACTATCGTAGATTGATCGGAACAGTGTTATCAGCATGAATGATACACAGATTTACGGAAAATCATTTAGCTTTAGTGATTTTCCTTAAATCTGTGTATCACTCATGCTGATAAGACTGTTCCAATCATCTATGATTTTAATGATCCTGATAAGGATTGTTGAATGTCCGTCGTCCATCCATCGTCCATCCTAGCATCTTCATTTCTTAGGCAATCATCTTCAAACTTTGTAACAATGTTTATGATCATAATCTCCTGGACAGGTTATATTATGGATGATATCAGCCAAGTAGGTGAGGAGTTATGCCCCTTTTAATATAAAAGAATGCCAGATTTCACTTTGTTTACACTCTAGCGTCTTCATTTCTTGAATAATCATCTTCAAACTTTAGGTCAATGTTTAAGACCATAATCTATTAGTCAAGTTTAATTATGGCTGATATCGGCCGCTAGGTCAGGAGTTATGCCCCTTTTAATATAAAAAAACTCCATGTTTTAAGCAGTCATCTTTAAACTTTATGACAACATTTATGACCAAAATTTCCTACCTGGAGAAGTTTAATTATGGCTGATATCTGCCACTTAGGTCAGGAGTTATGCCCCTTTTAATATAAAAAAAAAATGCCAGATTTCACTTTATTTACTCTCTTGCATCTACATTTATTCAGCAATGCAGGTAATGAAGGTAGTGTCTCTCAGGTGAGTGATTATAGGGCCATCCTGGCCCTCTTGTATTTTAAACCTACTTCTCAAACTTCTTCAAATAATATTAACATATAAATTCTGATCTTTGCATTTATTTTCATTTTTTTACCATTAAACAACAAAGAACAAAGGAACTTTTTTTAATCAAGGTTACTGTACATAAAAGAATCCAGTTGTGTTCTACACAGCACGTAATAATATGCAGTGTGTAAATGACTTTTGTTTTCAAATCAGGAACATCCATATTGTGCAGTGACGTCATATAAAAGTAGTTCCATTCTATGCACAAAGAATATTGTTTACACAATGTAGAGATGTGATACAGGTTTGGAAAACGTTCGGACCTTGATACAAGTTTCTGTATTTTTAGCTCACCTGAGCACAAAGTGCTCAAGGTGAGCTTTTGTAATCGCCCTTCGTCCGGCGTCGTCCGTCGTCAACAATTTGCTTTAAACGACATTTCCTCTGAAACCGCTAGACAGAATTTAATGAAACTTGGCAGGAATGTTCCTTGGGTGAGGCTCTACAAAAGTTGCTAAAATAAAGTTGATCCATGAAGAACTCTGGTTGCCATGGCTACAAAAAGAAAAATAATTTGAAAACTTTAAAAATCATCTCCTTCAAAACTACTGGCCAGATTTCAAAATAATTTGGTACAGATGTTCCTTGGGTCAACCTCTACCAAAGTTGCTAAAATTATTCCGATCCGTAAAAAAACATGGCTGCCAGGGGCGGGGCTTATTTGCCTTATATTTATATAGAGAAAACTTTAAACAACATCCTCTCTGAAACCACTGGACAGAATTTGATTAAACTTGGCAGGGATGATCCTTGGGTCAACCTTCACAAAAGTTGCTAAAATAAACTTGATCCATGTAGAACTCTGGTTGCCATGGCAACAAAAAGAAAAAAAAATGAAAACTTCAAAAATCATCTTCTTCAAAACTACTGGCCAGATTTTAAAATAAATTGGTACAGATGTTCCTTGGGTCAACCTCTACCAAAGTTGCTAAAATTATTCCTATCCGTAAAAAAACATGGCTGCCAGGGGCTGGGCTTATTTGCCTTATATGTATATAGAGAAACCTTTAAACAACATCTCTTCTGAAACCACTGGACAGAATTTGATTAAACTTGGCAGGGATGATCCTTGGGTCAACCTTCACAAAAGTTGCTAAAATAAACTTGATCCATGTAGAACTCTGGTTGCCATGGCAACAAAAAAAAAAAATATGAAAACTTTAAAAATCATCTTCTTCAAAACTACTTGCCAGATTTTAAAATAAATTGGTACAGATGTTCCTTGGGTCAACCTATTT
The DNA here is from genome assembly GCA_021229015.1 of Solen grandis. Classification (NCBI taxonomy): domain Eukaryota; kingdom Metazoa; phylum Mollusca; class Bivalvia; order Adapedonta; family Solenidae; genus Solen; species Solen grandis. The sequence continues at coordinate 4,793,421 of CM037779.1, forward strand.
ATCTCAGGTGAGCGATTTAGGGCCATCATGGGCCTCTTGTTTCTTTTGGAAACAGATTGAAAATGCGTAGTATCATACATAGGTATGTAATAATAATGAGTATCAGTTGGAATAAGTATTCAGGTACAACAAGTATCAGAAGTAATCAGTGATCAGTGATAATGTGTGTCAGTTGAAATAAGTAGTCAGTAACAACAAGTATCAGAAGGAATAAGAAATCAGTAATAATGAGTGTCAGTTGGAATAAGTAGTCATTAAAGGAATACGCTCGGCTGATAACAACTAGGTTTTAATTGAAAGATATTGATGTAAATAAACCAATTTAATTACTCATTTCATTGAATCAATCGTAATAAGAAAGAAATTGCAAGTTAAAGACGTCTATTTACACCAATTTGCTCCGAGACATGGGCGCAGACATTGTTTACGTCTCGTGGTCTCGCGAGACTCTTTTTACAACAATCGTGACGTCACAGACACACTTCCGGTTGCGTACATACATTGAAATATAGAAGGGAATTACATGTGTTGTGGAGAAATTTTACCCCCAAAAAGAAACAGGAAGGCAAAAAGTATGAATATGATGAAAATATATTATTAAAAGATTAAACTATGATCATTTTATTGTTTTCTTACTCGTGAGTGAGAGAGTCTGGAGCCCTCGTCCTATGACCTTTGTATGCCAGAATGGTAATGAAGGCAACTTCTAAAACAGAATCATTCAGAACTAAGGTGTGAAAGTCCGTATGGTCCGTAATGCACGTAAGTTCATCAACATACATTTTCCATATTGGATGGCATCATAACACAGTTATCACACAGACAAAAGTCCTCAGCACATAAATATTCCTCCTCCTGTACATCATTGTCTTGAAGCAGTTGCAGCTCTTCCTCAGTATATTCGGGCTCAAAGTCGTAAGGAACTATACACTCCATTTTAAGAAATATCTCAAAAATTTATTAAACTTCCTGCTATAGTGAAAAAAAACGAAATCATTTATGCACATTCTCACAAACATCGCTATTTTAATTGCGCAAATCATTACAGCAATTATCAACAATTTTTAAACACTTTTTTAATCTAACATATAAATATATAAAAGGGGCGGTATCATGTAAGTAGAAATCTAATTGCAATGACGGTAACTGTGAAATACTATAGAGACGAATCAAAACAATTAATACTCATTGCGATACGATACTTTTACTTATGTATATTTATTTTAACAGACTTTTTCCGTAAAATAGCATAATATAGATTATTATAATATAAAACGTGGATTCAACACTTTTCTTTCATATTTATATAATGCATTTAGTATGTTTGTGGTGATGATTATACTCTACATGTCAGTTTCAGTAAAACGTGCACATCAATTGTCTGTTGACATGGTGACTCGGTCGCACGCTTCGTTTTATGGCCCTGAGGTGTGATTTTATATGACGCTTATTCTGTTACAAAGGCTTGCCAGTGATTTCTTATCCAATCAGTTTAACACCACACAACTTTTCAATAACCGCAGTTGCAAGCATTTCACATTAAAAATGACAAAGATGTATTATAGAAATAAAAAATATCGCGGATCAAATTGGTTTAAATAGACGTCTTTAACTTACAATTTCTTTCTTATTACGATTGATTCAATGAAATGAGAAATTTAATTGGTTTATTTACATCAATATCTTTCAATTGAAACCTAGTTGTAATCAGCCAAGCGTATTCCTTTAATGCTTTTATCACAACCCCTATTAATCGCACTCATCGATCGGGATATGGTTCAATGGGTATTTGTGACGTCACAGAAAGGTAAACATGAACAAAGATGGCGGCGGCCATAGCCGATCGAAATCACAAACTTTAAACAGCTCTTTCTTCACAAATATAGCGTGTATAAAAATGAAAGTCATGTCCAAGTGATCTACACTAAAAGGTTTGTTGATGGTTAAATTTTCATTTCAGCCGAGCGTATTCCTTTAACAATAAGTATCATAAGGATGAAGTAGTCAGTAAAAACAAGTATCAGAAGGATGAAGTAGTCAGTAACAACAAGTATCATAAAAGGTAGTCAGTAACAACAAGTATCATAAGGATGAAGTAGTCAGTAACAACAAGTATCATAAGGAATAGGTAGTCAGTAACAACAAGTATCATAAGGAATAGGTTGTCAGTAACAACAAGTATCATAAGGATGAAGTAGTCAGTAACAACAAGTATCAGAAGGATGAAGTAGTCAGTAACAACAAGTATCATAAGGATGAAGTAGTCAGTAACAACAAGTATCAGAAGGATGAAGTAGTCAGTAACAACAAGTATCATAAGGATGAAGTAGTCAGTAACAACAAGTATCAGAAGGATGAAGTAGTCAGTAACAACAAGTATCAGAAGGATGAAGTAGTCAGTAACAACAAGTATCAGAAGGATGAAGTAGTCAGTAACAACAAGTATCAGAAGGATGAAGTAGTCAGTAACAACAAGTATCATAAGGATGAAGTAGTCAGTAACAACAAGTATCAGAAGGATGAAGTAGTCAGTAACAACAAGTATCATAAGGATGAAGTAGTCAGTAACAACAAGTATCAGAAGGATGAAGTAGTCAGTAACAACAAGTATCATAAGGATGAAGTAGTCAGTAACAACAAGTATCATAAGGATGAAGTAGTCAGTAACAACAAGCATCAGAAGGAATAGGTAGTCATTAACAACAAGCATCAGAAGGAATAGGTAGTCATTAACAAGTATCAGAAGGATGAAGTAGTCAGTAACAACAAGTATCAGAAGGATGAAGTAGTCAGTAACAACAAGAATCATAAGGATGAAGTAGTCAGTAACAACAAGTATCATAAGGATGAAGTAGTCAGTAACAACAAGTATCATAAGGAATAGGTAGTCAGTAACAACAAGTATCATAAGGATGAAGTAGTCAGTAACAACAAGTATCAGAAGGATGAAGTAGTCAGTAACAACAAGTATCATAAGGAATAGGTAGTCATTCACAACAAGTATCATAAGGAATAGGTAGTCAGTAACAACAAGTATCATAAGGATGAAGTAGTCAGTAACAACAAGTATCAGAAGGAATAGGTAGTCAGTAACAACAAGTATCATAAGGATGAAGTAGTCAGTAACAACAAGTATCATAAGGAATAGGTAGTCAGTAACAACAAGTATCATAAGGATGAAGTAGTCAGTAACAACAAGTATCATAAGGAAAAGGTAGTCAGTAACAACAAGTATCATAAGGAAAAGGTAGTCAGTAACAACAAGTATCATAAGGAATAGGTAGTCAGTAACAACAAGTATCAGAAGGATAAAGTAGTCAGTAACAACAAGCATCAGAAGGAATAGGTAGTCATTAACAACAAGTATGAGAAGGATGAAGTAGTCAGTAACAACAAGCATCAGAAGGAATAGGTAGTCATTAACAAGTATCAGAAGGATGAAGTTGTCAGTGACAACAAGTATCAGAAGGAATAGGTAGTCAGTAACAACAAGTATCATAAGGATGAAGTAGTCAGTAACAACAAGTATCATAAGGATGAAGTAGTCAGTAACAACAAGTATCATAAGGAATAGGTAGTCAGTAACAACAAGTATCAGAAGGAATAGGTAGTCATGAACAACAAGTATCAGAAGGATGAAGTAGTCATTAACAACAAGTATCAGAAGGAATAGGTAGTCAGTAATGATGAGTATCTGTTGGGATAAGTATTATTTATTGTATTATGAGGATGAAGATTTACTGATGGAGAGGAGTGCATCCACATTACTGCATTCTTATATTCTTCTTTTATGAACAGGTCTGGCCCCAAGCTGATCGATGTGACAGATGTTCATTTTCAGGTAACTTGATCTGTGAAGCTTTATAATAGAGTACTTGTTCATTGTTATTGCACAATCATGTACAAGATTCCGCAAAACTTTCAAGCACCATGCAGTCTTTATTGCCCCTGCAAAGATTGTATAGTAAAATGTATATAATGCTTAAATAAAATTGACCAATGAAGGGTTTCACTATCAAATTGATAGTTTAGTTTCCAAAATCATAGAAATAAGTATTTACATTAAAATTAAAGACTATGTTTTATAATATTACTAGAGAAATCATTTAAACTCTCTACACAGATGAAATAAGTCACATATTCAAGATAATGACTTAAGATTGTTTAGTATTTAATCTCATTTTTAGTTTGACTATTCAAAGAATAGGATGAACTGTTGTAGTCATTTCGGCATCTGCATTCCAAGAAATGTTAAGGTTTTGTTTTACATTGCCATTATCCACTATTACTTAATGGATGTCCCTCAAACTTCACACATGTTTATCAATATCAGACCAACCATAGGTACAGGGAAAATAACTCTTTCAATTTTTTTTTTTTAAATTTATAACCCTTTTAGGACTTAGAAAAATGTTAATGCAGCTGGCTCACAGATAATTAGTAGAAATTAAAAAAAAATAATTCTACTTTCCCTCGTTAATGTTGGTGAAGTCTGTTTGTTTCCTGTCAAATAAACTTAGCATATGTGGGTCACATTACATGGAAAAACACTATTTTCCTAAATGCAACAGTGGTAAATGAAAATAAAAAATCTACGTATTGCCTTTGATGGGGAAACTCACCCATTTTTTTTACAATCATGGACAGTTGCATTGAGTGACCATGTGTCTGTAGATAGATATTGATAGACATAATACACACATATAAAAAATCAAATTCTTAGTGACCATATGTGGAGGAGCTGCTTTAAAGGAATACGCTCGGCTGATAACAACTAGGTTTTAATTGAAAGATATTGATGTAAATAAACCAATTTAATTACTCATTTCATTGAATCAATCGTAATAAGAAAGAAATAGCAAGTTAAAGACGTCTATTTACACCAATTTGCTCCGAGACATGGGCGCAGACATTGTTTACGTCTCGTGGTCTCGCGAGACTTTTTTTACAACAATCGCGACGTCACAGACACACTTCCGGTTGCGTACATACATTGAAATATAGAAGGGAATTACGTGTGTTATGGAGAAATTTTACCCACAAAAAGAAACAGGAAGGCAAAAAGTAATTATAATTACTTAAAGGACATTTTAAGTGTATATTTTATTTATCTTATAATTTTAGTGCTCATATACGTTGCGATTGTAGACTTAATCGATTCTTTTGTAAAGTATGTCGCAGTGGGTGGAGTAATGTTCATTGACTTGTTATAGTAAGCGAAAATGCCTCAGTGTCAGGCAATCAACTGCACAAATAAGCCAGGAAAGTGCAGTAGAAGTTTTTTTAAGTTTCCTGACCCCGAGAAAGGATTTGAAGAGCGAAAATTGTGCAAGAAATGGATTGACAATTTAAAAAATGAAAAATGTTTATTATTTGAATATGATGAAAATATATTATTAAAAGATTAAACTATGATCATTTTATTGTTTTCTTACTCGTGAGTGAGAGAGTCTGGAGCCCTCGTCCTATTTACCTTTGTATGCCAGATGGTAATGAATGCAACTTCTAAAACAGAATCATTCAAAACCAAGGTGTGAAAGTCCGTATGATCCGTAATGCACGTAAGTTCATCTAAATTTCCAACAACCAAGTCACTCGATTTGCAACATACATTTTCCATATTGGATGGCATCATAACACAGTAAGCACACAGACAAAAGTCCTCAGCACATAAATATCCCTCCTCCCGTACGTCATTGTCTTGAAGCAGTTGCAGCTCTTCCTCAGTATATTCGGGCTCAAAGTCGTAAGGAACTATACACTCCATTTTAAGAAATATCTCAAAAACTTTATTAAACTTCCTGCTATAGTGATCGAACCATAACTAAAGTCAATACCCCTTGTCACGCAATCATTTATGCACATTCTCACAAACATCGCTATTTTAATTGCGCAAATCATTACAGCAATTATCAATAATTTTTAAACAGTTTTTTAATCAAACATATAAATATATAAAAGGTGCATACATGTAAGTAGAAATCTAATTGCAATGACGGTAACTGTGAAATACTATAGAGACGAATCAAATGGGCCACCGTGTTGTAATTATGATTAACACACCTAATTGCTCGCACTTACGGGATATGGTTCAATGGGTATTTGTGGCGGCGGCAAACAACAAACAATTTGTCATCTATACTCAGGGCATTTCACGGTAAAAATGACAAAGATGTATTATAGAAATAAAAAAATATCGCGGAGCAAATTGGTTTTAATAGACGTCTTTAACTTACAATTTCTTTCTTATTACGATTGATTCAATGAAATGAGAAATTTAATTGGTTTATTTACATCAATATCTTTCAATTGAAACCTAGTTGTAATCAGCAAAGCGTATTCCTTTAATGCTTTTATCACAACCCCTATTAATCGCACTCATCGATCGGGATATGGTTCAATGGGTATTTGTGACGTCACAGAAAGGTAAACATGAACAAAGATGGCGGCGACCATAGCCGATCGAAATCACAAACTTTAAACAGCTATATCTTCACAAATATAGCGTGTATAAAAATGAAAGTCATGTCCAAGTGATCTACACTAAAAGGTTTGTTGATGGTAAAATTTTCATTTCAGCCGAGCGTATTCCTTTAAAGTTTTAACATTGCCATTATCTCCACTTTTTCTGTCCCTCAAACTTCACACATGCGTGAAACATCATCAGACCAACCAGTAGAAGCAGCTGAACAGTAACTTTTCCAAATATTTTTGCATATTTAATGCCCAATTAGACCTAGAAAAAATGTTTAAGTTATATTTAACATTGCTGTTATCTCCAGTTTCTTTCCTTGAATGTCCCTCATTAATCACACATGAAATTGCATAACTGTGTTGGGAGTCTGGCAAGAGTACATAACTGTCATGAGTTTCAACATAGTTATGCCCCTTTTTTGTTTAGAATCTTGATTAAGGTTTTCACACTACCTCATTTTTAGCTTGACTATTTGAAGAATATGAGAGCTATTGCAGTCACTTTTGCGTTGGAGTCAGCATTGGCGTTGCAGCTTTTTGGTTACAGTTTTGCATGCAAGTTACTATCAACCTTATATCTCAATAACAATTCATTGTATTGACTTGAGAGTTTATGAATATGTTTAGGGACATGCCCTTCTCAAATAAGTGTGGAAAACGTGCGTTTTATGCGCGTTTTATCCGTGTAAAACGCTGCGGTATTGGCACCGCGTTTTAAGTGCGTTTTTTCTTACCGACTGCGTTTTAAAGTGAATAAAAATGAACAAAAAGTGTGTTTTTTCTGTTCAGAAGTGCATTTTTTATCTGGAAAAATTCACTTTAAACGAACTTAAGTGTGTTTTTTCTGCGGTAAAAGTGTGTTTTTTTATCATATAAAATACACTAAAAACGCACTTAGTGCGTTTTAACTGCGTTAAAAGTGTTTTTTTTTTATCAGATAAAATACACTAAAAACGCACTTAAGTGCGTTTTTACTGCGTTAAAAGTGTGTTTTTGGGTCAGATAAAATACACTAAAAACGCACTTAAGTTCGTTTTTACTGTGGTGAAAGCGTGTTTTTTGATCATATAAAATACACTAAAAACGCACTTAAGTGCGTTTTAACTGCGTTAAAAGTGTGTTTTTTGGTCAGATTTAATACACTTAAAACACAGTTAAGTTCGTTTTTACTGTGTTGAAAGTGTATTTTTTTGATCAGATAAAATACACTAAAAACACACTTTAGTGTGTTATAACTGCGGTAAAAGTATGTTTTCTGTCCTAATAAGTGCATCTTTTACTTCACTTATTTTCTGTGGTAAAAATATATTTTTTCTTTATCAGAAGCATATTTTTTCTGCCTTCAAAAGATGTTTTTGAGTCAGAAAAATAAAATTAATTTGCTTCAAAAACACACTTCTTTCAGCAAAAGAAGGCATTTATTTTGCAGAAAAAAACACATTTTTCAGCACAAAAATAGGTATTTAAAATGCAGAAAAGATGCACTTTGTAAAGAAAGAATTTTTTTATATCATGATGTTACTTCTTGTTTAAAGGTTTAAAAGTACATAAACAATTTACATGTATAATAATTCATTTTTATTTAACACATTTATACAGTTTTAAAGATCAACCATTTATTTGATGTACATAAAATAAAGTTATATTAAAAAATAAGCGAAATAAAAAAATCCTGTGAAATATCTTCAATATTTTAAAAATAAATTAACTCCAGCATAAGGTGTGTGTATATGGGTAAAAAAATGTGTAAATAATTTACAAAAAATATGGCTAAATAAATCTAAAGATTATACAGAAAAAGGACTGAGAAGAAAAAAAGATATATGTGTCATTTTTTTAAAAATTTGTTCTGTTCACAAGAAGTGTAAAAAAAAAAAACACTAAAGGGAGACAATTAAAAAGTAACCCTGATTATCATTACACTACTGCAACTCACAATCTATTTTTAATCACTACTGCAACTCACAATCTATTTTTAATTTAATTTTCAAAATCATTACCTTAAAAAGTTGGGAGTTATTTTGATATGAAATCAAGGGAAATAATACAAAATTGGACGAGGTACTGTAAAGTTAAGAAATTTAGTTTCTGCACTTTCACAGTTGCTGTCTTCTTATATATGAAATTCAAAGTCAAAGCCTTAGAATAGTTTTCAAGTATGTAGTAAAAAATTATTCTCTGGACTTTAATTCATTGTAATATCAAACTAGAGCTTAGCAGAGTGGCACAAATGCTTGTCTGTTTTACATGTCAACAAAAGAGGCCCATATTTGCGATTTCAAGTAAGAAGACCATAAGGTGTAAAGAGTAAAAAAGAAAAAAAAATTACACAGTGTAGAAGAAATGTAATTGCTTTGAACATACAATTTCAATAAAATTTCTAAGTTAAAAAGGGGCATAACTCCAAACATTTTGCTTTCAGAATAATGCCCCTTGTTTTACAATTGCACCTTGTCATGATTATCAAGCCTTCCAAGTTTTGTGTTGAGAACAAAGTTTTCAAGACTTCCTACTTATTAAGCAATTCTGACCTAAATTCTTAGTTTAAAAGGGGCGTAACTCAGAAAATATAGCTTGCAGAATAATGCCCATTGGTTAAAAACTGCACCTTGTCATGATAATAAAGTATTCTAAGTTTCGTGTTGATACCTTTAAAAGTCTTTGAGAAATAAGTTTCATTAAAGTTTTTGCATGACAATGACAATGGCGAGATCATAATAGACTTTTTCTTTGAAACAGACATGCTAATTCAAAAATTGGTCTCGGTAAAAGTTACAGTTCCTGGTTTCTGCATTTCCCAATCTCACCATCTACTTATATTTCAAGTTTTGAAGTAGCCTGGGGTAGTCGATGCTCATATTGTACTGCTTCTGACAGTCAGTCCTGAAGGATAAGGAAAAGCTTACATTAGCTCAAAAGATAAGTAGTATATTTGTCTAACACATATAATATGATCAGGTTTCTTAAATTTCAACAAACAAAAATTCATTTGACAACAAGAAAATGTGTCTCTGCAACATTGATGCCACGCTTGCATAATGTTGGTCACAACATAGTATTTGCCTGTGTATTTAAAAGCTTATTATCTTGATGTACATTTTGTATCAAGTTTCATGATGATGTGAATTCATCTACATCGAAAAAAAAAAAGAAGAAGCTTAAACACAAAGTTAAACCTGAAGCAGGACAACTTATTTCACCATGTTCATTCAACTGTTTAATATATGTCACAGCCAAAAGCGTTTGAAAATTAAATAGTTCATATCAAGATGTTCATTTGTAAAAATTTTCATGAAGATGTGATACCATCTTAAAAAAAAAGAAAAAAGCAAAGGCAAACCTGAGGTGTGATGGACGGACACAGAGACTTAAAATCTAAAGACCCCCCCTCCCCCAAACACACACACACCTGCATATGAGTTATAGGCATAAAAAAAATGGATAAAACCTAAGCATACACAGAAGCACACTATGGGACATTCTAGTTATTTACGTTGATGAAGTATGTATGCAACAAGTACTTACATAAAGTATGGACACTGTACAGATCTTCACTTCCAGTAACCTGACCTCTAGTAGATGATTGTTCATTTGTTGATGGATGATATAATCTGTTGTAGTCAGCTTTCATCTGTTCAAAAATGGATCAAACAGACACATGCCACTAAAGTAACATGTCAAATCAAGTAATGTGCATGTACTTGCAAATATTGTTTGAATATTGTAATCAAGTCTATTTAATCAATCATACCCTTAGGGTAGTCAAAAGAATGTTACAAAATAATCAGGACTCAAATAGGTACACTTTATTAATATTTATGTACTACCTATGACTCAAGATCATGTATTCTCTTCTGCAACATACTGATCAATTACTAGCAGTAACACTAATGGTGTCTGCTTTCAAATGAATTCATTTGACAGTTTTTAATTATGGAAGAAGTAGCCAGCATTCAGAAAAGGAGAGATGGTGGACCAGTGACCTTAATTTAGTTTCATTCTAATACTTCAAACAATTTTCTAATAATGAGCTATGGTTATAGTGCTAGGAGACGCTGATGACCTTGACTATGATAGCGAGTCAAAGAGAAAAAGAAAACAAATACACAGATATTTAAATCTTGGAAAATTAAAATTCAAGGAATTTATGATGACCTCCTTGCTTTTTACCTCAAATAGCAGTGTACTAGTCTGTGACAGGGGTGCAGGTGTAATATGGCTTGTAACAAGGGCTGTAGTGATGAGGTTTTCGACAGGGGCTTCTGTGATGTGATCTGCAACAGGGGCTGCTGTGTCATGGTGTACCATTGTTACATGGTCTGTAGCAGGGGCGGCTGCTCTTACGTCATCTGTGATGTGGCAGCGGGACTCATGTTGTTTGAGAGGTCATTCCTTTTAAGTTATCTTACAGGACAGTTTATCTGAAATCAAGAAATAAACATAAAAAAACAAAACAGTCAATGATGGCTCATTATAGCTAGAAACTCGTCTTATAGGCAAGAGAATCAATGCACAATTGTTTTGTAAATGGATAAAAAACAACAACAAAAAAACACAACCCTCATGTAATGTCAAATAATCACCATTAGTCAATCATTTTCAGAAAATAATACTTAAGAACTAAAAGATTTGGTTGTATGTTTGTGAAATTCAAATTGTATGATTTGGACAATGAATGTCAGTCATCTATCACAATAGGTAGAAACATAATTTATAAGCTGACATAAAATTTCATCAGGTTGATTTGATTAACTTCAAAATAAAAGATGGAGTCATAATGAGGAATTACATATATACCTGCTTCAGAAGGCTATAAGCCAAGAGTCCAAGAGTGTACATGTTAAGCTGGACTTGCATCACTTGTTACACATCTTTCTTTAGGAATTCTGAAATAAAATTCACAAATTTGTAGCTTTTGTAAATCAAAAAAAATGTCTGCAGTTTTGTTATTGTTTTTATCCTTAGTTATTGAGGCAAAGTATATATTTATGTATTATAAATATAAATGTGTATTGGACTTATGAAGCTGAAAACTATCAATGATGATCAAAGTTATATTATGTATTACACATGTGTATTAGAATTGATCAATCTACGTAATAAATTACTTACTCACCGATCTTGTAAATGTTAGAGCTCTGTATAGTTTCCCTTGGAATTTGACTTCACAACGTAGGTTAATTGCTGATCTCTATTTTCTTTATACATATGACTGTAAACGTTTAAATTAATACAGCAAACACGTTGAGCAATCAACCATGATTTTGTTTATGTTTACATTTTACGGTTCATGGCGGGTTCACAGTTCAAATTGTAATGACGCATCTCGATCACGTGTTCAGTTTTATCCAATGGACTTTCTCGCTTTACATCAGTTATTTCTGTCTCAAGTTTGACTTACTGAAGAGTTATGATGAATTTTAATCCATTCAGATGCTTATTTTAAATTCAGATATATTTTAGCAAATTAAAACCCAACATGTTTCTCAAAAAATGACCATTAAAGACATTTATCATGACCAGGGGTCCAAACTTTTTTGTCACTTTTGCTAACTTACATTGTTTAGAACACCTGTGTAAAGGATAAATAAAATCGATCATAGCAGATCCAAAGATTAAAACCAAATGTTTTCTAAATTTCTTAGTATATCACAATTTTAATTGAAGTTTCCAATTATTTATATATATCTGAAAAAGATGATTGTTTTCATAAACACATACCAGGGTCCTACGGTAATTCTAATTCATATTGTCCATTTTCACTAATCAATTGTTTTTAGCAGCCATTTTTAAACAATGTGATGTCATAAGAGCCAATGAAATTGATCACATGACTGTGCAGACAGCGTGTCTGGAAGACAGGAAGTTGACAGTTCAGCCTGTGTAAACACACATGTTCTGTACTGTACACAAGCAAGCCAAAACAAAAAGAAAAAAAAAAAGTTTTTAAAATTATTAGGGAAATTTGTTTAATAGCATTTTTTGGTTTTATTTTAAGAATAGATTGAGGTAAAGTATGATTCTAACAAGATCTGATACAAACACAAATTACTTTTAGCCTCCTGTTCTCTTTCTCTCTCATTTTTTTTTCACTTTTTTTTTGGGGGGGGGGGGGGGGGGGGGGGGGGTGCATCTTGAACTTCCTGAACTACATTAATTGAGCCAATATGTGAAAAATTAACATATAACTGTTTTATAAACCTGTGACAGATATTTCTGGTTTTAAAGGTATATGTAATCTATATAACTGTTTTACTTGGAAAATCTGAAAATATATAATTTCATAAATGTCCGATCTTCAAAAATAACTTCAAAAAATTCAGTTATTTTTAAAAAAAAGGGAAGAAAATTAAAAGGTTTTTAAAAAAAAAAAAACTGAAACTAAAAGACGAACTTTTTCACAAAAGATACACTTAAAACGCACTTTTAGAAACAAAAACACACTTATTGGCAAAAAGGTACATTTAAAATACACTTCTATTCTCAAAGATGCAGGAAAAATACACTTCTGCCAAAAAAACGCACTTAAAATACACTTTTTCTGAAAAAGATACAGAAAAAACACACTTTTGTGAAAAAACGCAGGAAAAACACACTTAAACTGCGTTTAAAGTGCGTTTTAAGTGCGTTTTGGTAAAAAGTGTGTTTTTTTTTGAGAAGGGTGAACCAACCAAGGTAGATAACTCTTGACTAAATTTAATACAATTATGACCCCTTTTTTATGCCCCCAAAGGTGGCCTTTGGTGTCATAATAAAATCAGACCGTCCGTCCATGTGTGTGTGTGTTCTGCATTTTCATTTCCGGACAATAACTTTGTCTTGCATGTATGCATTTCAATATAATTTGACATCAATGATCTCCTTGAGAAGATGGAGTGTCGCGCAAAAAATCCAGGTTTGCAAGGGTTTACTTAAGGATTTGACTTTCACTTGTCCAGGGGGTAAGTTACTTTGAACATCTACTAGCCCCCAGTGGAAACAGGCTGCCTGATCTTTAAATTAGTTGGTGTTTGTTAATGTTTAAAACTAAATATGTGTAATATTCAGGTGAATTTTAGTTAATATGTATCAAACACAATTTGCAAGCATTTCACCCTTGATATACTGTAGAAAATAAAAAAAGATAAAGATTTCATTTACATAAATAAACTTGCCTGCTGGGCTATCTTCTTTGAAAAATCACTTGCTCGCAGTGATTTTAACCCGGCAGGGACAAGCGGACGTCCACTTAAGAAAATCCCTGGTTTGTGACTCAAAGGTCAAGGTCACAATCGCAGCTCAAAGGTCATAAATTTTTATTTTTTTTCAATTTTGGACATGAACTCTGTCCCGGATGGATGGATATTTATATCACTTTTTATCAATGATCTCCTCCAGAAGACAGAGTTTTGTGTGAAAGATCCAGGTTTGTAACTCAAAGGTCAAGGTCACAATCACAGATCAAGGGTCTTAAAATGGGGAATTTTTCAATTTCTGGCATTAACTCTGTCTTGGATGGATAGATATTAATAATACTTGGTACC
>CM037779.1:4807517-4857517 GCA_021229015.1 Solen grandis
TTTATAACTTAGACAATAGAGTCTACTTATTTTTACATATGACTTCTTTTTAAAAAACCTGAAGTATTGCACTACATAGGTATCAACTATTTAACCAATGGATATATCTATGACTTTTTTAATTTGCATGATTAACAAATGACCGCTGTGAGATACATTTAACCCTTTCCCTCATATAGACTCATTTTGACGCCCTCAATAGGTACCACATAAAGCCTGATCTGCAGAAAACCACAGTTAAACCTTACCAAATTTAATTATAAAATCCTCACTTCCAGACTACTGAGGAGCAGCGAACAGCATAAAACCTGATCAGCCTGCAAGTTACTTGCAGGCTGATCTGGTTTTATGCTGTTCGCATAGGTCTTTTCATGGTATACTCTTTGAGGGAAAGGGCTAAAACAACAAGCAAGTATATAACAACAGTCCACAATATTGGTGAGTAAAGTCTTTTTTAACTGGTTTCGTGTTCAGTTATACCCTTTAAAGTCCATACCGTTTAGCATTTGTATCCGTGTTATATCGTAGCCTATAGAGTGTAAGGTGGGGACCAAATCTGCAAGTGTTATGGTTAACTGAACGTACGACAGATTAAAAGGTCATCGCTTGGACCTACCCATTTTGTTGTTAAAAAGACTTACCCAGTGACAGTAACCTCACCTAAAACCATCCATGCAGGACAACACAAACATGGGCAGATTCAAGGCCAATACAGGCTATATAAACCAGTTTAACCCTTTCCCTCATAGAGGAAACCATGAAAAGACCTATGCGAACAACATTAAACCAGATCAGCCTGCGAGTAACTCGCAGGCTGATCAGGTTTTATGCTGTTCACTGCTCCTCAGTGGTCTGGAAATGAGGAATTAAATTTGGTAAGGTTTAACTGTGGTTTTCTGCAGATCAGGCTTTATGTGGTACCTATTGAGTGCGTCAAAATGAGTCTATATGAGGGAAAGGGTTAAAAGTAATCAAAACACACAGGACACATATTTTGCAAAGAAAATCGGATAAGCATTCCAGGTACTACGAAGGGTGTTTTCAAAAAGTTTGCAGAAAAGTTTTCTCATTTCTTTATTTTATATGGCAGAGTAATGAAATTTTACTATAATGTAAGTCAATGTATTGGCATTTTAATGCACAAAAAATTAGATCTGTACCCCTCTTGTGAAATATGGTTTCCATAGTAATGTAATCATAGTCATCTCTGCCCAAAATTTGGTCATTTTAATGAAAATGATCTCAAATTATAACTTCTCAAATGTACATTTTTTATTGTTCACCTTTCAAACTACATATTCATATTGCGCAAAACATTTGCAATGGCGTTCATGACGTCATTTTGACATCAGAAATATAAACAAACGATGCATTATCTAATGAATGAGGAAAGAGTGAGTGTTGAGCAACTTTGTGTTCTGAATGAAATTTAAAAAACTAAAACTATTAAAATGATATGTAATATGCCTATGCTATGGTGAAACTGCTGCTAGAAAACAAATATTTAAATGGTACAAGCGGTTTGAGTAGGACATCGTTGATGATGAGTGCAGTGACCATCAAGTGACCAAGACATCGTCGCATGACGCTCAAAGAGTTGCTTTTTATTTTGATGTTATCACATGATAAGAGTGGTAGCAGTGATTCAGTAGTGGAAATAACTCTTACATGAATTTCCATTTAAGTGGTATGGAATTGGATATAGAGCCAAACATATCAAACCTGATCCCACAGTAAGTTGCCAATTCTACCAAGCTAAGTAAGTGTCTTTTGATTTACCGACAGTGTAGCTCCATTATAACACAAGTTTAGGGCCCAATTTTAGATACTGCACTATATTGGACTGTAATACAGTGTAGCTCCATTATAGCACTAAAATTGGGTTCCTTTTTTAGATACTGCACTAAACTGGACTGTAATACAGTGTAGCTCCATTATAACACTAAATTTAGGGTCCTATTGTAGATACTGCACTATATTGGACTGTAATACAGTGTAGCTCCATTATAACACTAAATTTAGATCTAAGTCTAGATACCTCATGATAGTGTACTTTTATTCAGCACAACTCCATTATAACACTTAATTTAGGGGTCCAATTTCAGATATTGTACTGACTGTAATACTGTGCAGCTCTATTAAATGTATTTTTTTGGGGTCCAATGTTAGATACAGCATTATACTGGACCCATGTCAAACAATACGGCTCCATTATAACACTATATTCAGGAACTAAATCAGGTTTTTGAATAATGAAGAAAAAGACATTTTTTTTCTTCATAGTTATATTATTTTAAAAAAAAATTTTCATAAAAAAAAAAAAAAAAAATGTGAATATTGAGCAGTGAAAATATGAAACATGTCATAAAATCAATTATTTACATTTTGTACATTAAGTTTTATAATGATTATCAATTGGATTATAGAATTTGTGATATATGACATAATCAAAGACTTTAAAAACATCCTTGTCATTTTGTTTTTTTATTTTAAAAGGAAAAACAGTAACTTTACTAGATAGTTGGACATAAAAAATGCACTAAAGTATCCCTCATTTATTTCTAAATTATCTGAAATTGTTTGAAACATTCAACATTCTTTCAAGGTAAAGCGTTTTTAGAGTCCTTGAGTATATATAACGATAAAAAATCTCATTTCATTTTCAGAAACAAATAATAAAATATGTTCTAATTTCCATCTATCCTTATTTTGAAGTAGCCATGAAATCAAAATTATAGGATAACCTTTCAAAAAAAAAACAAAAATACATGTTTTAAATCATTTTATATCATCTGTATTAAGAATGCATACTCTGGGACTCTCTACAACTAATTTGCATCTACATTTTACTACATGTAGAACAAAGAATACAGATTTAAAGGCCTTAGAAAATGAATTATGCCAAACTGAATGTACAATTTATATTCATAGTAGGTAAGTTATCGAATAAGTTTTAATGCAGTCCGGGTTGCCTAGCAACTGGGGTTCAGAGGGAAAGGTCATAAACGGGACAGGATTTTCCTGATTACTGACCATTGCAGGACCATTGCAAGCAGATGATCGTTAAAGGCAGTTGAAATTGCAGACATTTGACCATTGTTGACAGTTATCATAGGTTAATACAAAAAAATAAAAAATGGGGGGACTTTTTGTGATCATTGATAGCATTTAACCATAACTCCAAGGTGACCGTATAATGACATTGTTTACCCTTTCCAATATAAATCTACCAATTGGACTTGTCCTTTCTTCATTTTCTGAACTGTACCATTAGTAGTTTTTTTGCTTAAAATTCTTTGACTGAAATCTGAAAAGGGTTAAAAACAGAGAGAAACCAAAGTCCAGTGAAAATGAAGCAAGCACCATGATTAATTTGTATTTTCATAATGTACTGAGGAAGCCTTCCAGCTGGCTTGCGGTAGGTTGGTGGTTCTACCCGGATGCCTTCGTGCATTCGGGGTCTTCCTCCACCTGTAATAAGTTGGACGTCGCTATATGACTGAAATACTATCAAATTGACGATAAACTCAAATAGTCAAGTCATGATGTACATATTGAAATTAATATGAAATGAATAAGTGACTTGGAATCTGGTCACCGGAAAAAGTGTGTTTTTCTTCTATGATTACAGTACATAATTCTCAAAAGTTGATGGGTTGGACCAGCACCATGCACCTAACAATGTCATTGAAGATTCATGCCCTGATTGGGTTTCAAACCAAAAACCAATTCTATTTAAAAAAATTTAAAAATTTTTTGAGCTGAAAAAAGCTCGAGTACATACAATACATTGTCTGAAACCTAATCCCATTTTATTTTCTAGCTGGTAAATAAACAAGATTGAACTAGTAAGATGACAAGATAAGATTGCATTTTTTTTGTCTGCTTCTAAAAATTAGGATCTACACATTAAATAATTATTATCTTTGCATTTTTTCCTTCCATATTCTACATGTAAAATAAAAAAAAAAAATACAGATAATAAATTCTAACTTACAAGTATTTCACTCCTATGGCATAGGAAAAACTACAAAATGATCACTGAATTCTCTTTTTTCTTTACAATTTACATACAAAAAGAAGGAAGGAAAAAAATAATTGAGCATTAACTTCAATTTAATAACCTTGAACACCTATGAGCACAGGTAAAAACATTGAGAACACTTGGCTGATTTTAAGTCAAAATAATTGAGGAAATAACCTCCCATACACGAATGTAATACTGATTTATGTGTATACAGTTCAATGCATCCCTGAAATTGTGCAAAATTCAGGTAGAATATGAACCTGATCTCAACTTGAGGTTTTGTTGAAAACATTTCCAAATCTGTGAAATCATTAGTTTTTGTTGGACACTAATTTTCGTCGATTTCGTGGAGGGTTTTATCCCTGACAATATTAATCCCTACTTAAACTTGTCTCTTACATGGACCTCATGTTTTCTAGAACATTGATCCATGAATAAATCCCTTGGGTACATAATCAACGAAATTTCATATCAACGAAAATGAATGATTTTATAGTATCAGTTATAAACTAAACTGTCACTAGAGGTGATGATTACCTCCGTATACCATTTTGTCACAGAAGAGCTATAATTCTTATAAAATCCTTGACACAGTTATCTGGACTTGTCTGCCGACTGGTCTTATCATGATAAATTGCGACAGCATTATAAAAAACCAAATGCCACGTGATGTGAGAAGGACAGGACAGGACATGAAGTGTCTGGACGGGATGTGACAAGCATGATTCCTATATAGCTCCAACATCACCATGTGACATGGGACTATTAAAATCCATAACTCTCATTATTTCTGTATATTGATCATCAAAACCTTACATAGTCCTTCTTTTTTTTTTTTTTGGTGAACTTTTCTTCTGCTTTTAAAAGTAATAAACCTTGACAGCATATACAGTTGAACCTGTACTAGGTGACCACCTGTATTTAGCAGACAACCTGCATTTAATGGTCAGTTTAAATATTACTAAATTAGCATTTTGTTATATGCTAAACCTTCATTTAGCAGCCACCTGTGTTAAGCAGTCACTCTCTCTTGTTCCATTAACTGACCGTTTAAGGCAGGTCTGATTGTGTATTATTTTCTGATTTTTACATAAGTCAAAAAATAAAAAATCTTAAAAACTTAAACCCCCTTTTGTAAAAAAAAAAAAATACCTTTTTTGTTTTTAAAAGGCTATAAATCATGATTTTATACCTTCTGTATATTTTTTTATTACAAAAATAAAACACAAGAGTGACTTAAAACAATACCTAATGAGAGAATCCCCATTTCCACAATGCTAGTACAAAAATGGTACATTTGAAAGAGCAGATTGAAACATTAAACTGTCATATCAAATTACTAATTTTCTAATAGAAATATATAATTCTTTAACAATATATATTTGATATAAATACTTCATACTTTTTTAAAAGCTTTTGATGACTTAAATATTTAATATTTAATAATTCATGTATCTCATTCTACTCTAAGGAAATATTTTACAAAATTATATAACAACAGTATGGGCATGACAGCATTTTTTATCAATTTCAAAAGTATTTCATGATGGTGATGAGCATTGTTTTATTAGACATAAATTCACAAACAATTAGCATCACTGAAGAGTTAGCATGAAAATAAAAAGATAATTTCATATAAATTCAGAATTTGTACAATTCTGGTGAAAAAGCTGTTTTACAACACTTGTAAAGTAGATTATTCATTATGACATATCTAAATATATAAACATAAAAAAAAACTGGATTAGAAAAAATAGCAACAAAAACATGTAGAGTACTTGGCAATGGCACTTAGTGGATTTTTAATGTATGGATTTCATTATTTGTAAAAGTGAACTTAAAGCCCTTAACCCTTTCCCTCATAGAGGACACCATGAAAAGACCTATGCGAACAGCATAAAACCAGATCAGCCTGCAAGTAACTCGCAGGCTGATCAGGTTTTATGCTGTTCGCTGCTCCTCAGTGGTCTGGAAATGAGGATTTTGTAAATAAATTTGGTAAGGTTTAACTGTGGTTTTCTGCAGATCAGGCTTTATGTGATATCTATTGAGGGTATCAATTCATTTATCAAAATGAGTATATATGAGGGAAAGGGTTAAAATAACGGGACACAAGTTCAATGTAAAAATCATGCAATAATGATTTGACTATCATAATACAGCTCCATTATAACACTAAGTCTAGATGACTGTTTTACAGGGCAGCTCCATTATAACACTAAGTCTAGATGACTGTTTTACAGGGCAGCTCCATTATAACACTAAGTCTAGATGATGTTACGCAGTCCATTAAACACTAAGTTAGATGCTGTTACAGGGCAGCTCCATTATAACACTAAGTCTAGATGACTGTTTTAAGTCCATTAATGTCTAGTGATGTTACAGCCTCCATTATAACACTGTCTAGATACTGTTTCAGGGCAGTCCATAAACTAAGTCTAGATGACTGTTACAGGGCACTCTTAAAACACTAGTCTAGTGACTGTTTTACAGGCAATCCATTTAACATAGTCTAGAGACTGTTCAGGGCAGCCCATTATAACACTATATGGTCTAGTCTAAACTCAATATTGACAATTGTACATCACTGTAACCTTGGAAAATTCCTTAATTAAACACATAATAAAATGAAAATTTAGAATCCAATATTGGAGCAAGCTATATTGGATTTCACATTATAAAGGATCTATGCTACTTAGTTTTGTTATTATATGATACAGCACTGTGAAATTATTAAAATCATGACCTTTAAACCAATTAATATAATTTCTTACAAAACTCTACAGTCCAACCTTATATTGAGTTCCTTCTGTGATACTGAAAAGGATAAAACCCCTTGTGGAATGCAACATAATAGTTAAAGTACAGCAGGATTTAACCCGATACCTCTTGAATATTCATGCAGAAATAAATAGCTTGATGAATGCTTATTTAGTGGACTTAAAATGATTGACTGTTAAATCATTAATTTTCGTTGACATCAAATTTTGCTGATTATGTACCTAAGAGAATTTCATAGGTACATTTATTCATAGATCTATGTTCTAGAAAAGATGAGTTTTATATAAGAGACAAGTTTTTGTGTGGATTGATATTCTTGAATAAAACTCTCCATGAAATGAATGAAAATTAGTGTCCCTGGAAAATTAATGATTTCACAGTACAATATGGTGGATTTTTATTGGTCATACAGACTGTGTGGAGGCTACAATTTTGTAGGAACAAAAAGAAGATCTCCTATGATCAAGTAACCTCAGGAAGAGGGCTCCACTGTTTCTCAAGTTATCAAAACACATCTTTCAGAAGAGGTCATTCTCCTGGGGTCAAGTCTGTTAGAATATTTGTAGGTTCATATGTATTGAATTTTGAACTCAACTTAGTATAAAATCAACCTTCTATTTTCCACACTTCATAGCTGAGTAACTTGAACAGTCTCAACTGTCTGAGACTGAGCAGGGATTTACAAGGGGCAAGATTTTCAGAGATTTTCTCTATTTTTTTGCTTGAAGTCTTGATGAAATCTACTATATGAGGGCAAGATCTAGACTGTCTTTCAGTTTGATTGAGCTTTTTGAATGTTTAACCTAATGTAAGACAGTACAGCTAGTGGCCTGTAGTTCAAAAGCTTCACAACACATTGTGATGAATATATCGCATACTGTGAAAGTATTAATTTTCGTGGAACACTAGTTTTCATCAATTTCGTCAAGGGTTTTATCCACAATTATTAATCCCAACGAAAACTTGTCTCTTATATATAGACCTCACGTTTTCTAGAACAAATATCCATGAATAAATGTACCAACGAAATTCCCTTCATAAGGTACATAACAAAATTTAATGTCAACGAAAATTAATGATTTTATAGCATATTGTTTTCAAGTGTATGCACACTCTGACGAGACTTACAAAAATCAAGTGTTTAGTTGAAAACAACATGTGATGACGGTTATCAGTTCACTGCAGCAAATTAATCACTTAATCTTACTTTGTAAACAACTGATAAATTCAAATCTCAGGAAGCATTACTTGACAAGACTCTTAAAAGCATTATAAATCAATTAGTACTTTCCTTTGTTTTGAATGATTAGTCAGAAAACACAATCATGTATACTTTGGAAAAGAAACCCAAGATTTGCATCTATAAGTGTAGACTAAGATAAGAATACTTTATATCTCTCTTCCTGATTTTCAGAATGATTTTGAACAAGAAAATAAAAAGGTTTTCAACAAGAGTACAGTTTCCTTTACAAACAACCATAGATTTAGGGGTATAAGTATTGTATGATAAAACAAGAGCTATCACTGAAAATAATGAATACCCAAACCACACTGCCTGGATTGAATCAATATATAGAGTGTTACAAATTTCTACACCACATAAGGTTTCAATGATTCAAATTAAGAGTGGATCTATCCTATTGTATTGAACATTATGCTCCAGACCCTCCAACTCAGTTGCGGGGCATATAGATTTTTGGTCAGTGTGTTCCTGGTCCATTTGTCCATCCGTACATCCGTCCATCACACCTCAGGTTTACTTTTGTATTTAAGCTTTTTTTCTAAGAAGATGACTTCACATCTCTATAAAACTAGGTACACATGTAGGAACATCATGATATGATCTGTTTAATATTTATTTAACTGAATAATATGAAAAGATGACTGATTAATATGAAAGGAAAAGGCCACTTAACAATATGAAAAGACCACTTAACAATATGAAAAGATAACTGAACAATATGAAAAGATAACTGAACAATATGAAAAGAAAACATGACTGAACAATATGAAAAGACAAATGAACAGTATGAAAAATATTCAAGTTTTTGTTAAGCTTGATGGGGTGTCCCAACCATATCACCTTAACACTTGAAATTATGAGGAAATATTGGGCATTTTGTAGGACGCATTGGGACAGGACTGGACTGGACAACATATGTGATTTCTATATTCACGGATAACTTCAGAATAAGGAACTATGAGTTGTATAGCAATATCTATGGTGATACCAGTACTAATGCAGTACTGTAAAATCATTAATTTTCGTTGACATTAAAATTCGTTGATTATGTACTGCAGGAATTTGGTGGGTTTCATTTATTTGTGGATTCATTTTCTAGAAAAATGTGAGGTCCATTAAATGAATGATTATTATAGGGGCTGATATTTCTCAATATAAAGCACATCTTTGTTTAACATCATTACATAATCAAGGCAACTTTTATATATCTCAATAAAAGACCATTTCATGTTTGAGACCCAAATATAAAGACCACCTCAAAATTAAGGCCACTTCATATTAAGACCACCTCATATAAAGATCATCTCACATAAAGACGCCTCACATAAAGACCAGCTCAATATAAAGACCACCTCAATATTAAGACCACCTCAATATAAAGACCACCTCAATATAAAGACCATCTCACATAAAGACCACCTCAATATAAAGACCATCTCACATAAAGACCACCTCAATATTAAGATCATCTCAACATAAAGACCACCTCAATATAAAGACCATCTCAATATAGAGACCACCTCAATATTAAGACCACCTCAATATAGAGACCATCTCAATATAAAGACCACCTCAATATAGAGACCATCTCAATATAGAGACCACCTCAATATTAAGACCACCTCATATAAAGACAACCTCACATAAAGACATCTCCAATAAAACCACCTCAATATTAAGACCACCTCACAAAAGACCACCTAAATATAAAGACCACCTCACATAAAGACCACCTCAGTATTAAGACCATCTCACATAAAGACAATCTCCACATAAAAATTCATTTTTAGATTAATATTATCATTATCAATCTTGAAACCATAAAATTTAATCTATAGACCACCTCCATATTATGACCACCTCAATATAAGGCCCTTTTTAAATAAAGACCACCATGCATTGGGTATCTCAGACAACTTTCAAGGACTGCCTCAGTTCAATACACATGAGCATGTACTTAGTTAAAACTTGAGTCCACAAAAAAAGTCAACAATTTGAGCTGATTTAAATGTTTGAGTTAACAGAAAAATGTTAAAACAAATCACTTTCTACACTATGGCACGTGAACATGGCATGTAAAATATGGCACGTGTTATAAAAATCTAATTAGGATTTCTAGCAATATTCTAAAATATAAACCTATCATATAAAAATGAGGATACTAACTTCAATTGCACAATTTAACATTTCAATGGCACTTCTTTGACTAAAAATATATACATGTATGACAGTAACACATGCTTTGCAATCATGCTTCAAAATGTTTCCGTATATTTTTGTTCACATATACATTAACATATGATGCAGCCCATCAACATGCACCCATGCATACTGATTCCGCTGCTCAAAATTTGTTACATCATGGTCAAACTACAAATTATTTATTGCATTTTAAGTAAGCATTTCTGTGTTTGACAAGAGACCACAAATTGAAGTTTCCTAAAATCAAACCTGTCTCATGAATTATCGATATTTAGAGGCTTAAGAAGATAAAAATGCGCATATATGTGCGTCTGGAAAAATGACCAGTCATCAGTATAGCACAATTACTTGTGTCCATGAATTGAAATGTAAAATAGTTTGTTGTAGTTGTATTGTATTGTTGTATTGGGGTTTACCGTCACTGCGATAGTATTTCAATCATATAGCGACGTCCAGCTAATTACAGGTGGAGGAAGACCCCGAGTACACAGAGGTAGTTTGTATACCAGATTAAAATGCATAAAATTTTGCGTATCAAAAAATGGCATGTTATGCCGTGTCCAAAAACTGAAACTGTAACTGGTTTATAAATTCGACAATGTTTGTGGTCTTTTTTGACTAATGGCATTCCTGCAGTCATTAACGTGTGTATATTTCAGCAATCTCATAAAAACCATATCCTGACGTTCACTAGGTAGGATCTGATGACATCGCATCAATGGTCGACTCAAATTGACATTTGATCAGCCAATCAATTTATCAGCTTCAAATTGTTTGAGTACAGGTTCATAAATATTCGCAAGTTAATGGCAGCGATGGAAATGTCAATTTTGCGGATGTCACCAGGGTATTCCAATTTCTCAAATTTAAATTGTTTTAAAATTTGTATTTTGATCGGATTTCATTTTTTTAATTAATATTCATGACGTAAAAGTGGAAATGAGACGTCCTTTCACAGGATTTTGTCATATCTTTGTAGTGTAGAGTACTGTAGCTAAGACAAAGAGCTGATTTTGATGAGATGTACAAATGTATATTGACAATTTATGGGCATGGTTTAATTTTGCAACAATTTATGATAATCCATCCAACATTAAATTGTGATCATTGTTCATCAAGTGATAATGGAAATTTCATAGTAAATGCAAGCCTTTAAAGACTTTGAATAAATAACTCAAAGTCAATGACTGCTTGCATCTGCAGTGAAGTCTTTTTAAAGCATTTGAAGAACCATGATCAAAATTTAATGATAGATGAATTACCTTAAACTGATGTATTCATATCAACTGTGAAATGCTTACTTAAAATGTGCAAAACATTAGAGTAGCTCCCACAGGGGCCTGAAGTTAAATGGGACATTTTATTTTTGAACAGGGTTGCTTACAACTCTGTTCAATGGTAGCATACATTTCTACATCAGACAACTTTGCAAGACTATTTTTAGTATCACAATTTCCATTCTTACTACAATGTATTAAGCATTCCATTTCATATCCATGGTAACAGAGAGAATTTTTTTTCTAAAATGTAATGCTTAATATTGTACAAGCTGTATCAGTATAAGATGCACCATTCAACTTTGGGCCCAAATGGTATGTGTGGATAAAAGATATATATGGATAAAAACTATAATGACATTTTTTCATGATAACATACATTGCAGCTCCATTATAGCACTATACCTGGAGTCCAATTTTAGATATTGCATTATATTGGAACACATTATGCATTGCAGCTCCATTATAATGCTATACTTGGAGTCCAATTTTAGATACTGCATTATGTTAGAACTCATTATACAGTGCAGCTCCATTATAATGCTATGTTGGTTTAGATAAATTATGTTTGTTTAGATACTGCAATATGCTTAATCATAGCTCTATGACACTGCACGTCTGAACAAATCTCAAGCTTTAGATACAAGTCTGGAAAGTGATATAATGGATTCTGAGTCATAATGTAGCATGTAATAATGGATCAACAGTGTGTACGATATTTCAAATTCATGAACTTGACATGCTCTTTGTTAATTAATTGTTATTGACTGTGCAACAAAAATGGATTACACGATCTCATAAAAAAAAAGCAAACAATTATTTACACAAATTACACAATAATATTTCATGTCGGACAATGAAATCATAGCTAAAACTATTTGATAGCACATGGTAATAAGTAATGGGATGCAATCATAAATATTTAAAATCAATGTACAAAAATAACTATTCATTGTGTATGACGTAATTTATGAATGAACCTTACTGTCTATGACTTATAATTAAACAAGTACCGCATGAATATTTATGTACATTTATGACTTACTTGATATTAATTCACTAAACATGAAATAGTAAAAGTAAACAATGTTTTTTTATTTGCTGTTCAGACTGTGTAGAATCTGAACTATGGTTGCAGCAAACAAACCAACAAAGTTTTGCTGTGCTACAATATTGTATAAACAAACTAAGTTTTGCTGAGCTACAATATTGTATATACAAACTAAGTTTGCTGTGCAGACGACAGAGTAGAATCTGAGCTACAATATTGTATAAACACACTGAGGAGACCCTGATCTGATCTGGGTCTCCTCTGTATGCCAAGGCAAAAGATTAAAGGATGATAAATTATGGTTAAGTTTGATAATGGTATATAACAGTAAATGATAAATTATGAAACCAATTTATTGTCTCTGACACTTAAACTTTAGAATTATCATACAAACACACACATTTTTACATATATATTGAAATAACATAATTCATATTTAAATAGAGGATAATAAAACATTTAAATGTACATATAAAGCAATAATTATAGTTCATATAAAGACAAAACCGGAATGTGGGGCTTAAGAGGAATGAAATGTTTCTAAGATAATTATTACTCTTTTTTTTAATTGCAAATTAAATTTTTTATCTTTTTAATCTTAACCACATATTTAACAACAAGGATAACACAAGTTTTAACATAACCGGTACCTGTTTTATGTCAGTTGGAAAACAAGCTCTTACAACTTATACTAATCCCTCTTGAAGATTCCAGGATTGGACCAGTACTTTGCACATGGGAAGGCCATGACAATTCCTTGCTGAGTTTGAAACCATAATCTTTGGATTTGCAATCATGTATGTTACTGGAAAAACAAAGCACTCTTTGTGCACTTCATGCTTTGGCCACTAGACAGTCACGACATAAGAAATACTTTTAAAAACAATAAGCTTCTACTAAAAAGCTTAAATTTAGTTATTGCTTTTAAGTGATTTTAAATAAGGGTACAGTGTAATCTTAAATACACTTGTAGGACACTTTAAAGACACTAAAGTTTAATGTTAGAGGAATCAAAGTAACCGTGAATTTGCTTTAAACTTTGAAGCAAATGTTGTTATGTGATAAACATTCAAGTCTGATCAATAAAACATTAAAATTGGGTGAAGGCTATTAAAGAAAAACATTAAAAGAAAAGCTGTAAGAATAATATCTCAGTGTTATAATAAAATATGCATCAGCATCTTTCATGTTCTTGTAAACAAAAATGGTACTCAAGTATGATTTTCAGACACAAACTATGCCAATTAGATTTAGGTATTTGAGTATGTTACTCATATTTAAGCTTGAAATCACTCGGCCAGGACTCTGCCACATAGCAGTTAGGGGCTAAAAGGTAATGAGTCATTGACTACAGCCACTTGGTCAGATATCCCGTCTCTTTTTGTTTAAGTATTGGAGAAGTTTAACTGAAGTATACATCATTACCGGTAGCTACTCTGGAGGAACAATAACACCACATGTTCTTCTTTAGTACCCCCACTTCAAAGTTAAGTAGGTGTGTCACAATGATCCTTTGTTTTTTACCATGTTGTCTGTTACCATGTTTTTTTTTCCACAACTTAAGCACTATTTCTACCTTCCTTATTACTCAATGGAGAGCTTACAAGACCCTTTGTTCTTTTAGGCTGTGGTAGACCAAATAAGACATGGTTAAATGAATGCATTAAGATTGACCTGAAAGTTTGCAATCTGGCCCCATTTTTTCGAAAATAAACATGGCTCATAAGTATTATTTTCATACATATACTCAAACTATGTCCATTACTTTCAAAAGGGATTTGAGTATGATACTCAAATATGAGCCTAGGATCATACTTTAGTATTTTTGAGAACATGGGACCTGGCTAACAATGATCCATGGGTGTTTGATACTTAAGCCGTCTGCTGCCTACCCCAAAGTCCCAGCAGCAGATGAAAAAGAAGCCTATAGGGTCAAGTCAAGTCACCATGTCCTTTTAACACTGTTTCTACTTCCTTCTTTCCTAGTGGAGAGAGTTTCAGATCCTTTGTTGCTTTTTTACTTTTAATACTATTTTTACCTTCTTCTTACTCAATGAAGAGTGTATTAGAACTTTTTGTTTCTACATTATGTTACGTTATGGCCTATTTTTACTTAATCTCTAACACTAATTTACCTTCTTCATACCACATATATATAAATATATAACATTTTTTGCTTTTTATATTTAAGGCTAAATATACCTCCATTTTACTCAACTGAGAGCGTCTATTTAAGATCTATAAAATCATGCCAACCTTGTATAAAGGTAATCCATCCATCATTAAATTATAATCATGGTCCTTGAAAAGCTTCAAAAGACTTCAGTGCAGATGCAAGCATCCACTGACTTTGTTCAAAGTCTATGAAGGCTTGCATTTACAATAAAATTCCAATGATCACTTGATGGACTATGATAGCAATTAAATGATGGATGGAATACCTTAATATTAACAATCTTATTTCTGCAGAATGGCCTTCCATCCAAAACTGCTCTTATAACATCATTGATTGCATACTTTTGACATTAAAAAATCATTCACACAAAAACTTGTTTATTACAAACGCTCGAAAAAAAATACATTGCAGATCCATTATAAAGCTGTATGAGAAACTCAAACTGAGATACTGCAATATAGCGGACCATGAAATTGCACCCTTATAGCCATATGATAGGGTAAATATTATTTTACTCATGGACTTAAAAATGCCTCACCTTGGAAAAATGTTAAACATCTTTTTTTGTGTGTGTTTTTAAAATGATTATTGATTATTTAGAAATGTAATGCGGCATATTTCAACAATAGCAATAGAATGGTGCATGTTTTATGTCCTACTTTTGAATAAAAAAGGTAAGCCAGTGACTACCTATTATCTGAGAGTAGCTACTGGTTTGTCTGTAAGTCAATTTGTAGACAATGAAAAGGTTGATTTACATTATAAGAATTTTCACTATATGAAAGCATGCGGTGTAATGGATCTGCATTTTATTTAAACAAGTTAAAGTAGCCTCTTTACTACAGTAGCCCCTTTATCACACCTATATGGTGGTGATCTGCTTGAAGCAATAAGCAGACGTCAAGTGCCTCATAACTCCAACTGTAGTTCAGAACTAAAACGTTTGTAAAACAAAAACTTTTCAAATGAACATATTTGCCCATAAATGCAAAATTATGTTAGCCAAATTCAAAAAAAATGCAGGAATACATGAAGAACACAATGTTATGATATTCAAATGGCATCACCGTGGAAACTGGAAAACATTTAGTTGACTGAATTAACCTCAAGCTTCCTTCCAGAGTGAGGGAACCAGAAAATGGGCGTAGCTTTCACGAAGGCCCTGCTTCCCCGCTACATTCCAGAGCATGCGTTTCCCAATGCGTTAGCTATAAAAGAAAACGAGAAATATTAGATGGCGTATTTGTGACCCTTTCAAAGTTGTTAATGGACCATCTGGTGTTATGGAGTTTTGTTTTTGTGTTCAAGTAAACTGTTGCTGCAACCGTATTTCAGTTATATAGCTTGAATGACTGCATATGACTTTTTAACCTGAATATTTGATACTTAATACAGTAACAGTGCAAAAATGTGGTAACATGATAGGAAAGTTGGACACCAGGTTCGTTCGCACTTCAAGGATCTTGTTCATTCATGCTGACTATGATAACTGAATAATTTGCTCCTATTAAATAATACATTTGAACAGGAAAATGGTATTCAAACAAAGACAGTGGTCTTGCTAAGTGACTTTTAATCTTGGATTATTTTCGCTTGATTAAATTTTTCTTGTCATTTTAGTTGGGATATCTCTTGACAGATTCATTTCAGCCTTCTTTTAATACATGCTGATGAAGGCTTCTAGCTTTCAATGGTCAATTTTTAACTCTTCATAATATGGTTTTTTTGGCAAGTTCATATGTACATGATACATACAAGATTTTCTAACTTAAAAATTAAGGCATTTTCAAAGATTTTTCAAAGCAAAAACTGTGAGTTTGTTTTTTTCTAAGCCCACTTTTGGAATGATTTGACCACTGAAAATAAGTCTCAAAATGTGGTTTACAAACAAGGAAATTACCATTTACATGATGTTTAATGACGCTTTATGCAGTTTAAGTTAGTTTCGTACCCATATATATGGCAGTTTCTATTTGCATGAAAACATAGTTTGTTTTTTTGTAAATACTCCAATTTTTCTTTTTAAAAATGCATTGCTAATGAAGTTCTGAATATTCAAGGTTGTTTACAGAAATTCAAGGACTATATTATTTTATGCTTGTTTTTCAAGACAACACTGAAGTCAAGAATTTATCAAGGTTATTAAAAAACATTTTCAAGGACTTTCCCAAGGCCTGTTCAAACTGTAATATATAAACCTCCAAGTATTATGTTAGGCAACCGCATGATTGTAGATCTCACTTCTGGAAAAATTACCTAATACACAAGACATTGATCTGGCACTAATGCGGCCATTTTGAATTTATCCCAGGATCCCCTGTGTCTATTCCGACCAACCTACTCTTTTCAAATGTCTACACTTTTGAATACGATATCACATGTGTTCATTTTTTTTCCGTCTTTTTCAACAATTTCGTTACAGAATCAATGCAACTCCTGTTACACAACCCTCAGTACAATAACCAGATGGTTCATGCAAAAATTTCAAGGTAAGTGTACCGGTAAACCATCATGAAGCCTGCATTATTGCATAGACAGGGAGTGGAAAATAAAGTAAACTGCTCACAGTAACCAGATTTTTCCATGAAGGCAATTAATAAGCCCGCTACAGTGCCTTGAATCAAAGGGGCATAATTTTCCAAAAAGGGGAGATAACCCAACCTGTTAGAGATTATGCACATCTACAATATGTAATGATTAATCCCAGAGAGTTTCAAAGAATAAGTCCAGTAGTTATGGAGGAGCAGCTGGCAGATTGTTTTGTCTACAGACAGACAACCTGATTCCAGTATAAACCCCCCACCACCACCCCCAACCCACCAATAGCTTAGTTGTGGGGGAAACATGAAAATTAAGATATTTAGCTATATTTATATCTTGGAACAAGACAAGACAGTTTTTGCATTTTGTAACCTTAAGTTGCATGAATTAAACCCCTGAACTCCCAGCTACACTCATCCTGCAGTTCAAAACAATACACTTTTACAGTTTTTAGCTATTAAAATTTAAGGTAAAGTCCCTGTAATGGTTTCGCTACATTTCCGACCTCATGGCCTTTCACAGAGATAACCAAGGTTTCCTAATGTTTCATTAGGGTATCTTAGTTATCTTGGTAGAGGTTAAGTGGTCCAAGACATAGCAGAACAATTACAGGGACTTTACCTTAAGCCCCACTTTTCCCACTTATGGCTAGGTAAAATGATCACAAACAAAACTGTGAGTTCTTTTGTGTAAGCCAGGTCAACCATTGACCATATATTATTCCAGTATAGCCAGTTCAATTTGAAGACACCTGTTAACACTGGGAGAGTCCCTGAGAGTTTGTTTCATTACTGTTGCTTGTGAAATTGCCAGAAAGTTTAAAAAATATTGCACAAAAAAAAAGAAAGCAGAAATAATTTTTTACCTGACATGAAGGACTGCAGTACCAAATCTTCCTACAGTTGCTACACAGATAAAGGGAGTATTTTCCACACAGGATGCAAGCTCCGTGCACTTGTTGAAGATGCGGAAAATCTGCATTTTCCTCTTCTTTTCCCTGTCTTTTCTCTGTATTGTCCGGTTCCTTTGTTCCTGAAGGATTTCTTGCACTTCTTTCCATAATCTGAACTTGCGTCTGACCTTTCTCTGCACTGACTGACCTTTGAAAATGTCTTAGATTCGGAGTATTTTGAGACATTCCTGAGTTCATGTGGATCGGATTTGAATTTTTTTGAAACGTTTGAGCATTGTTCTGTGATGACTGAGGGGGTGGGGGAACTTGGCGTAATCTCCGAGGTCTACCAGGGCCTCGGTGAGGCACTGATTGTTGAACCGGATACACTGGGTTATTTACACTGCTGTTTTGTTTAGGTGTCTTAGAAACACAGCCGGGAAGATAAAGCTCATTTGTGTCAGAATGGGTGGGATGACCTTGCTGGGTGGATGGATGCTGTGGCATTTGTCTTTGAGGGTGGTAGGGTTGAACCCCTGCTGGAACTCCAGTAGAACTGGGGGTTTGCTGAGGTTCCCTGTAAGGTGGTGGGGGAATCTGATTTGCTGATACACTGCAATCCCCAGAAAGAGGCTGGTTGGAGAAGAAATGCTGCTTGCTGATTGGTCCTTGTTGTGAAGGTGCCACCTGCTGGACAGTGAGGTTTTGTGGAGACACCTGCTGCTGACTGCTGATTGGATGCTGAGGAATTTGTCTGGCGGAGGCAAGATCCAAAGGAGGAGTTACAAGGGTCATGTTTTGTTGATGAACGGTAAGGCTGCTTGATATAGGATGTAGGACATTTGGTCCACCCTGAAATAATAACAAGAATAAAATATCACATGTATATTTAGACAAACATAAGGACCCCCTCTTCCTTTCCTCTTTGCATGTGTCCCTTATAAGTTACATGCAGAAAGAAAGTAGAAAAGTTTCAAATTGATATGTGTCCCTTATAAGTTATATGCAAAAAGAAAGGAGAAAAGTTTAAATTTGACATGTGTCCCTTTTAAGTTAATTATACAAAACAATTTCAAATGATGGCTGCTTGCAGTAAGCTCCTTTTAATTAAAAATGGAAACATTGTTTCCTCTATCGTTTCAAGTTCAGTAAATTAATATTCATCAAGTAATTTTAAAATGAACATTCATGAAGTCATAAAATTATACATGAATATTCATGAGGTTATGGGTAACTAAATTTTTTCAGATAGAATCCTATGATATTTTTTCACAGACATTAAAAAATGGCGCCAAAGGTGTTGAACAAGAAGGGAATTTTCATTTTTATTAGAAACTCCTGAAAAAATTCATAATGTTAAAACTGAGGTGATTAAAAGAAAAAAGAAGAAAAAAAGATAAAATACACTTAACAAATGGTGTAAAATGATTTTTATGCTCTGAAAAAGAAATATTTGAGTGGAGGGTCTAAAATAAAAAAAAGAACAAGAGCTGTCAGAGGACAGCACGCTCGACTATTTAAAATGCTCATTGGTAAATAAACTGAAATCTTTTTCAATTCTTGCCCTTCACATACCCTGTATATAATAATAGTCAAAACTGATATGCCTTGATAGTTTGATACCCCTTTATATTTTTATGAAGCTTAAAATCAATCCCATGACTAGTTACTGAGACATAAGCATAATAACACTGTGCATGCAAAAACTTTAACCAAGTAATCCAAGTTAGAAAAGGGCCATAATTTGTATAAAATTCAGTCCAAAAGTTATCCTTCTTGGTTTTCTGATGCCCTTGAATACACTCCTTAACTTTCTAGTTATAACCATAAACAATTTCTGAGATATAAGCTGGATAGTAGCTTGAATGCCAAACTTTAACCAAAAAAAAGAAAAAAAAGGGAGAAAATGGACCATAATTTGTAATACATTCAATCAAGTGTTATCTTCCTTGACAGTATGGTACCCCTAAACACATAAAGATGTTCAAATCAATCTCATGCCTGGAATCTGAGATATAAGCATGAAAGTACCTTGCATGCAAAACTTTAACCAAAATTTTTAAGTTAAAAAAGGGGCCATTACTTCTAATAAATTCCATCAAAAGTTATCTACCTTAATAGTATGATACCCCTAAACGCATTAAAGATGTTTCAAATCAATTACATGCCTGGTTACTGAGATATAAGCATGAAAGCACCTTGCATGCAAAACTTTAACCTAAACTTCTAAGTTAAAAAGGGGCCATAATTTGTAATATATTCTATCAAGAGTTATCTACATTGAAAGTATGATACCCCTAAACGTATTTAAGATGTTTCAAATGAATCACATGCCTGGATATTGAGATATAAGCATGAGAATATCTTGCATGCAAAACTTCTAAGTTAAAAAGGGGCCATAATTTGTAATAAATTCAATCAAGAGTTATCTACCTTAGTTGTATGATGCCCCTGAACATATTTATAAACTTTCAAGTCAATACCATAAATGGTTATTGAGATATAAGGTTGATAGTAACTTGCATACAAAACTTTAACCAAAAGCTGCAACGCCGATGGCGATGCCGACACAAGGGGATTACAATAGCTCTCATATTCTTTGAATAGTCGAGCTAAAAAAGGATCCTAAACAAATTTATATGACTTGACTTGACTATTTGAGTTTACTGTTGCTTCAACAGTATTTCAGTCATATAGCGACGTCCAGCTAATTACAGGTGGAGGAAGACCCCGAATGCACGGAGGCATCCGGGTAGAACCACCGACCTACCGCAAGCCAGCTGGAAGGCTTCCTCACATGATAATCTGAATGACCCTGCCGGGATTCCAACCCATGGGGTGAGGGGCTGAGTGAATGTTAAAGTCAGTGACTTTACCCTCTCGGCCAAGGAGGCCCCACAAATTATATGAACCAACTTGTAGTGAGTGATTATTTCAAACAAACACACCCATTATCTGAATATGTGCCTTAAAATTTAATGTTCTACTTTGAAGCTAGTTACGATACATGCTTAATTGACATTCCTACCTCCTACCCTTTTTATTTTTTCTACATAATTACAAAATTACCTTATTATACTTTTTGTGTGTTTGATCAACCATTTAAATTTTTTTAAAATACAAGTAATTTAGTCAAAAAGAAATTGTCAAATAATCTGTGTTTTTTATGTTCTGGAACTGTCAAAAGACGCATTTTATGTTTTTGAACGATGAAAACTCCAAAATAACTTTTATAAAACGATGAACATCTTAAACCCATTCCTTATCCTACAATCAAAGGGGTTAAAGTAATCAAAATTATAGGGCACCATGGTTCAGTGTATCATGGGAAAAAAAACACATTTTAGTATTTCTCTGATATCAGCTAAGAATAATTTTTATTATAGCAAAAGATGTCTCATAGTATGTATTCGACTGGGGGTTTTGTTGAGTAATTTTTTTTGTTACTTACAATTTTTCATTCAACTGTTTAGGTCAAAGCATGAAATACCTACTCGGTGAAGAAAATTCTCTGTTGATTAACCTCTAAATGATTTTAGAACTAGTACACATAAGTGATATTTGAAAAGAATATATTCTTATTCAAACAACTCATCGTATATTTAGCCAACCAGAACTCTATAAGTTGTAAATTTAAATATTTAGCATCCTTCGTTCAAGCAGAAAAACTTGAAAAAGGTGAAAGAAATCGTTATTCACATCTTTATGTTTTTCACATCCTTGTAAAAATGGTTATTGATATAAGCGATATCAATGCAAATATCTATTAGACTGGGCATTTTTCATTGAGTATCTTATTTCTTTTCGTATCTAGCTCGCCAACTTTTCTTTCTCAACAGATAGTACCAGTCGAAGAGGCCCATAGACTCTCCATATGAAATCACTGAATGGAAAATGAAAATTGAAAAAAAGGTAGGATGGAATGATGAGGTTTGTAAATTTGTAAACAACAATACTGGAAATAATCATAAAAAACCCTGAAGAAATAACACAAACATAAATCTATCATCCAATAATAGAAACAGACCACAAACATTTACAAACCAGTAACCATAGAAACAAGCTTGTAACCACAGAAACAGGACACACACAAAATGACTAACCAATAACTATAGAAACAGGCCACCAAAAAATCATTTTGATGAAATTTTTTGTACTGTGATTGCTGCAGTTTTCTCTTGCCATAGCAGACCCTGGGGAATTTTTTGGAGTCTAAAGCCCCAAAACCTAAAGTAATTCAACTTGTCAAAATCCCCTAGAATGGGAGATTCACTGCCTGGATCTAAAACTTGGCTTTAGTCTATTTCCCAGGACTCCGGACCATTCTGTCTGTCAAATTCTGTCAAATTTGGGAAAGGTCTACATGTATGCTGGTCGCCCACCCCCTTGAGCAAAATATTGATTGGTGTATAAGTCCGTGATTATAGCCACTTGACAATGGTGGCCCCTGATTTTCAATGAATGATTAAGGATAGCCATAACTCTGTTGGGTAAAATTTACTTAGTTTCAACCAAATCCAACAAGGAATCAAGTCTGGATAAAATTCTGAAAGTCTGGGAAAACTAATGCACATTTACAATGTTTATAAATATATTCAAATTAACTTATAAGATTAGCCAATAGCATTGCTTGGATATCATGTGATCAATAGCTGACCTTGGCCACACAAAAGAACACATGGATTTTTTTGTACAACTGTTTGACCTTGGAAGGAAAACAATTTCAGAAAAGAGGTTGAGGAAGAGGTTAAATTTTTGCTGGAAAGACGGGAAAAAAGCCCATAATGCGACATGCTGACATAGTGCACATCTTGAATTGGTTCCAATCATTCCTGTGAAGTTTCATCAAAATCTGGTCTTGCATCATTGAGATAGGGCATATACAGTTTTGAGCATGAAAAGTCAGGTTGGCAGCAACGTTGATATAGGAAAAAGCTAGTATGCTGTTAAATTGTATTTGACCTATATACATTTTATCTTCTACACGAAGGAATAATCTCATTCTTCATATCAGTAATCACAATTACTAACAAGTAACTGGTGTTGCACGCAACACATGATCGAGTCCCTTACCAGTGTGGTGCATAATTTTTCTGTAACCACAGCAACTAGAATTCTAGTCTGAGAAAAAAAAAAAAAGTGACGTGCAGCAGAATCTCCATACTCCCATCTATTCATAAACCAAGTTTCATAATATTATCTTAAACGATTTTTAAGTTATCGCGCGATCCAGATTTCCGGACGGACAGACAGAGGGCAAACCTATAGTCTGGTGTAAACACCGGTAGGGGACTAAAAATCAAAACTATCCTTGACTGATTGTTTTCTATATCCAAAGAAATTTCAGCTTTAACTAAGTCTAATGCCAATCTGAGTAAAATCAGCTCCTTAATGATGCTTCCCTTATCCTACGCAGCCGAGTAGCATAGCAGAGTGACATTAGGAGCTGATTTTAATCAGAGTGGTTTATTCAGATTATAAATATACATTTATCTTTTATCAAAATATCCTTGTATGCTTTGATGGATTACTGGTTCTCTGTTTTACTTAATAAAAAATCCTGGATATTCAATAAATATAAGTTTATACTTGTCTGGTTTTAATCATGCATTTTAAAGGGGAAAACTTACCTTCTCTGCATTTTGTAAAGATGGGGTTGGGGTGAGGGTTCTGATTTTTAGAAAATAATTTTACGACAATTATCTATGCTTGACATTCTTGTATACACAGAGATCATGTTAAGAGTTTTAGGTCTGAACAAAGATCCTTCCATTAATATTTAAGTCTGACTGGTACCCATCAAAAAATATGTTTTTTTCAAAATTCCTAAAATTTATCTATTTTTGAGTCTGACCAAATACCTGCCAGTTATTTAAAATTCTTACCAACACCCCTTTAAATTAAGTGCATTTTCATTGTCTGTTTACTCTCTAATTTGCATAAATCCCTCCCATTAGGTTTTTAGTTTTTAAGGTCATTTCAGTGTCAGAAACCCCCGGCAGATTTATTCTGTTTCACTACATAACATCATGCGGTGTAGAAATATACAAGCAGAACATCTTATTACAGCAATCGTTGACTAAAATATCAACCAATATGAATGCATTTTATAAATGGAATACTCTGCAGCATAGAGGCTGGAAAGTCAAATATTAAAGTTATAAAAACTCTTTTGATTGGTTTAGAATAATGATGGAACCAATGAAATTGCATAATTTGACACACCTTAAAATCCTAAAACAATCATAATATAGAGGACAATTGTTGGTTTCAGTGGAATATCATTTTTAATTTGAGTTAATAAAATATTGATTTTCCTCCTCATGAAATGGATTAATGCCTTTCTGCAATGCTTTATACATTGTTCCTAAGTTCATCATTAATTTTACCCTGTGGGGAGCCCCAAATTCCCAAAGACACATGAAATGTTATTGGTCTAAAAAATAGTTCAATATACTAACAAAAAGAAAATGAGTAATCAACATTTCTTTCAGGTGTTTTTCAAAGAAGTTTAATTTCAATGTAGAAATCAATATTGAAATGTCTTGAAAAAATACAACAGTAGTCCCATTAAAAATCATTGAAAATTGTAAGAATGGTAAAATCACTGTTTGAAACAGTGAAATTACATTTTTTTAATTCACTGATATTTCCACCAAAAAGTATTAAATATGGGCATTACATCTGAAAAAAAGTCTATCTGACAAATAAAAAATAAGTGAAGTAAAAGTGATTAAATCATAGCCTGATACACTGCCATGTATCAAAAATTAAAGATTTAAAAAAAAAGGATAGCCAAGGGAGATAACTCTAGAAAATTCACAATAAGTATGGTATAGCCAGTAACTCTATGGAAAATACATAATTAGCATATGGTAATATCAGGGTTTGCTCAATAAAGTTCAGTGCCATGCACTGAATATGATTTTAACATATCTAACAGAAAGCTAAATGTTTAGGAGCTGATAAATGACCTTTTCCCAATGAATATATATGCCAAGTTTCATTGCTTTTTAAAAACATGTTAGATCACAACTGCTTGGAGCACAAAGGGTTGCAGCATAACTTAAATGGACAAGATGAGTATGGGAAAATTCTATATTACACTGACTTAAGTTTGAAAAGTGGGAGTATATATATATATATATTTATTTTTTTTTGTAATTGTATGAATTCCTTTTCTGCATACTGCACTAAATAAATGTACTGTATTATGGCCCTTTCTCTCCCCAAAAGATTCCTTAAAACATGTTATCTCTGGACCCTTTCCCCGTGCCATACATGGTTTTGAATGTGTATGTATATCAGGTGCGGTCATAAAAATATTGCATAATTTGTTGATTAGTGATTGAAGTGCGGTTAATAAAATTTGTACTTTATATTCCGTGAAGTAGACATGATATATGCAT
Source organism: Solen grandis (assembly GCA_021229015.1). Lineage (NCBI taxonomy): Eukaryota > Metazoa > Mollusca > Bivalvia > Adapedonta > Solenidae > Solen > Solen grandis. Next base: position 4,833,117 of record CM037779.1, read on the forward strand.
AAATTTTCTAAAATTACAGCTTATATGTCTAATAAATTTTTGACTAGACATTGTTTTTCTCATCAAAATTGCACATAAAATAGAAGTAAATGATTCATTCTCATTTAATGCAATATCTAATCTGTATCAAAACTTACATTTACAAATTCTGAAAATAGATATCAGACAAATAAACTGCTTATCGGCGTTATATTATCGGCAATAAAACATCGACGGATTTCATTTAGGAGATAAAATCAGACCATATCAGGTCTGTTTCATGTACAAGTGACATAATGTCAAAGTTTCAGTGTTTTACTAGATATATAAGAGAATGACATAAGATTTAATTATCATCATTTATATCAGGTATAGATTGTATGACTTCTTCATGAACTGATTACCAGTAGAAATATCTGGTGCACTGTACATTGTAACTCCATTATAATGCTGTTAAATGGGACCTATTCTGCCTAAGTTGACTTGACTATTTGAGTTTATCGTCGCTTTGACAGTACTTCAGTCATAAATTATGCCTAAGTTAGTCATGGGGCAGATGCCTCAATAAGCCCTATAAAGAATTTGGAATTTTTTACCTGTTCTTTGCATTAACTGGCTGCTGGCACTTCAGACCACCTTTGTGACCAGTGCAGACCAAGATCAGCCTGCACAGCTGATCACAGCCTGCACTGTTCGCTATTCAGTCAATTAATTTTCAGCAAGCACTCCAATAAACAACTAATGGTACTATTAAAATTTTAAGATTTAATGGTCATTTCTTTTTTTTCTCACATTAACCTGTTGTTATCTAGATGATTATTACCCCATCTTGAATGTTTGAACTGTTCACGACTCAAAATCAATCCCAAGGGCTCTATTACTTAAATAAGGTTAGGTATCAATCATATGACATCCAGTATGTAGCCATTGGATAATCAGATATAATAATTATCTGTAAAATTACCTCATATAGACATGTTTTTATGCCTTGGTAAACAGAGCAGACCAAGATCTGACAGCTCGTTTCAGCAGCTGCTTGATCAGGGTTGCCTGTTTGCTCATATGTACTGGCACTAGCCTAGATTCTACACAGACTGCACAGCAAGAGAGCCAATGACTCCATGTTAAAAGATGCTTGAATCTGCACTGAAGTCCTTTTCAGCATTTGGAGGGCTATGAATGTAAATTAATGATGGATTATCTTAAAGACCCAAAGCCATGCTGCCTATACCTGTTTTTGCTGTTAACCCTTTCCCTCATATAGACTCATTTTGATCCACTCAATAGGTACCACATAAAGCCTGATCTGCAAAAACCACAATTAAACCTTACCAAATTTAATTACAAAATCCTCATTTCCAGACCACTGAGGAGCAGCAAACAGCATAAAATCTGATCAGCCTGCGAGTTACTCGCAAGCTGATCTGGTTTTATGTTGTTCGCATAGGTCTTTTCATGGTTTCCTCTATGAGGGAAAGGGTTAAGCCTTTTCTTTACAGTTCATGGAATATTTCTTGCTCATGATTAGGTCATCTGATCACAAATTGCATCAAAAACAAACCCTGTGTTCTTTTGTGTAATCCTGAACTGCTACTGATCACATGATATCCAAGCTTTTTTATTGGATAATCAGATTTGTGTATTTGTAAACACTGGGAAGGTCACATGATATCCCAGTGTTGCTATTGGATAACTTGACAATCTAATTTGAAAATATTTGTAAACACTGGGAAAGTCACAAGCTATTCCAGTGCTGCTATTGGATAACTTTATAATCTAATTTGAATATATTTGTAAACACTGGGAAAGTCACATGATATCTCAGTGATGCTATTGGATGATCAATGTTAAACAACGTCATGATTTCAAGTCATGTCAAGTCTTGTGGAATGTACCTTTTGCAATTTTCATTGGCTGTCAAATGGAATATCATTGTAAAAAAGAATTTAGATGTAAATATATGTTTTTTTTGTGATACAATTGTAAGCAATTGACCATGGCATGGATGGAAAATAACCTTTAACTATAGGTAAAGGCAGCGTCGGTCACATCATACACACGGCTGCCTTTTACAGCCATATCAGTTGTGGGATACTTGGCTAGCACTTTAATTATCATTATAAGGGTACTCATAAGAGGTACACCAATCAGTCCAATTGCTGCATACATAAATGAGTACTCTTCATTTGGAGATCTAAAATCTGTAAGTCAGCAAAGGTTTGTTTAAGTAAGAGAGTTTCTATTGGTACAAAAATCCTCACTACATAGTGGGGCTGCGAATTGTTGTGCGGCTTTTCAAATCATCGATAACAAGCAAATGCTAACTACTAATCCCATAGGCGATGTATTGAGCAACAGAATGTTGGTTTGTGGGTTTCAGACGCTGAGGTAAAGGAGAAGCTCAAATTTCACTGCTAAGAAACGAAAAAGGGTATTGTAACTATATCTAAATATCTATATAAAAGTGGTATCTTTACATTTGTATGTCTTAGAAAAACCCACAAATCATCCTCCCTCCCCCCCCCAAAAAAAAAAACAATAACAAAAAAACACAGCAATTAGAGTAATAAGCTTGTTATAATACCACTGTCAGTAAGAACTTCTAAAATAATAATGTCTGTAATTGTTTATTTTTCAAGGAAATTGTAATTTTGTTTACAAAGGGAGAATACTGATTTGTAAAAAAATCTTCTATTTATGTATATACAAATATGTGAGCATGCATAAGTATGTATGTGTGTATGTGTGTGTTGCACATGAGTGTGTATATGTTGCAACACATGAGTGTGTATATGTTGCACATGAATGTGTATATGTTGCTCATGAGTGTGTATATGTTGCACATGAGTGTGTATATGTTGCAAATGCACATAAGTGTGTATATGTTGCACATGCACATGGGTGTGTATATGTTGCAAATGCACATGAGTGTGTATATGTTGTAAATGCACATAAGTGTGTATGTATTGCACATGCACATGAGTGTGTATATGTTTGCACATGCACATGAGTGTTATATGTTGCACATACACACGAGTGTGTAATGTTGCAAATGGACATGTGTGTGTGTGTGTGTGTGTGTGTGTGTGTGTGTGTGTGGTGTGTGTGTGTGTGTGTGTGTGTGTGTGTGTGTGTGTGTGTGTGTGTGTGTGTGTGTGTGTGTGTGTGGTGTGTGTGTGTGTGTGTGTGTGTGTGTGTGTGTGTGTGTGTGTGTGTGTGTGTGTGTGGTGTGTGTGTGTGTGTGTGTGTGTGTGTGTGTGTGGTGTGTGTGTGTGTGTGGTGTGTGTGTGTGTGTGTGTGTGTGTGTTGGGGTGTGTGTGTGTGTGTGTGTGTGTGTGTGTGTGTGTGTGGGGTGTGTGTGTGTGTGTGTGTGTGTGTGTGTTGTGTGTGTGTGTGTGTGTGTGTGTGTGTGTGTGTGTGTGTGTGTGTGTGTGTGTGTGTGTGTGTGTGTGTTTTGTGTGTGTGTGGTGTGTGTGTGGTGTGTGTGTGTGTGTGTGTGTGTGTGTGTGTGTGTGTGTGTTGTGTTGTGTGTGTGTGTTGTGTGTGTGTGTGTGTGTGTGTGTGTGTGTTGTGTTGTGTGTGTGTGTTGTGGGTGTTGTGTGTGGTGTGTGTTGTGTGTGTGTGTTGTGTGTGTGTGTGTGTGTGTGTGTGTTTGTGTGTGGTGGTGTTGTTGTGTGTGTGTGGTGTTAATGCACATGAGTGTGTATATGTTGCACATGAGTGTGTATATGTTGCAAATGCACATGAGTGTGTATATGTTGTAAATGCACATGAGTGTGTACACATGAGTGTGTATATGTTGCACATGAACACTATTGTGTATAATGCACATGAGTGTGTATATTTTTCATGTGCACATCAGTATGAAGATGTTGAACATACATGTGCACATATATATGTATATGGTTGACAGGTGGTATGTGTGTGTGTGTGTGTATATGTGTGCACATGGAAGCTACCTGGATACAAAATATAAAGGCCACACCCACTAATAATACAGAGTATTTACCAATCAGACATCAAGGCCAGCTGCACATAGTAAAAAGATCCAGTTTCATTATGGATAAAAAGTTTAAAAATTCAAATGCGTAAATAATTTGCAAGGTTAACTCTACAATATGAAAAGGTGGCTCCCCTTGAATTGATATATAAGGTTCAAACTGCATTCAGTATGCCAAACCATGTGCAATCATTCCCCTACAGTCAGGTATGAAATAGAGTTACTCTGGAATTAAGAATATTTGGGAATTTCCCAGCTAATCCAGGGGTACTGCCAAACTTTTACAGTTAGAATTTTGTGGTGTCGCACTCATTCTATTGTGAATGGTAGTGCACTGTGAAGCTATAACGGTAAATGTTTGTTTGTATCCCTAGGACAAGTTGGGAAAAAACCCACATTTTCTGAGTTCCGGATAGCATCTATTGTGTAAGGGCCATGTGTCATGTCAGTCATGCTGTTCATGCTGAACATTGTGGTTAATGACACTAAGACAGATTTGTAGCTGACTGTAAGTGATCAGTGACATATGGTTTGGCATACTGAATGCAGGCATATTTCATGCGCATGTATGTACCTATCATTTTTTTGCTCACAGGGGGTTGGGTTAGGGAAAAGGGAGGGATTTGGGATCATATTGAGCGGGCAGCTACGGAGTTCAGACTACTGTATCAGCATTTTATCTTCCCAACAAAATTTACTGAGCAAGAAATTGATTGGTACATTTTTTGATGGCACATTCTGCAATATATCTTTGGTGAAAATCCACAGATTTTTCTTTCAAGAGTTAAAAGTATATTCTGGGATCAAATTTCATCACAAAAAAATGAGAAAAAAATTAATGGCAGCATAATGCTCAACAAAATGCATAATGCAGGAAATGCAAGACTTGACAACAACCAGTAAAGACTTGGATGGCATTCACTGACTGTATGTTGAATGAAATGATGTCTTGGTCCATTCCAGGGTGTTATATAATGTAATGTCAAAAAAGGTTAAAATAGATTCTGTAAAAGTATTGCAAAAAGATAAAATACCAGTATTTGTCAAGGAAAACAATCCAAAGAAACATGACCGATGTAAGACCTGCTAACTACTAAATAAAAAGAGAAATTGACCATGATAAAATCTGTAAAATACCAATAAAAAAGACCATTGTCAAAACTATATTGCCTGCAAAAATAAACAGAGGATTAATGATATGCGCCAAGAAGACCAATGTGACCTTTATCAAGCCTGCTCATTTTGCCTGATATAAGACCAATGAGAGGAAATGATTACCAGTATACTGATGGACCAATATGGAGACAGACTAAAACTCATGAAAAAGAACATTGAATAGGTAGACAAAAATATTTTCATTATTGCTTTTTTTATTTATTTATGAAAAAGAACAATGTGTGGCAAGGCTTAAAATAAGAAGTCAGACCATAATTCATAGGGGATTGGCAGATTAACCCAATGTGCAAGCAGACCAAAATTCATTGAGAGATTAAAAATAAAAAAAAAATATTAATGTATAGACTCAGACCACAAAAAGTGTAGCCTGATCACAACATGTAAAAACAAGTCTTTGTCATAATTTCAAGCCATACAGGAGTCCCCAACCGGTGAAAACCTCCCAAGATAGAAACAATAAAACCAGTGGAAATGGGTTATGATTCCCAAAATGCACTTTGTCACAGGATAAGTGCCAACTCAAAAATCAATGAATTGCATGGTAATGGTTCTTGTACAGCAATTCTCTTCAAAGAGGTTATATATCTATGAGGTTTATATATCTATGAAGTTTATAAGCCATATAGTCTATGAGTTATACTCTGACAAAAATTAAGAATGAAATCAACAAGTCACTCATGGCTGATATGCACAACACACCTTTGTGTTATGAGGAACACTTCTGTAAAGTTTAATTGAAATCTTTGTGTTATAACAAACACTTCTATTAAGTTTAATGAAACAACGGAATGACACCTATGCCCCCCTACACACAATTTTCACATTCAAGGTCACTGTGACCCTGACCTTTGACCAAGTGACCCCAAAATCAATAGGGGTTATCTACTAGTCATGACCAATTACCCTATGAAGTTTGAGGAATGTAGGCCCAAGCGTTCTCCAGTTATTGATGGGAAAAGATTTTAACACTCGAGGTCACTGTGACCTTGGCCTTTGACCAAGTGACCCCAAAATCAATAGTTTCTCTAAAGTTTCATTGAAATCCATCAATAGATGTCCAGGCTATGGAGCGGACACAAATACAGGATGGAAGGCATTACGGATGGACAGACGCACACAAACCTATAGTCCGCAACCAGTTTCACCAGTGAGGACTAATAAATCAACAGCTAACTACAGCCGCATTCCTGTAGGAATACAAAAATACCAATATTTCAATTAAATTTCCAGCTTAATCTACGTCTGACAAAGTTTTAAATGTGTCAATCTGAAACAAGACAGAGTCAGACTAATTTCAAATCTTCTCATGAAAATCCCCAACTGCTACATCTGAAACTGTGCATTTAAAAACACAAAACTACATAATTATTCATAATCAGGTAATGTCAATGGTCATTGAAAAAGGGAGAGACAGGTTTAATCCCCTAGTGCAAGATTTCTAGGTACTGTAATCAAAATGTAAATGAGAATGATAATCTCTGTAACATACTTAAATATCCTTTCAAGTTTTTCAGAAAGTTCATAGCTGGATCAATGACAACACAATGGATTCAAGGGGTGAAATACACGGACTCAAGACAAAACAAACAAAATGTGATTTTGAATTCAAGCCACAATTCAGCGAGTGCTGTCATGGAATTGAAAGTAAGAAAGAAACAAGAAAGAAATGTGTATAAAGTTTCTATATACCTAGCGCCAAAATCTCATCTGATGCACGAAATAAAAATATAAAAAAATAACATAATTCAGTGTAAAACAAGTTAAAACAAGTATTATATTCACAAAACAAGAGGGCTATAATGGCCCTAAATTGCTCACCTAAGAACAAAAAATGATTTTAACCTATTGACCTTTTAGCAGCAACCAGATTCGAATTTCAGATAAAGTTCTTAAGTTAGCAAAATAAGTCAAAATATGTCGGCCTCATATTTCAAGGGACAAAAAAAACCAACTTACCAGTAAGCAATTATGGTAGAAGGCTATAAGGTGACCACTTGTACTAAATAAAATTAAATTCTGATCATCTGTTTCAGGAAGACTTTTTTAAGTTTTATAATTAAAATCCTTTTGATTGCCATGGTAACCAGAGTTCTCCATGGATCAAGTTTATTTCAGCAACATTTGTGATCGGCCACCCAATGATTATTCATAAGTTTTATCAATGTCTACCCTGTGGATCCTGTGGAGATATCTTTTAAAGCAATTATTGATGACGGCTGATGACGGACAGAGGATGATCCTAATAGCTCACCTTGAGCACTTTGTGCTGTGATGAGCTAAAAATCAAACCCAGATTTGTATAGACAATTCTCATTTCATAAATAGGCTGTTATAAATATTAGAGGAGTTTTTTTTAATTTTATTTTAATCATTAATATAAAAAAAAACATTAAAATTATATATAAAAACAGATTTAACATAAAGATTTTTCAACTGAATTCATTTTTAAAAATAACGTAATAGGAATCAAATACATTTCAAATATTATATTCTATTTTGTGTATTCAGTGAGAAATAAATAAAGGCTCTGAAATTAAAACATCATACTTTACAATAAATGAGACTGAATGTATTATGTATGCATAATCATCCGAGTCATTAACTCTAAATATTCCGAGTGTCAAATTACCTGTTGGTAATTTTCTCGTCTTTTATACATCAACACCTTTTTTTAACCCTTCACCTCATGAATATTCATGCACACATTAATGACTTGATAAAAATTTCTTTAATGAACATTAATTGGTTTATGAAATAATTTATTTTTCTTTGGCAAAAAGTGTGCTAAAATATTGTATGAGGTAACAGATTAGGGGCCGTATTCATAAAGCTCCTTAGTTTTTAAGGAAAATAGTTCCTTAACTGGAAGAAATATCCTAAGGTGTTTTATAAATATGACTAAGGAAATTCTTCATAAATAGAGGATAGCAAACATTTTTTCTTTTTATTTAATGCTTTAAAGGCTAGAAATTAGCTGTTATTAACAAAAAAAGTCAAAGTTGGCGGGATTACGTTATTTATGACATCATTTCTTGCGTAAAACCCAGCACAATTGACAGTCAGATCAGTTTATAACATAGGGTCAGGTTCAAGTTCCTGATAATTCATTGTTTTGAACAGTGAAATCACAAGGATATAATCCACTGTTATTTCTAGGATATCCATCGAAAAGCATTAAAGAAATGAGGAAATTTATGTGAGATTAAGAAAAATCTTTGATACTTAGGAATTTTTTTTCCTAAGGTGCTTTATTAATACAGCCCCAGGCTCTCTGCTTGCCAATGCGTCAAAATGAATTTTAACCCTTTCCCTCATAGAGGAAACCATGAAAAGACCTATGCGAACAACATAAAACCAGATCAGCCTGCGAGTAACTTGCAGGCTGATCAGGTTTTATGCTGTTTGCTGCTCCTCAGTGGTCTGGAAATGAGGATTTTATAATTAAATTTGGGAAGGTTTAATTGTGGTTTTCTGCAGATCAGGCTTTATGTGGTACCTACTGAGTGCATCAAAATGAGTCTATATGAGGGAAAGGGTTGAAGTAAGTAAAGGGTTGAGTTCTCATACATGACTATTCATTTTTTTTTTCCAGCCTTGAATGTCCCTCGTGTTCTCAATAACTTTTTTTAATATATTCAAATCTGGACCTGGAGCAGTTTTCACAAACAGTGTTTAAAAGCTGTACAATGATTCTTGTTTTTACCCTTATTTCTGACGACCTTTCACCTGGTTTTTCATTAATCCTTACCTCACTTGTTTTGACACATTGGAAAGCAGAGACGAACTTGATTAGACAGCTCATGCTCAGACCAAAAAAAAAATCAAAAAAATCTGTTTCTGTCTCCAGCAAATAAAAAAGTGGGTTGGTAGGTCAGGTTTTTTTTATTTATTCATTTACATGAAATGAAAGGTAAAAAGGGGAAATATTTTTTCTTTTTTAAGGTGGAGAGGTAAAAAAAAATTAGGGTCGATTGTTGGAAAAGGGGTGGATTGGTAGACCAGAAACGGAATTTTTTTTTTGGCCTCATACAATATTGTAGCTCAGATTCTACATATATATGTCTGCTCATACAATATTGTTGCTCAGATTCTACATATATGCAAGTCTGCTCATACAATATTGTTGCTCAGATTCTACATATATATGTAAGACTGCTCATACAATATTGTTTCTCAGATTCTACATATATGCAAGTCTGCTCATACAATATTGTTGCTCAGATTCTACATATATATGTAAGACTGCTCATACAATATTGTAGCTCAGATTCTACATATATGCAAGTCTGCTCATACAATATTGTTGCTCAGATTCTACATATATGCAAGTCTGCTCATACAATATTGTTTCTCAGATTCTACATATATGCAAGTCTGCTCATACAATATTGTTGCTCAGATTCTACATATATGCAAGTCTGCTCATACAATATTGTTGCTCAGATTCTACATATATGCAAGTCTGCTCAAACAATATTGTTGCTCAGATTCTACATATATGCAAGTCTGCTCATACAATATTGTTGCTCAGATTCTACATATATGCAAGTCTGCTCATACAATATTGTTGCTCAGATTCTACATATATATGCAAGTCTGCTCATACAATATTGTTTCTCAGATTCTACATATATGCAAGTCTGCTCATACAATATTGTTTCTCAGATTCTACATATATATGTAAGACTGCTCATACAATATTGTTGCTCAGATTCTACATATATGCAAGTCTGCTCATACAATATTGTTTCTCAGATTCTACATATATATGAAGCTGCTCATACAATATTGTTTCTCAGATTCTACATATATGCAAGTCTGCTCATACAATATTGTTGCTCAGATTCTACATATATATGTAAGACTGCTCATACAATATTGTTGCTTAGATTCTACATATATGCAAGTTTGCATTGCAAAGAAAAATTAAATGTTTTGTATGCCACTTGAATCTCAGTAATTTAATATTCATCAAGTCATGAAAATATATATGAATATTCATGAGGTAAAGGCTTAAAATCTACATAATGTGTATAGGCAAATAGTTTTACAGGTCTTTGAAACGGAGTAAACAAAGAAGTAAATTCACATCAAAACTTGCTGAAACATTCGTTTACCACATATGCAACACCAGTTTTTTTTTTTAAAATTTATTCATGTATTAAGTTTCATGTATAGCCAAGATCCAATTATGTTGTAGGTGGAGAAAAGTCCAACATTGCAAGCTACTCAGCTTTCTTGCACTTGCTCGATAGTTTACAAAGTGAATAGAAATAAAACTTGTAAGTGTATTTGATAAATAACAATTCTAAAAATCTTAAGACATATTTTTACATATTTCACATATTAAGAGATGTATTTTCATGTGTGATTACATATTTTTTCCCCATATACTTGTTTATTTTGCATATTTTTACATATTCAGTCATATTTTTCAAATATTTAGACATCTTTAATAATTATATATATCTATTTTTTACCTATTTTCACTTATATGTTTTGTTGATGTTGATAATTTTACATAATTTTACTTATTTAGATTTTTTTTTTTATTTTGTTTTTTTTTCTTTTTTTTTTTTTTTCATATTTTATCATTTATATTGTCTGTTTGTTTGTTTTTACATATTTTTACTTATTTAGACATTTTTTTTTTTTACATCTTTTAATAAACATGTAATTATACTTTTATTTTTTTTGCTGTTGTTGTTTAACATACTTTTACTCATTTAGTCTTTTTTTCAGATTTTATCATCTATATTGTCTGATTTTTTTTACATATTTTTACTTATTTAGACAATTTTCTTTAACATATTTTGACATAATTCATTATATTTTGACACCATTGGTGATCCCTATCAACTTATTTAAACACCCAAAACCTTTTTTAGGGGCTGTTTCAAAATAAGACCTTTAAGAACGTAATTAAATTAAAAATTTAAACAGTTTTCCCCCCTTTTATGAGGTTTTTTAGGGGAGGGTGAAGATGAAATGCATATTTTATTTTCTCCTTACTGACGAAACTTCTGTCTCCCTGAGCAGGTTTTGACAAAAAAAAATTGCAATTTCTCTAAAACGTCTGGGTGTGACTACAACACCCGATCAATGACTTTAACAACTCAACCATGAAGACATGCATGCTACGTGTAGGTGATGATATATTGTTAATAATAAACCAGTCTTGTTCAATGATGTGTCAGCAGCCCATTTATCTTAGTCGATGGAGCGTTGCTACGGCAACAAGTGGACAAATACAAACTCAAACATGATACTCTATTACAAGGGGTGAGAGTGAAACTAGGCTAAATGCATATAAATTTTATAAGCATCTAGCCTAGTTTTGCTTCCACCCCTCGATTTACATGTACCACAATTATACAATTTATTACCCCTCTTTCATGTCTATTTTAGAAATGCATCTCAATATTTCGTAAACAATGGCAGCATTTCTATTTATTGTCCTCAATGAGAAGTTATTTTCCCTTTTATAGGAGTAAGATCAATTGGGAAAAAACCAATGATTTTGCTGAAAAAAAAAGACGTTATATCAGTTTCTTTTTTGTTTATGGCACAAAATTATCCAAACGTATCAACAAAATTGGGACCAAACATAATTATACCAAACACCTGAATTACATCCAAGCTCTAAATAAAGGCAAACTGAATTGATGCATATATAAACAGCCCAGCTGTGTTCAGTAATGTATAATGCACATAACTGTTAAGGATTGGTACTCTGCCTGCGCTATATATGCTACAATAAAACAGGGATGCAAACGCTAACATTATGGACTTTTAACAGTAATCTAGGCATATAACTTGTACACACAATGATACACCATTTTATATCATTATATACACAGAGCTTTTTTCCCTCTTTTGTGAAGATCATAATTATATACCCTTCCAACTTTGAGTTTTTGCATGAAGATGTTAGAAATTGAGAAATATAGTTAATAAATTATAGAACATCTAGGAACCTACGTAAATTGGTATCAGTTGATAACAAATCAATTAAAGTAAAGAAGCTAAAAAATAAATTGTATCATGCTTTACGACTTAGGCCAATAGATTAGACTCAATACAGAATAATTAGACAATGACAGGCTTACACTAAGACAAGTATATCAGGCTCAATACAGGCTTCTAAAACTATACCAGGCTCAATACAGGCATATAAGGTTTTACCAGGCTCAATACAGGCTTATATTTATCTGGGTAAAAGGTGAGATAAATTACATCAGACTAAACAATGAGAGGTAAATTTTTCTGGCTTACCATTGAGTCAAATATACAAGACATCAGACTTAATATTGTCATTAGCACAGAGATAATATTCAGAATGCAAATGATGAACATTTTATTAACAATTTAACATGTTTTATAAGTTTTGGATTAACCCTTAGTGTTTTGCTATTTAAACATTATGTATGAGCATGGCTTTTATGGAAGGTTCGCTTAGCGCAGGGTATTGATTATAAAGCCATTAATTATTCTAATATGAGAGATGTGAGGTAATTTGGCCGGCATGCATCATAAACAGTTTATTGAAACTTTAAGAATTAAATACCTTTCTGCCCATATTTATATGCATGCATGCAACTTTAAAAACACTTAAAAAACTAGTAAAATATCATGACAGGTAAAATCTTATGATAAAAGATAAACTGAGAGAAATCTTAATTTTGAGATGTGAATAACATGTCATAATTCAGAAAGACAGCAAAATTTTCGACATTTCAATATTTCTAATATCACTGATTATTATTAAGATATATGCACCCTAATAGCCATATTCCATATCTTGTCACTGGATGGTAATATTTCTATGTACTTTGTCACTTTGAAAATATCAAAAAATAAAAATGCTTCACTGAGAGTTTTTCTTTAAGTTTTATTACATTTGGGAGAGATAATCTGTATTGAAGTTAACATTGAGAAATATACAATATCAGATTCTGTGAATATGAAAAACTTGAATATGATTTTCAAGAAAAATTTATGGTAGAAAGATGCATTATATGATTCTGTTTCAGATTTCAAAAGTAAAATCCAATTGACGACAGGCATTTTGTTTTTGCATTCAGTTGAACCTGTATTAGTGGCCAACTGTATTAAGCAGTCAACCTGCATTTAGCGTCAGTTAAGATATTACTAGCATTTTGTCCTATGTTTAACCTTCATTTAGTGTCAGTTAAGATATTACTATCATTTTGTCCTATGTTTAACCTGCATTTAGTGTCAGTTAAGATATTACTAGCATTTTGTCCTATGTTTAACCTTCATTTAGTGTCAGTTAAGATATTACTATCATTTTGTCCTATGTTTAACCTGCATTTAGTGTCAGTTAAGATATTACTATCATTTTGTCCTATGTTTAACCTGCATTTAGTGTCAGTTAAGATATTACTAGCATTTTGTCCTATGTTTAACCTTCATTTAGTGTCAGTTAAGATATTACTATCATTTTGTCCTATGTTTAACCTGCATTTAGTGTCAGTTAAGATATTACTAGCATTTTGTCTTATGTTTAACCTGCATTTAGCGGTCAGTTAAGATATTACTAGCATTTTGTCCTATGTTTAGCCAGCATTTAGCGTTAGTTAAGATATTACTAGCATTTTGTCCTATGTTTAACCTTCATTTAGTGTCAGTTAAGATATTACTAGCATTTTGTCCTATGTTTAACCTTCATTTAGTGTCAGTTAAGATATTACTATCATTTTGTCCTATGTTTAACCTGCATTTAGTGTCAGTTAAGATATTACTAGCATTTTGTCCTATGTTTAACCTTCATTTAGTGTCAGTTAAGATATTACTAGCATTTTGTCCTATGTTTAACCTGCATTTAGTGTCAGTTAAGATATTACTAGCATTTTGTCTTATGTTTAACCTGCATTTAGCGGTCAGTTAAGATATTACTAGCATTTTGTCCTATATTTAACCTTCATTTAGCGGTCAGTTAAGATATTACTAGCATTTTGTCCTATGTTTAGCCTGCATTTAGCGGTCAGTTAAGATATTACTAGCATTTTGTCCTATGTTTAACCCCCATTTAGTGGTCACCTCTGATAAGTGGTCACTTTCTCTTGTTCACTTGAATTACCACTTAAGACAAATTTGACAGTTTAAAAAATATGATAGAAAACAGGACTACTGGTAATATTTATTAATTGATTATGTATTATGGATGAAAGCATTTGGCATTTTGAAACTATTGTTAACATTTAGGTAAAAGTATACTTAAAATGGATAAAAGGTACAGAAAAAAATACATTAATTCATTTAAAATTCTTTTTGATATTTCAGACAAGGACCAAAGCAAATCACTATCAGTTTAACCTTTTACCTCATATAGACTTGTCCGACAAATTTGTAAAAAGGGCAGATCCAGATCAAACAGGGTGCCCAGATGCTCATACAATATTGCAGCGCAGATTCTAAACAGTCTGCATGACAAAGAAAAATAATCCGTTGTATAAGCAAATAGAGGAGACCCTCAAAGGAGCTGTCTGATCTGGGTCTACGACTCTGGATAATGCGTCAAAACGAGTCTATAGAAGGTAGCATGTTAAGTTCTGGTAAACTTGATCATATAATTCTTAGATGAATTTTGAAAACAGTGTTGCATGTGGCTATTTATGTTTTCAAAAAGTTCCAATGTAAATCTATACAATTTTATTTCAAAGACTTGTACAACATATATGTAAATGACTGGAGATATGAAGGTCGTGGGTACGACCCAGCTGGAGTGAGAATCTTTCAATACCTCCGCATGTACTATGTACAGGTCCAACACAGGGACCTTTGAGAGTGAAAAGAATAAAATGTGAGAACTTGTTTCTCAATCTACATTAAAATAAATAAGCTTAAATGGAAAAGTGAATAAATTTTGATTGTTTGGTGTAAACATCCCACCAAAAGTATTACATCCATTTGGGGTCTATCGTACATGAAATATATTCATATTGTGCTATGGAAGTATTTCACCGTATTCGTATTCAAATGGTGCGATTTTACCTTTATCCTTACACTACACCAACCAGTCATGGAACCATTTGCCCATCATGGCGAGGGATCAAACCCATGACCTCCCACTTCTGAGGTGGGCTCTCAAATCTGCACCAGGACAAGATGGCCAAAAACCAACTCTAACAATAAAACTGTATATTACCTGAGCATCTCTAGGGCTCTGAGGTGGCATTGTAGGAACTTGGGCTCCAAACGTAGATGGCACTTCAGGCATCATCATCCGCGGCGTCCCAGGAGTCTGGAGCCCTTGCGGGGACAGTCTGGTATTCTGCTGGTAGTGATAATCCTGAGGCCCCATGGTCCCTGGTACAAATCTCGCTTGAGCAGCCCGTGGTGAAAACTGATGATACTGAGGCGTCGTCATGCGATAGTTCTGGGTCGATTCTACAGGACCAACTCTATTATGAGGATATGGTGGCGGACCAACGCTTCTGGAACCTATATCTGTCGGCACATCAAATCTCTGGTTATAATTTTGACCTGGAGATAGATGTGGCTGACTTGCTATGCTGTGCTGCCCAATTTCGTAATATTTCTGCTCTGTGGATCTGACTTTGTTTCTAGCATCACCTTGAGCCTCATGCATGGCCATGTCAGTTCTAGGAGACTCAGGATAACTATGTTGTCGGTGATACAAATTTTGCCGTGTTCTCGCATCATGCTCGATGGGACTGGTACCCTGTCTGTGATAGGGAGGAGGGTCTGGACAAGCTTGCTGGGTCAAATTTAGTCGCACATTGTTTGCTGGGTGTAGAGGTGGAGGCGGCATGCGAATTCGCAGTTCCGTCTGCTGTTTTCGCAGGTGATTTGCTCTAATCTGCTGCATCTGGTGAAGCTGTTCTGTTGTCAATGACGATCTTACATCTGAAAGGACAAACAAAGCAAAAAGGATAATGTCATGAAACGTTTAGTCATTACATGTTTTATCAAAGGAGTTAAATATTGCAGCCCTAGTACTACAGTGGATCAATTCAGTTTGAAATTACTTCATTTCATTTCAAATCTGACGTAAATTTTTACAAATTTTATTTATCCTTTTAAAATATTCTTTGGTTGGACCAGTACTTTGCACCTGGGAAATTCATGACATTTTTTTGCCCAACAGGTCTTAAACCCACATCTTTCTGATCTGTAATCATGAACAACAGGCCAAGGTATCTGCAATTTATTAGGTCCTCTGCAATTCCACTTTGATATCACATTACAATATTCTATTCACCCATTAAATTTTAAGTAACACTGAACTTCACCTTGACCCTAGTCATCCAGAAAACAATTCCAGGCTATAATTTGGACAAAAGAGACCTGTTTCCCTGAAAACCTTAATATGAACTTGAGCTGTCAAACAAGGGGATGGCAATGGACATAAGGGGACCAAACATAACGCGACAGTATACGATGAGACTTGTGTAACTCCAACACTGCAGCCACTTCACAACATGAAACAAGGGTATGACTGGAGCTATCATTGAAGGTGATGAATACGCCTGCTTAATTGTCTCGATTTTGGAATATGAAAAGACGTCAATATTTTTGTAGAGTGGGTCCCAACAGTATAGGAAGGGTATATATAAAAGTGACAAAGCACATGGTTCCTATATTGTACCCAAACCACCTCCACACACTATTACAGTGAAGTTGAAGTGTAATGAATCTGTGAAGAGCTCTGTAAATTTGGACAATTAACATCACACGATACCGCATCAAAATGAATATGCATATGAACAAAATATATGTGTGAATCTTGCTTTCAATAGTTACCTAGTTCAACAAATCTTCGATAAACTTTTGGGGTGGGGATATAACTGGTAATACCGATAAGAACGTGTAACATTTTGCAAATATACATACCAGGACTGGTTGGCGACTTCATTGGTCCCATCTGAGTCATGTGACCTACAGGTATCATGTGACCTTCCAAAGGCTTGCCTCGTAGGTGTGTATCCCCCTGGGGAGAGACAGGGTAGGGAGGGGATGGCCTCTGGTAATGCCCTGAACTTCGTGGGTGATTCTCCATAAGCAGCTGCTGAATTTGTTTGTTACCATGACTTGGAGTGTTTGTCTTCGGGGATGGCTGTCTCATTCCAGGTGTACTGTGTCCTACAGTAAATTTCCTTCATTAATTCTTGCGTATAAATAAATCATTAAGTTATTTTGATTAAATGCAGATCTATATAATTATATTCACATTTTACTAAAGTTCTAATTTTGTTTGTGCATGGTGATTAATTGCCTGTGACTATGTTACCAAAAGTTTTAAAATGGTGCTTAAAATTGCCATGGAAAAATTGTAAATTTCTATAGTGGGGCTTAAATTTATCATTCAAAGATTAGACAGGTCAGTGGTGGGGCTTAAATTTGCCATTGAAAGATTTGGGGCTTAAATTTGCCATGGAAAGATTGTAAAGTTCTAAAGTGGGGTTTAAATTTGTACCCAACCAAAAGATTGGAAAGATTCATAGCAAAGCTTAAACTTGCCATGGAAAGAATGATTCATTAACCTTTAAGAGAGGAGTTTTATGTACATGCAAATCTTTCAACTTACTTATGTACTCAATTGGCTGCTGCCCTTGGTAAGCCTGCCTGTAATTGTTTTGGTGCTGACGCATCTCTCCTTGACCAAGAGGGTACCCCTTATTGGAAGGATACGGCAAGCTTGATTTGTCCATCTCTGAAGGCTGGGAATTAGGTCTTCTCTCTAATCTTTGATCATACACTGGGCTTATTTTATCTAATGGAGGCCCTGGTCTACCATTTCCACTATAATTCTGGAACTCATTTGGATAACCTCCGTCAGGAAACCCCCTGTTTGTTATTTGAGGACTTTGAGGCTCGGGACAAACCATCCTTTGTCCTTGTCTTCCATTGGCCAATCCTGCCTGATAGCTGTTGCTGATTGGCTGATCTGAAGGCACATGTTGTGGTCTGGTGGGTGTTGGATTAGTGCTGCAATCATTTGCTGATATCAATAACGGAGGTTTTGACCTATCTGCAGATTGTTTCTCTGACTGATACAGCCCCTGTAGTCTCAAATGATTCTGTCGCATAACAGTGTTATGCCTTCGAATAAGTGCTGCCCTCTGTTGGTGTCTCAGAAATTTCATTTGTTCGTTGCTGTAACTGTTTGCAGCAGCAGGTGCAGCCTTCTTATTCTGTGACGACTGGCTCAAAACAGGACAGACATCATTTCTATGCTGGTCAGATAAATCTCTTGGATTAACAGGAATGTCACGTTTCTGTCTCTTTACCATAGCAGCAGTAAGTTCATTTTGAATGGCAGTTTCAGTATCCTTAACTTTCCCATTCCCTGCAATCTTACTTAAAGTCTTCCTCTTCTCACCTTGGTGTTCTACAGTCAAATCAATGATGTCGATATTTTCTGTAGATGTACGTCTAGCTAAATTGACCACTCCACTTGGGGTTTTGATACTGAAATTAAAGGCAAATCGTTGTTATTGAGCCTGACGTTATGTGCTGAAGGAGGAACATGACTGCTTGATTGCATAGTTGACGCTTCTCGTGAAAATGGGGATGCCAATGAAGCCTTGTGGAGGTCATAAGGAGGCTGTGTACCATGAACGCTTGAAACTTTATGAGGTTCACAATCTGCCGATGCCATCCTTCGTCGTGCCCTCTTTTTCAATGGTACAATAAGACGTCCAGGGATTCCAAAAGGTTTTAAACCATGAGCAGGTGGTGGAATGGAGTTTTCACGAGTTTTTATGAACCTTTCAAGAACATCTGATGGACTTTCAAAAGATGGCTTTTCCCTTCTTATGTATGGACAAGACTGCCCAATGGTAGGCGGAACTACATGCATAGCTCGCTTAAGTTTCTTAAATAAATACTTAATACTTGTCACTTTTCCATGGGCTTTCTCTGGTTCAGACTCTATTGGTTTGTTTCTCACTAATTTCTTTGTATGTGCAGGAATTAATTCAACAAACTTCTTGTGTGTTTGATGTTTCTCTACTCTTTTCATAATGTCAGCTTCTGAAGTATGAATGGAATCTTTTTCTCTTGTTAGTGTTTGTTCCTTTTCAGCCTCAAATGACAAAGCACTGTTTGCATTATTGACATCAAGTTGTGTAGATAAATTATACACAGTCTCACAAAACTGCTGAGTTTGATGATTTTCCACCATTTTCATATCTTGAGAGATGTTATTATTTTCATAATCAACACCTTTACTTGAAGTCTCAGTTCTATCAACAGAATCCTGTGTGGAATTATCTTCGTTAATTTCAATTACATCAGATATGTGTTTACAAATTTCAGACTGTTCATCAGGAACTTGAAATGTAACCTCTCCTGTTTTATATTCTAGAGGTTCAATAGCTGCATCACTCTTAGCAACATCTTTGCTTTTGTCTACCTGAATATCATCTGATTCAAATGATTTTGAATATGTGCTTTTCAATGCAGATACTGACAAACTTGCAAGGGATGGTGTTATAACAGTGGACAAAGAATTAAGTTTTGATTTGGTGACTGCTTTTGTTTCAGATTTAAATTTTTCATTCAATGATTGTTTGTTAGAACATTCATTTGCTTTGTCTTTAATAGCATTCACATGTTCATGAGTTTTAGACTGATTTACAGCAGAAAAAAGATCTAAATCACTTGAAGTGAATTCCTCTGATCTAACTGTTTCTGTTTCAGAAGTCAAAGAATCTAACTTAAAATCAGACATTTCTGGCTTCTTCATTGAGAGATCTAATGAAAAGTCATAGGTAAACTTGTTTGAGTCTTGGTTATCCAAATTTTCACCCAGCAAGCCAGGTTTTTCAGCTTCCTGACAAACCATCTGCTCTGATTTTTTTGATAAATCTATGGATTTGTTCTCATCAACATCAACTTCGCCAGTAACAGAATTAATACCATTTACATCTTGATTTTCAGCTTTCTGACAAACCATCTGCTCTGATTTTGCTGATAAATCTATGGATTTGTTCTCTTCAACATCAACTTCGCCAGTAAAAGAATTAATACCATTTACATCTTGATTTTCAGCTTTCTGACAAAACATCTGCTCTGATTTTTTTGATAAATTTACAGATTTGTTCTCACCAAGATCAATTTCACCAGTAAAAGGATTAATACCGTTTATATCTTGAATAAAATCCATAGTAATGTCACTTACTTCTAAATCAATTTCATTGCTCAATGTCACAGCATTGTCAAATTCCCTTGGTGAATTGTTTATAATCTCATCTGATACTACCGGTAATTTATCTTTTTTATCATTGTCACTATGTTGATTCAATTCTTCAGCACACTTCTCTGTATCAATTACTTCCTCATTCCCACTTGTATCAGCTTCATCGTTTTCTTCTCTATTACTCTCTTTCATACCTGATGATAAATCTATTACAAGATTATTCTCTGACAATTCATAATCACTATCACCATCATCAACTTTGTCATCATCTATTTCCACTGAAGTTTCATTAACACATTCAACAGTTTTCTCCTTACCCTGATCTTCAGTTTCCTTTGTTACTTCATCTTGTTCTGAAGACAAAGCGTTGTCAGTATTTACAGTTTCATTGGTTACATCTGAAACCTTATCTTCACTTTCAGAACTCTCTTTTTCAACACCAGTCCCTTCACTTTTATTCACAAATTCTGTTAAAGGTTTTGTCTCAGGATTTGTCTTTGCCATCTTGGCCATTTTCATTTTTTGAAGAAGCTCTATCTTCCTTCTCTTCATTTCCTCTTGCTCTCTTTCTCTTCTTTTAATTTCTCTATCCAGTTCTTCCATCTGTTTCTTAATATCATCATCCTCCACATCATCTGTACTTTGAAAAGCTTCAGTTTCATCTTTGACATCCAAACTTATTCCATGATAGCTCAGATTTAAAGGCAACAAACTTGCATCAGTAATCGCTTGAGAGTCATGGGCAGTAAGCTTCTCAGATGAACATGTGGTCAAAACTGTTGTACTTGTATTGTTGTTGGCAGTTGCTTTAATGGGTGACACACCAAAGTCTGAAGTTTGAGAAATCAGACTCTCTGCAGAAGGAAGAACTGTCAATGTCCTTGAAGATACTTGAGGGAAAACAATGATTGGGTTACCCTGTAAAAGAGGCTGTGCGGAAGATAAATCTGCTGCATCTTTTAAGAATTGTCCATCCATTACAAGATTTAAATTCTCTCTTTCCACTACCACATTAGATGCTCTAGGCATTTCTTTGCCGTTTTCAGACAAATCATTAGCTGCAGTGACCGACTCATTTGTTTCGGCAATGATTACAGCTTGGTTCATTGGACCTTGCACAACAGGCACTTGCATCAGTAATGGAGGAAGTGGGGGCAGAGAATGGCTCTCAGCTTCATGATGGCACCCTTTAGGTAAAATGGGAACCGGATGAAATTGGCCTTTCCCTGAACTGGTATTACAAACAAGGCTGTTTGAAGAACACATACTGGATTTCCTTGGTGATGACTGTGTAAGAATCAGCGACTGTGTTTGGATATTAAATGTGCTTGCCTGGCCAAAGGCAGGCTGGACAGAAAAGGCAGGCTGACCTTGACCTTGAATGAATGGTGGTACAGGTATCACGACACTATGACCTTGTGAGTTGGCAGTGACCAGAGCCGGTCTCTCGGGCGTTTGGAGCGTCTCAATATTCTGGTTGTCAAGATGGGCTTGGCTGACAACATCTTGGTCAGTTGGAGGGTCTTCGACAGTTTCTGAATACGTGTTGGAAATGGATACTTTCTTTCCAAAGGGATCATGAATGTGCTTCAGTCCAGTTTGAAAGGATACCTTGAGATAAAGAAAAGCATAGTTACGTAAATTCAAAAATAAATGGTGAGATAAAACAGACTAGAGCAAAGTAAGGAATACCACCAATATACTGCTTTGGCTCATCATTTAAAAAAAAACAACATTTATTTCATGTATGGAGGGCTGGGACAAACTGGAAGAATCAGCGTGATTCCTATGTAGCATCTCACTTTGTGACGAAGATGCTTATTAACAATTCAGAAGAGTTAGAAAAACTGAAGGGTAAACAAGCACTATGGGTTCAAATGGAGGCCATGCCCCTGCGGGGGCCTTAGATCTTGGGGGTCAAGGTCATTTGAAGGTTAAGGTCACCTTGCAGGTGGAGCTCAACAAGTTGCATGCACCTATGAAATTTTGGAGGCTGTAGGTGTTAAGGTGTTCTGTGATAAGGTCAAGGTTAAAGTTTTGTGACAAACAGTCAGACAGACAGACCATAAACAATATGCCATCTGATCTATCGATGCAGGGGCATAAAAATCAAGGAAGCTTTAGAAATTATGCTCATGTTATAATGAAGTATGAACATTTTTCTGCAAATGTTCTGAAAACTTATTGATCATCCCTGGCATGTGTATTGAGAAAGGAAACAAACTTAGGTAATCCATCATTAAATTGTGACCATGGTCCATCAAGTTATCATGGGAATTTTATAGTAAATGCAAACCTTTATAGACTTTGAATCAAAGCGTCTATGACTCCAAGTCAATGGATGCTTGCACCTAAACTTAAGTCTTTTTAATCATTTAAATGAACATGATTATAATTTAATGGTGGATGGATTACCTTATGGGAGTGACAGTTAGTACAATGCAGCTGCTACTACCAAGGTCAATACATGTACCTGCACAGTGTCCATGCAAGAAATGGGTGATATTCCCTGACTGTTCGTCTGCTCAGGTAGACTGGTTACTATGGTAACCGGGGGTAGTTTGTGGACCTGGGGGTGAACCAGTTGCACCAATGGGATGTTTCTGTGGCGGAAACTGATGTTGCCTACATCTGAAGTAAACAGCATATAGAGGTGATGATGATGATGATGATGATGATGATGATGATGACAATGACAACGATGACGATGATGATGATGATGCAGTCTCCGTAAGAATAAGATGAGGTTCACCCTTTATTAGGTTTGTTTATTACCTTGTATCTTTTCCCCTCTTAACTATATTAGAATCTATTGTACTCACCGGATTTACACGAGCTCAGGTCAACTTGGAGACTTGACTCTTTCTTCGATACCGTCTTCTCTGCATCCTCCATAGTAACGGTTATCTCAGAGTTATCCCCCTTGTTGTCAGGTACATCACCAGAACTACAGCTGAAAAATGATGAATGACTTCTTTTATACCAGCCAAGATATCAGTTAGATCAGGATGTTCTATCATCTGTTGTTTATCAAATGATGTTAATCTTACATCTGCCAGCAAACAACTGTGTGGTATCATCTGTCAGACAGGCCAAACCCTGATTGCAAAGATATTTTTAGATCAATCATCGGATACATATATGACGGATAATATTAGCTACAAGAGCTACTTTCTGACAAACAAAAGTATGAAAATAACATATAAAAGAGCATATTATATGTTATTCTTATACTTAACATCAAATTTTTGCTTTTTTCAATCTTTTTCTTTTTTTAACCGTTAGACGTTATTTACATAAAGGACCTATAGATGGAATTAGGAATGTTTTATATTACATAGACGTGAATGCAAAATACACAAATAATCTGACTTTTTTTTTTTACGGAGATTCATAAAAATATAGAATACATTAATACTGAGTCTTATGTTTTAATCATTAAGAATTATTGTCATTTGCAACTAGAACTATCACTCGAGGTGATTAATGGCGTCTCACCTTGCCTTCATGTCATGTGAGTTAAGGACAGGACAGGACAGAAAATGCATGTACAATATAGCTCCATCATAATGCCCTTCATTATTACACAATATCCAATGCAATTCAGACCAATATTTTGTACCCAAATTCTGTGATTATTTTAGCTGGCTAAAAGTGATAACAAGGCCCAATATAACATGATATCATGATTTGGACCTCAAATATAAAGCATTATAAAGGAGCTAAACAGGGCATAAACCTGGCAACAATAAACTAGGGATATATCTACTGAACACAAATGCCCCCACTTTTGAACATGGTGATTAAATCAGGGACCATATCTCTGTTATGTTTAGTGAATTCCACAGCACAAACTCAGGTGCACAACTGCAAAGCAGGTGTATGAATACCTACAGATAATTCTTGCCATGTATCATTCAATATTGAAAACTCATAAACTGATATTCATCAGTTAAAATGAAAATTCCTGCAAATATTAATAAAGATCCAGTTTACATCTCAATCTCCTCTGGTTGATTCCCCTGCTCTTTACTCTCCGATGGTGGAGGAACGTCT
>CM037779.1:4857617-4907617 GCA_021229015.1 Solen grandis
ATTGGCATGGACTCTTCAGAAACCTCCACACTGTTAGCAACTGCTACAGAACCCTCATTTTGGCTGATGCTGCAGTTTGCATTTTCTGAAATGAATGTGCTGCATTTATGTATTTCTTGTGGTGGGCTCAGAAAGTAGTTCCAAATTCAAGTCTATAAATATTTGATTGAACAATCAGGAGAATTTTTTTTTTTTGTTGAACATAGAAAGAAACTGATTGATAAATTTGACCTATAAAGTCACTTTGTGTTAATGTACATTAAACACATTCCTAAAAATTTTTTAGTACCTTAAATCAGTTAATGATATGAATTTCAGATATTTTTTCATTGAAAAACCTGTTTAGCCTGTTATCTTTTATCAAGGAAATTTTATTTTTTTGGACCATTATTTCATTATTTTTTTTGTTTTGCTTTCAGATCATATATTTTTATAAGGTCATATTTCATATTAAGGTCATATTAATTTTTAGAAATTCCTTTTTAATTGCATCCAGAATGAACATTTTTTATCTATAGGAGAATACTCTGTCAGATGAAATAAACTGCTTATCTATGGGATTTTTTCTTAAAAAAAATTTCTCAACTGTGAAAAAAAAGAAGACAGATCTGCATATTAATGTTTTGTGAAATCCATGACAAATTATCAAAGCGTTACTTCCAGCTTAGATGAATCAGCTAATTTATATTCATACATGTTCATTAAAACTAACATGAAAGAAAGAATTAAAAATCACATGTACTTTTTGCAAAAACAATTTAAATGTTCGCCTATACTTAGAAAAAGATTTTATCTCATTCTAGGTAAAATCCAATTCAAGGTGAGATTTTGAATAATTTCTGCTTACATAAAGTTACAACAATTATAAATTTAAAAGAAAACAATTTTTCCAACATGCCAGGTAGTCTTTTTAGAGTTGAATGAACTTCAATTAAAACATGGATATATTTTTAAGATTTCTTGAGGAGGCCAACATACGCACTTCATATCTTTCTTTAAATCACAATACCTATTATGAGATCACGCCCATTTATGAGACCACACCCATTATGAAACCACACCCAATGAAATGGTATAAAGTCACTGTTTGGAATTAAGTTTTTCTGTGAGGGACCATCAAACCAGTGTCACCTTAAAGGCATACGTTTTTTTATTTTATAGACAAAGAAGGAATATCAAAACTAGCCATGAGAATTTTCTTAAACTTTGCATGATTACAAAATAACACTAGAAAAAAAATATAAGAAAAAAACATTGGGGGTCACCATTCTATTTTTTGAGTTATCTGCCCCTGAAAGTGAGTTTTTTGCTCTATTCTGTCATTTTCAAGGGCAGATAACTCAAAATCAAGCCTACTGATACCTTTTTATATTTCACATTATTGTTTGTTGTTTCATTTCCAGTCATTATGCAAAATTTAAAACAATTCTATTCAATAGATTTTTCACTATGCTTCAGCAAATAAACATACTGCATTATCTTGAAAAAGAATATTTCTGTGTATTCCCATACGCGACTATAGTATAAAATCTATTACATAGAATTTCTAAAACTTTTACACTGTGACAGGGAACATATTACCAAACATTGAGTTGAAATTAAACGAGGTGTTGCTAGCGCATAATATTGAGTTATCTGCCCTTGAAAATGACAGAAAAGAGCAAAAAATTCACTTTCAGGGGCAGATAACTCAAAAAGTAGAATGGTGACCCCCCAATTTTTTTCCTATTAATTTGTTTCTAGTATAATTCTCTAAAATCATGCAAAGTTTAAGAAAATTCTCGTGGCTAGTTTTAATTTTCTTTCTTTGTCTTTATAGTAAATCCTGTATAAGGCGCATATACCTTTAAGAGTCAAACAAAAAAAATTTCATATTGTTTTTCTGACAAATGTTGCAAAATTGATGAATGAATACTTTTTAAACATAAATTTTTCATTTAATAGAAAATGATTGTTTAAACATTCCAAAGACAGATGGATAGGCAGATCAACAGACAGAAGGAAAGACGGACAGACACGTATAATCAGAAATATCTAACCTTTCTCAGCGATTTGACTCTCGGCAGATGGTGTATTCATTTTCTCCTGAAACACAATCAAAAGTTAAAATGTTAAATACAAAAGAGAAAAAAAATATGAATAGTCAAAGTACTTTTTTAAATTTAATGTAGATTTTTGAACGGCATAAAATAGATCAATTTGATTTGCCGTTATTGCAGATTTTATTTCTGCATAGCTTTTTAACCTCACTTTTCACCGACCTACGGCTGATGATAGAAGATCATGCTGAATGAACAATTTTCATTTGTAGATATAAATAATTCCTATACTTGTGGGGAAAAAGTTACACACCAATGTTTGTTAAACAAATCTGATTTAAAATCCTTACTGAATTACAGTTGCTTTGAAAAAAATAAGAATTTCATCAAAACACTTTTCTTAGAGTCACACGGAGACCTGTTACAGCCATTAATCTTATAAATTTCTGCACATTCTTAAAGTATATTATAATCCATATTACTTTCTTGCTATCACTGAAAGATGAATATTGTCCACAAGTTCCAATTGTAACAAACACGGCCCGGCCTGGAATCGAACCCGGTCTGCCGGTGTGATCGCCCAATGCTCTAACCACTGAGCCAAAGAGTCGACTCCCTGACGCAATTGTCAGAGATTGTATATACACCTGTGACGATGCATCATCATACAATAATGTTCACTCAGTCGACTGCCATGGAGGGGACACTTTAACAACTTCCAAGATTTAACCACATGAGATATAATAATAAGTACAAAATATAAACATTCGACAGTCTCCAGTGTATTAATCACTATCAATAGTGCATATCTTATTTAAAAGATATCTCATGTTAAATATGATCTGATCATTGAAGAATATATCACCAAGGATACACATTTTCAATCAACATAATGAGTTTTTAAGGCACTTAGATATTACATACAATCTACGGATGTGTTTGTAATTACCTCAAAGTATTAAGTTTCATTAATGAGAAGTTGACAACAATTATAGCTTACTTTGATGGTTATAAACCAATATAAACAAGACTCACATAACAATAAATCCATGCAATATCTAAGTTCTGGCTCGAATTTCACCAACAATACTTAGCGCTAAGAAATACTTAACTTCTTAAACTGGGTAGTAAATACACATTCCACAATTGCTATTTTATGAAATATTCAATTATACATGCTGAAGCTGAAATGAATTATTACCTTAATATGTAATAAAAATTGTTAAGAAATGAAATATCTGGGTATTTTTATTAAAACAAGATTAATGAAATTTGCCCTTTAGTATTTAAGTTTTACTTAGCGCTAAGAATTGTTAGTGGAATTTGACCCAGTTTTCTAATGTTGGTTGGGAAACAAGGTTTTATAACAGTTCCTTTGTTGAGGTAGTACCTAGCAGGGAAAGTCTTGGAAGTTTCTCACTCCCTGACATGAGTCGAGTCATTTACAGTACCTCTGGACCAAAGGACTTTCAGTTTAAATTAATTTAAGTCAATTGGGAAACAAGTTCTTACAACTTATACTTATCCCTTTTGATGGTTCCTGGGTTGGACCAGTACTTTGTGCCTGGGAGGGCTATGAAAGGGGTTTGAACCCATGACCTTCAGGTTAACATTCTAGTACATTATCCTCACACATGCCCAACCTGTCCTGGAACTACCCTTAAATGCTGAGCGCCATACCAGTACCATTTTTTACAAATTTGGTACGTCACTTGGGAATTAAACCCATGACCTCCTGATAAAGAGGTGGTCATTCTAAACATCATAATAATCAAGCATTGTTTCAGTGCATACAACAGTATTCAAGGAGTTATAAACTGTTGAATTATGGTCTTCCTGTTGTCAAGTTTCCAGAAACATTTGTACAAAATACATTAATGTATATGAATGCAATCAACAACAACCCATGTATACATGATGAAAATATATCTTCTGTAACATATGTTACCCATAAATATAAAATCATGCAAAATTTTTTATACTTGGTGAATAAATCGTTGTGACAAGCATCATTGAAACTCAACTCTTGCAAAATAATTTGTATTTGGACTATAAATCACCATTAATGTATACTTAAAAAATAAATAAATAAACATGACACGGGTAATGCCCCGCCCCCTCCAAAAAAAATTAGTTCTGTTTCTGGTCTCCAGCAAAAGAAAAAGAGGAATAGGTAGGTAGGGATTTTTTTTTTTTTAATGAAACGAAAGGTAAAGGGAAAAAGTTTTTTTTAAAAGACGGAAAGGTATAAAAACTTTAGGGTTGGTCGTTAAAAAAAGAGGGTCAATAGGGAGACCAGAAACGGAACTTTTTTTTTTGCCTAAGTCAAAAAGAATCAAAAAGAAACAAAACAGTGCAACTCCATTATCATCCTTTTAACCCTCTGCTTTTGCGACCAGAGCAGATGAAGATCAGCCTACTAATCCATGCAGTTTGATCAAGGTCTGCTCTGTTTGTTATTCAGTCAATAAATTTTCAGCAAGGACTCCATAAACAACTAATGGTACGATCCAAAATGAAGTAAAAAATTTAGCATTGTGAGGGTTAATTTTAACAAGTTAATTTTGACAACATACCCCCACTTTGTCCCCCTAGATTTGATGATTTTTTTGTGTGTGACATTGTATTTTTTTCAAGTGATAATAGAAAATAATATTTTCACAAATGAAAATAAATCAGATCTTCCAAAGAAAAGCAACGAATGTTCTACTCAAAGACCTAATAACCTAACAGGGATCCACAACTCTGATATAGGTAAAGAGCAAGTCAAGAGAAGCTCTCATTAATGTGTTTGTTCATGTGACCGCAAGATAACGTGAGATGTGTAAAATTGCTCATATCAATTATAAATATACTGAGTTTTCTCTTCAATTTATTGCCGATTTAACCAAATATGTACGTCTTTCATTAGATCACCGATCTCTTATAAGGGATGCGTCTGCTAAGCATCTGCAAGATGTTAAGTGTCTCAGTGAGACCTCATTTAAATCTCATTCACCTGTTTTTCTTTTGTCATGAGAGAAAACATTATTTTGGACCATTTCACATCCCTGTTGAACAGGTCTTTGTTCTATCTATTCCATGCTCAATTTTTCTGAGTTTTCCTGTTTGGGGTATTTCAGGTTATTTAACTCCATTGCGTGGAGAATATAAGAATCCACCAAGAATGCTAATGTAGTATAGGGAAATTTCAGGAAGGGACAATGCTGTTCCGAGTGAAATGCAACTGAAAGGCATATCATGTTCACAAAGAATTAATACATTCACAAACAAAATAACAAACAAAATTCACCAACCTTTTCTTTCTTCTTTGAGGAGAGTTTATCCTTTCTACTGCTGTGACAGCTACTAGTTTTACTGCTGCTGATGATGCTACCACTACTGCTTGCGTTGCTGCTGTTGTACTTGTTGAACAGCCAGTTGTGTTTAGGGAAATCATACATGAGTCTTTCAGCAGTTTCTGAGTTACTATCTATAGACAATTTTCGATGTTTCTTTGATGAACTTTTCAGCGAGTCATCTGAATCTGAAAAATATAACATTCATACGTATTTTTATTCTTTATTTTAATTAAATCTATTTTACATTGATTGGGAAACAAGTTCTTACAACTTATACTAATCCCTCTCAGAATTTCCTGCGTTGGACCAGTGCTCTGCACCTCGGAAGGTCATGAAATATCCTTGCCCCTAGTGGGATTCAAACCCCGTAACTTCGGATCTGCAATCACAATCAGGAGCATTACCACTGTACCAAGGCACCCATTAAAATTTAAGTATAAAGGTCTACTTCATATATAGACTCATAATGACGCATTTGACTCATTGCCAAACAAAGCAGACCCAGATCAGACAGCTTCTATAGGAGCAGTCTGATCAGGGTCTCCTCCGTATGCTCATAATACCTCATATCTTCGTTTCTACACAGTCTGTGAGACAAAAAAAAGTATTCCTGATTTCATACACCATTTTAAGTCCAGTTAATAAATACTCATCGAGTCATAAATTTGCACATGAATATTCATGAGGTAAAGGGTTAAGACTCACTCTCGAGAGTATATTTAGAATAAAATCTATTAAGACATTTTTACAAATGAATGATGATGGAAGCGAGCGTAGGCTTCTATTGTCAGGAGAAATGTTTTGATTGATTCTATCTGACTTAGAAGTCACACTGAATTTGTAGAACAGTTGATTTGTCAAATAGGTTGATCTATTTTGTAGATTGTAAAATAGAAAGGTTTTCTATTGAAATAATTTGTGACAAATATAAATTTTGGCCACAAATTTAGGGTGATTTCTAAAACTTGAAACCATGTTCTTTTTTTTATGATAAGATAGATTTACAGAAACACATTGTAATAAGAGTTGCTGAAATATAAATTAATATCTGACTGTTGCTCTGAATAGGGTATACAGATGTTACATGTATGTTGATACATTTTGTAGTATGGAAAACAGTTTCATGGAGAGAGCTACAATTCAAGGCATCCTATAACAATATTAGAATAGCCTTCCACCTCATGAATATTCATATTCATGACTTCATGAATATTGATTTACTGAACTTTAATTGATAAATGAGACAATGGATTTTAATTCACCACAAAGATGGTGTAGAGAATGAGTGATAATATTGTATGAGAGCAATCAGAAGAGATGTGCTGTCTGATCTAGGTTTGCTCTGTTTGCCATGCATCAAAATGGTGATATGATGTATGGGGAAACTGTATCAGTGGACAATTATATATGTGTGTGTTGTTATGCTAAAATGAAAAACATTTTTGGATGAGATAGCAAATTATATATAGTCAGCAGGATGTAGTATTGTTAGCTGCATAATAAAACTGCACTTCAGCTGTCAGCTCATATACAAACAAGTTGCCATGGATTTACTTTGTCTGCAGACATACCAATGTTTGTATAATAACAATATACCAAAATACCCTTTGAAGTGGGAAAATATAAAACAAAGATCTAATTGAATGTTTGAATTCTACCAGGAATATCTCCGTTCATGTGACTTCTGTTTTCCTGTCTGATCTACTAATAACTTGTCTAAAGACATGTGGATTCACAGTATGTTAGTTCTTGATTTCGATCAAATATTTTGTTTGAACTTCTTTGATGATTCAAGCTGTGATTTTCAGATATTGTTGAAAGGATATCTATGCCATACACATTTTCAGTAGAAAAGGTGAAATTTTCTTAATTTTGGGGGACAAGAAATCCTGAGGTATAAAGCAAAAGGGAAAACTACAATCAGGTATTTGAGGGCCCATTTTGCTTCCAAAAGCAGAGTATATTCTTCGGACAAAAGAGGAAAGTGTGTGCCACAGATTTGTTACAAGATGCAATCTGTTCATACTCGTTGATGACAATGTTACTACATTAATGATTAAAGATCATTCAATTTTTTACAAAAAAAACTAATTTGCATATTCTGCATATCTTCGTCAATTTTCCATAGACATTCTGTATGTCTCCATTAAAGAATCATGAGTGTAAAAATTGATGACGTAGCAGAAACAAATTGTGATTCTATGACGGTTTTTCAAATTCAAATTATTTCCGATTACAGACTGTCTTCGGGAATACTCGCCAATGCAAAATGTAAACAATTAGAGTATTTTGACATCCATCCAAAATACTTAATTGCGTAATTTGATTAACATTTTCAATGTATTTACCTGTTATGTTACAGAAGATATTTGCACATTATTTACCTTTTGTGTAAGTTTACAATATGTCACTGTTATTTAATATTTTCTTTTTCATGAAAATTGAATCATTATGAGATATTATGGGCCCTTAAGAAATTTTCTAAGGGGAAGCTGCTTATGAATGGCTCCTGATGAAAAAACCCTGGTGGTTTGTCTATTGTTAGTCATATTAATTAGGATTGTAATGATAAATCATAAAGTTAATGAATCAGTGACAAAATACCGGTTAACATGATGATGATTACGAAAATAATTTGTTGACAAAGTATTGACGAAAAAAACAAAATGATTTGTTGTTCTTGATATTTCAATGTGCAAAAATATAAAATCTGTTCAAAATGGGTAATTCCATTCATTTAACTTATCAAATTGTCACACACTTAAATAGCACTCTTCAATCTATTACACTTCGCAGCCCTTATATTTCTATTTCCATTCAAAGTTTACATGTATTTGAATATCTAAGGAAATAAAATCTATTCTTTAAGTACAGAATACTTTGTTGTACAAAAATAAAAGAGGGTTTTAATAGGCATTTGCTCCAAAATTGCTAAATTTTGTATTTAATTATTATTAATGGATTAATCATTGACTTTTGCATCTGATAAATCAACTAATTTTTTTCATCAGTAAAATTTAATGTTATGCATCACAGCCTTATTCAATTATTAACACATTACTTGGCATGTTTTTATTTTAAACTTATTTTAGGCTGATGAGGAAACTAACCCCCTTTTGATACTTGCTAGATATGACGAGTACTAATTAGGAATGCCATAAAAAATCCTGGCACACGACAGGATTCAAACTCACAACCTTTAGATCCATAGTCATGTATGTTCCAACAAGAGATTAAACGATAATCGATTATAATCAATGTTTGATTGAAAGATGGAGATGTCGGCTATAATCGATTGTGTTCCTTCAAAATTGATTCCTCTAATTTCTCCCCTTTCCAATAATTAAGAGTATATGTAACAAGAAATAAAAGAAACAATATTAACACTAGATCTACTCTATTTCCAAATTCTTTTTGAAGTTTTTTTTTCCTCTTATTTTTCCAATTGTTTTTCAATCTTGCATCTAATACCCTGCTAATTCTTGTCTCTTGTAATCAACATTCTTTGATAGTATCTTTGTTTATTAAATAAACCCTTTCCCTCATAGAGGAAACCATTAAAAAATCTATGCGAACAACATAAAACCAGATCAGCCTGCGAGTAACTCGCAGGCTGATCAGGTTTTATGCTGTTCGCTGCTCCTCAGTGGTCTGGAAATGAGGACTTAATAATTAAATTCGGTAAGGTTTAACTGTGGTTTTCTGCAGATCAGGCTTTATGTGGTACCTATTGAGTGCGTCAAAATGAGTCTATATGAGGGAAAGGGTTAAATATTTTTTGCTTCAAAAGTCACATTCTACATTTAAGTTATGGTTAACAAACAAATTGATTACATATTGATGATTGACCGAAATGTATTGTCCAATCATTTCTGATCATCGATTGTGATCTTTAGCCGATTTTGAAAACTCTAGATCCTGCTAGACCATCGCACCCTTAACAAACAGCCTACCGTTCAACCAACCTTATTTAGCGCTATGTAATAATTAAAATACTTCAGGACAAATTTTTCATTTTTGTTCCATATAAAGATATCTACATATTGCATTTTGTAACAAATTTTATTAGTCCTTGGGGTGACTGTTTATGCTGTCAAATTCGTCATTTTATCATATGGCTCATGGGTATTCATTATTCAAGGTATAATCCCAGCCCCTGCATGGAGAAATGATAATCTAAAGAAAGTAAATACTCTCAGTTTTTCCAAACCTTGTGATTATCTGAGCTGAGAATTTTATTTTCCCTTAGCAATGGTCTGATTGTATTTTTTAAGCATTAATTGCAGAATGTCAATTTTTCTACTTATGCTTCAGTTTAAACTTAATTATTTAAGCCTCAAGTTCTTACAACTTACACTTATCTCTTTTGATGGTTCCTGGGCTGGACCTGTACTTAGCATCAGGGGAGGTCATGAAATATCCTTGCCCCCAGCGGGCTTCAAACCCACATCTTTCAGATCTGCCGTCAGATAAGTTACCACTGTACCACAGTGCCCTACTTTGCATTGATTTGGACGAGATCTGACATTCTCAAATTGAATATACAAATAAGGCCAGGTCCATCCATTTGCAATTATGCATATACACTTCACTTCAATAAAAAAAGAAGAAAAAACACACACACATACACACATTTTTATTATACAAGTATTTACTTACATTTTAAAAGTCCCCATAACAATACCTACTTTGTGTTTATACCCATTACAAACAGTCCCAGTCAGAAGAAAACAGTCTTATGTATACCTGCTTAAAAACATCATCATATCTGTAAACATATGTAACCCACTGGAGTAAATGCATTTCAAGTTGATACATAATATGTATGAATGATTGATGATTACACATTTCTGTAAGCATAAAGAATGAAATATTGACAGCAGAATGTTGAACCCAATAAACAAACATAAACATAAATCAGCTTGAAACATTACGGACAGACAGACAACGGAAAAGTGATCCCTATGTGTCACCTCTGCTTACAGCAGGTGACTCAAATAAGGAGAGAAATAATGTCCAGTGAAAGCCAGAAAGGCTCATCAGTCTCTCTGGCTTTCAATGTATGATATGTGATGTCTGTATTATGTTAAAAAAGTATAAAATTTGTTTTCAGAAAAAAAGTACAGTATAAGTCTTATGTACTGGTATATAACTTTTAAAATCTAACTTTATCATGAAACGATAGACTGGTTACAAATGTTGCGTGAAAAGAATAAATATGCATGAAGTTTTTAACATAGAAAACAAGAGAAGTATGAAGGTCTTACCTAGATATTATTTTCAGACACAGTAGAGTCTTTAAAGAACAGACTGGTTACAATCCTCAATGGTACAGAAAATCAAAATGTAACATGTGTTAATCAGAGTCACAGTCGGATGTCAGAATATTGTACTATCACTAAGTTTATGTTCAAATATATGCACATCCATGTACAAGTTTTTAAAGTAAGGCCACTGTTCCATACAATGAATAAATCTGAAACACATAGATGTGCTTAATGTACGAATATTTAGGGTGGTAAAACATAACACTGCAGAAAACATGGCCTGTAATTAAGACCTATACGCTAGGATTTATTGCAGTTGACAAATCAATATCTATGGCAATATTTTCTGTCATAAATATTGAAGAAATGAGTAAATCCAACCCACTATCACATGATCAAGACTGATCTATCTGCTATGAAATGTACTAGATAACACTGCTTAAATAAAATGCTGGTTGAATGGGTATTGAAGCTTAATTTTATCACTCAATGATTTTATACCTGGGGCCCATTTCACTAAACTTAGTCAAAAATCAAGATCTTAGATGTAAATGTATGTCAACTTTTTTCTTATTGGCACAATAAAACATAAAATAAGTTGACCCATTTCATAGCAAAATACTCGTAACTTTTCCTGAAGAAAACAGTAGAAATCAGAACTATCTTAAATTAGTGAAGTTACATATACCTTGGTTTTCAAAAGAAGTCAAGTTAGATTTATGGAGGATCATTTTATATTCTTGGCCACAGTTCATTCTGGGCCACAGTTCATTCTGGGCCACAGTTCATTCTGAGCCACAGTTCATTCTGGATCACAGTTCAATCTTAGCCACAGTTCAATCTGGGCCACAGTTCATTTTGGATCACAGTTCAATCTTGGCCACAGTTCAATCTTGGCCACAGTTCATTCTGGGCCACAGTTCATTCTGGATCACAGTTCAATCTTGGCCACAGTTCATTCTGGGCCACTTCCACTCTTCATTCTGGGCCACAGTTCATTCTGGGCCAGTGTTCATTCTGGATCACAGTTCATTCTGGGCCACAGTTCATTTTGGATCACAGTTCATTCTGGGCCACAGTTCATTCTGGATCACAGTTCATTCTGGGCCACAAATCATTTTGATCACAGTTCAATCTGAGCCACAGTTCATTTTGGATCACAGTTCAATCTTGGCCACTTCCATTCTTCATTCTGGGCCAGTGTTCATTCTGGATCACAGTTCATTCTGGATCACAGTTCATTCTAGGCCACTTCCATTCTTCATTCTGGGCCACAGTTCATTCTGAATTACAGTTCATTCTGGGCCAGTCTAATCTGGGCCACAGTTCATTTTGGATCACAGTTCAATCTGGGCCACAGTTCATTTTGGATCACAGTTCAATCTTGATTCTGGATCACAGTTCATTCTGGATCACAGTTCATTCTGGGCCACAGTTCATTCTGGATCACAGTTCATTCTGGGTCACAGTTCATTCTGGATCACAGTTCATTATGGATCACAGTTCATTCTGGGCCACAGTCCAATCTGGGCCACAGTTCATTTTGGATCACAGTTCAATCTGGGCCATAGTTCATTTTGGATCACAGTTCATTCTGGGCCACAGTTCATTCTGGGCCAGTGTTCAATCTGGGCCACAGTTCATTTTGGATCACAGTTCATTCTGGGCCACAGTTCATTTTGGATCACAGTTCATTCTAGGCCACTTCCATTCTTCATTCTGGGCCACAGTTCATTCTGGGCCACAGTTCATTCCAGATCACACTTCAATCTGGGCCACAGTTCATTTTGGATCACAGTTCATTCTAGGCCACTTCCACTTTTCATTCTGGGCCACAGTTCATTCTAGGTCACTTCCACTTTTCATTCTGGGCCACAGTTCATTCTAGGCCACTTCAACTTTTCATTTTGGTCCACAGTTCATCCTGCGCCACTCTCAATTCTTGGCAACATTTCACTTTTCTTGCTGATCTGGATCCATACTGGTCACAGTATGTCATTTCCAGTCAGTTACCTTCAAGTTTAAGTCAAGTACCCTCAAATCTGATGTTTGTACATAAAAAAAAGATAGCATCAAAAAGTCACCTGGAAATGTTGAATTCAATCTAATTTCATTTCATGTAAGTGAATAAAACTCTTTTTTTTTTATGCAGTTCAATTTTCTGTTTCAATCATACAGAAATGGCTGCATAATATAACATAGAAGTTTTATTTTTCTTTCATAATGACATATTTCACTGATTGATTTATATTTTATTGTTGTCTTTTTTCCCTGTGCAGTTCAATGGACAGCATTAAACATTTGAATAATTCCAAAGCATTCTTCTGAAACTTTTACCTTTCAACGAGTTCATTTGTTTTCAGATTTGATTTTTGGAAAACATATAATTATTGCAAAATTCTGATCTTGTTACTTTTGCCCATTTATACTCCAGAAAGAATGTATAAATCTCTTTTTTAAGATAAAGTTCCTGTAATGGTTCCACTACATTTCGGACCTCATGGCCTTTCACAGAGATAACCAAGGTTTCCTAATGTTTCATTTGGATACCTTGGTTATCTTGGTAGAGGTTAAGTGGTCCAAGATGTAGTGAATTGTGTGCCATATTATCTAAATGATGATGGATGGGGCATGAGCTTGCATTATTTGCGACTTGGTCTTTCATACGTCAATAATATTTCATATTAATGTCTAGACAAGGTCTGTTGCAGAATAACTTCCATTTTTTTTTCTTTTATAATATATCCATTTGTAAAGATCACTAGTCAAAGCATGTCTGCTGCTTGGTACCCATATTGTTTATAAACTTCTTGATTTTGTTTTTAAAACTGGCAGTAGCCAGTCTTACGTACTGATAAACAAAAGCAGGCATCGTTGATTTGTATAATTACTGCAGCCATTTTCATAATTTTGTATCACTCTTGACTCAGTAGTGTATCAATCAATGTGATTGTGAGGTCATGAGGTATACAATTTATGAACAGAACCTTACTCTGAATCTTAATGAAACAAATCAAAGTGCTTAAGGCACCGAGAGACTGCCAGCAGGGTTATCATTAAACAAGGAGTGAGTGCTACGTAGTAATTAGAAATGCAGGAAAACGTGTAGGGTTTCTGGCATCAAATGACCTATGCCTCTATCATGTATACACTGGAATTAAAATTATAGCTAATTCACCATGTAAATCCTGCCAACAGTCTCCCTGCACATTGTGCGCTTTGATTTTTTTCAACTGGAAGCTTCCGTTGCTGAGTGCATGGTTATTCTGTAAAACCTCGCTTTAAGATCACCTTGCTATTAAGACCACCTATTTTTGGAACCAAACAGTTTTTAAGTCCAGGTATTGGTAAAATTCACTATTAGGCTCACCTTGATATGAAGACCTTTTTTTGCTGGAACCGATGGTGGTGTTAATAGGGAGGTTTTACTGTAGTCCTTAACTTTTGCTTAACCCCTGACCCTTTTTGGTTAGGGTGCCGGGAGGGGTCATTCAGCTTTTTCAAGTGAAGAAGCCTTCCAGCTTGATGGTTTGATGGTTCTACCTGGATGCTTCTGGGTCTACCTTTACCCGAATCACAATTCCTTCTGGCCCAGAATGACTTGTGGCAAAGAATGAGCTGTGATCTAGAATGAACTGTGGCCCAGAAGGAATTGTGATCCATAATGAGCTGTGGCCCAGAATGAGCTGTGATTCAGAATGAACTGTGGCCCAGAAGGAATTGTGATCCATAGTGATGATTGAAACACTATCACAGAAACAGTAAACTCCATAGCAAAACAAAATAAACAAATGCTACGTTTTAATGAATGCCATGCCTGTGGAGTGAGGGGTGGGGGGGGGAGGGTTTAGAACTTGGGAGTCAAGGTCATTTGAAGATCAAGGTAACCTGGAAAATACAGCTCACCAAGGTGCATGCACTTGTTAAGTTTGGAAGCTGTAGGTGGAAGGACTTCCGTGTTATGGTTAAGTAAAAAGTGACAAACAGACAGACAGACCGAAAACAATATGCCCCTCCAATAACCCCCCCCCCCCAATCTATCGGTGTAGGGGGCATAAAGATTCTTTCTTTATTAAGTCACAGCATTGTGTTGATGTTTTGAAGTTAATCAATGCTGTGGCAATATTCAGTCATACAGTTGTTTGTCCAGCTAAAATTCTGGTAGAGAGAGGCCCCAAAGTAAAACCACTGATCCACTGCGAATCAGTCGAAAGCTTTCCTCATATGAAAAATCAGGCTTGACTCGAAGCCATGGCAGTGAAGGGGTAAGCAAATTACAATGACCTTGAGGTCCTGGAGGATCAAGAGGATATCAGTGTAAAAAGGGCAGTTTACTTGAGAGCAAGAAATAACACAAGAGTGTTCCTCGGAACACATGTGTCACCTGCTGAAACGTGACAGGAAAAAGTGTGATGGACAGATCAACAGATGGATGGACAAGTGATCATATGTGTCACCTCTGCTTACAGAAGGTGACACAAAAATTGTTAACACACATAGCAATGGACTTCCAGAATGACTTGAAATCTTGCAAATTGATTGAATTATTGGTGATTATCAAAAGCAGTTGAGGAAAATGGTTTAAAAAGTTGCCTTAATGAATCACTGGTGAATCTCAAGGTATATCGCTGATGACACCAATGTGTATTGTTCTTTTTGAGTTGAGAAGATTTAGTGTAATGTGATCTGTAACTTTAGTTCAGATAATTAAGCTTAATGTGCTCTGAGTTGAGAACATTTGGTATAAAGTGATCTGTAACTTAGTTTAGACAATTAAGTTTAATGCGCTCTGAGTTGAGAAGATTTAGTGTAATGTGATCTGTAATTTAGTTCAGATAATTAAGCTTAATGTGCTCTGAGTTGACATTGGTATAAAGTGATCGTACGAGTTAGACAATTAAGCTTAATGTGCTCTGAGTTGAGAACATTTAGCGTAATGTGATCTATAACTGAGTTTAGAAATTTTAATATTGTTAATTTGGTTATCTGATCTTTAAACCGTACACTCAATGTAGGGTCACAGAAATATTAGCATAATGCAAGTCTTGACCATGAATCGAATAAGATGGCATTTTTCACTACAAAACAAAAATGAATACAGGCTTACATTAATAACTAATGAATATTCATGTCAAACTTTATGATGCAATAAGCATTAATTAACCAAACTTTAAATGGTATATAAAACCATGATTTTTTCTTTGTCATTCAGACTGTATAGAATCTGAGCTACAATATTGTATGAGCAAACTGAGGAGAGACCCTAATCAGACAGATCCTGGAGCTCTGACCTGGGTTTGGTTAACATTGCATTTCACCATTCCTGTATTATGAAATATTCTTGTAAACACCAAACTTGACAAAAATGATATCCGAACAATATTTGTTAATATGAAATATTTTTAAAAAAAAAAAAATGGCATTGATGGGGATTAAAGTAATGGAGAATGTAGAATAGTTATATAATGTAAGTTGTCCGCTTCACCCCAATTGACGAAGTAAACATTACTTTATGAAGCATACTAAAACCGTCTAATTTTAGCTATCTGGAGCTAGTGAAACAGATCATACTATACTGCAAATGTTTAGCCTAATGTACATCTTTGTTGTTTGTTGGGTTTAACGTCCCATCAACAGTATTTCATGTACATCTATGAGAAGTATTTTGATAACATCTATGAATATATCAAAGACACTGTAATTCAGTCTGAATTCTTTATTTATACTCCATGACTATGAAGCATATTGTGCATATAATCTTTTCCCTATAGGCATTTTCTACCAATCAAAATTGTTCAAACATTCATTTGGTCTTATTGTGCATCATTATCTGAAAAAAGGTCAAAGGTCAAAATTAGGTTAGATAGCTAAAAAAAAATAAAATAATAAAAATAAATAAATAAATAAATGATTTTTTATTTATAATGCCTGTTTATATTATTTATAGAAACATGGATCACCTGTGCTAAGAAACCATAAATTTTGGTTACACAAACTTAGAACTCATGTTCCTGAAGGTTTAAATTCTTAACTGCCTTATACAGTAGATAATATATGTCACCTATGTCTACTTGCATGATAGGTACTGTTTTTGTTTTTTCCTATTTATGTTTTTTATTGTAATTATCCATAGGAAATGATTGTGTTTATATTCAAAACAGTATCTATCTCATTCTAAAAATTATAAATAGTACACATAACGTCTGCATTTTCCCGCCTTTTTTCAGGTTATGCTTCTAATAGTGGCATCGTTTCCATTGCTTATGTTTAAAAGTTATTGTTATTCTGATGAAGGCGTTAGCTAAAACGTTGAAGTAATAACAATAATAAATTTTTCCTACGTGTTGTTGATGATTTTTCCACATCACATTAGATAGCTATGTCAGAAAGAAGAGCTGTTCGTGTAGTTTAATTAGAGAAACAAGAATGATGTATTACTCTACATGATTATGGTTCTAATATGGCTCAATTTCCACCAACAAAGTGCTGAGTCCCCATTTAAGTATGATTTTTCTTCATATTTCATCATTAATATAATGGCTATTCATAGTAACATGAGGAAGACAAATGGTATTTCTGGGGGAAAAGAAGACAATTATGAAAAAAGAACTCTTTATTTCTTCTTCCTAAATTAACAAGAGAGTTCTTTGGAAAACACGAGCCACCTGCTGAGGCGAGATGGAAAAAGTGATACAGAAAGACAATGGAGAAGTGATCTTTATGTGTCACCTCTGCTTACAGCAGGTGACACAGTAACTGACACAGCTGTTTCAGACATTTAGGACCCCCCCCTCCCCCCCAAAAAATAGTTCCGTTTCTGGTCTCCCAACAGACCCTCTGTTTTAACCATCTGACCCTAAAGTTTTTTTTTAACCTTTCCGCCTTTAAAAAATCTTTCCCTTTTTTTTTTACTTTCGTTTCATGAAAAAAAAATCCCTACTTTATCTACCCTCGTTTTTTTTTTTGCTAGAGACGATAAACAAACTATTTTTTTTTGCCTTATGATTATCCCTTGTACAAACTTTTTGTATAACCGGATCATACAAAATATGCTCAGGGTTTCCCTTAAGAATCAGAGTAAAAGGCAATTTTTTTTATTGTAAGAAGTTGGGGGATCTGGCAGTCCTACGTTTTCTTGTGATTTTCTTTTCATTTTCTTTCAATTATTCACATTTTTTTTTTTTTTAAATTTGGTAAATTTGAGCCAGTAAGGAAAGGATTTGAGTCAATCAAAATCTACCTGTTGGGAACTGCAGTAAACCAAATTATCTGTCATACGCAATGTCAAACAGTTCTTGGACTAAACCAAGGACGTACTGTTGAAAAGCTATCCAGACA
Organism: Solen grandis; assembly: GCA_021229015.1. NCBI lineage: Eukaryota > Metazoa > Mollusca > Bivalvia > Adapedonta > Solenidae > Solen > Solen grandis. Next base: position 4,875,603 of record CM037779.1, read on the forward strand.
TGACACTATTTAAGTACACATACACTGGTAGCTTCACTTACAGTCTCGTGTTTCAGGTATAAGATATCATCAAAATGTAAAATAACTAATAAAAATATGCAAATTTTGAAAAGAAACAATGCATGGTTAGCCATGTGAAAAGTAAATATATAGTGAGCCCTCCTGGTAGATTTTATCATATGGAAAATGTAATTAATAAAGAAATAAAAAATCCACCAAGAATTATGACAGCCTTTTAAACATGTGCATTCTTGAAAATTTTATAACTTTAACGCATTTGTTTATCTGTTTTAAAGAAGTCTCAATCTTAAAAACACTTAAACAAAATATGTAGCCAAACTATTCAAATATAACTACACCCTTTTCTTTCATAATTATACTCATTTTGATGCATTGGCAAACAGGGCAAACCCAGATCCGACAGCTCAATGAAGGAGCTGTTTGATCAGGGTCTCCTCTGTTTGCTCCTACAATATTGTTGCTCAGAATCTACACAGTCTGCAGAGCAAAGAGAAATCCATTGTAACATATAACATGCTGTTAAAAATTTGGTAAATGAATATTCATCAAGTCAAAAACATGATTATTCATTAGACAATTAATTGGCTATGAAGTTTTACTTCTGGAGTTTTGTGTTTTGGGCATAAATCCTCACCCGAATGCAAAATCATAATTAAAACTTGCAAAATATGAAAAGAAATCATAATTAAAACTTGCAAAATATGAAAAGAAACAATGAATAAATATACCTTACTGCAGATTCGAAGGTTGTGAGTTTGAACCGAGCTGCAGGCAAGGTTTAATATGGCCTTCACAGATGCAAAGTACTAATCAAACCCAATGACTGTCCAGAGGGATTAGTATAAGTTGTAAGAACTTGTTTCCCAATTGATAAAAATAAAATAAGTGTAAACCTTTCAGGTGACAATGCATAGTTAGCCTCCCTTATTGATTTTATCATGCAGAAAATGTCATCAATAAATTCGAAATTCTTACTTTTACGACATGAAGGCCCATTTAAATGCATAATTTCCTGAACAATTAAATAACTTTATTGCATTATTCATTAGTTTTCTAGAAGTACAATTTAAATCTGAACATTATAAGGCGCCAGACTACCTTATTACCGGTATAGGTAAAAAGCTGAAAAGCAATAAAGACATAATCTTCAGATCACTAAATAATCATATGATTATATTTAAACCAAACCACAGCTAAATTATATGGAATCTTTTCACAACAGATAACAATATAGGCTTTTTTCATGATCAGGTAAGCTATGTGTATTTTGATAGGAAGCTATTTTTAGTCCTAGCCCAAAATTTCTAACGTTAGGTTTCAAAATATTTCTGAAACGAAATAAACATGACAGAACTTTTATGTTCACGTTTTTCTTGAAATATAACTTAAATGTACATGATTGTGCTTCATGGACAAAAAATAACGGGGTTTATCAGATATTCCGAACAGTGCCTGTCGACAGTCTGATCTGGCTTGTGATTTCTATTTTGATCCTGTGGATATTTCAATACAGTCTGTCCATATGTCCAGTTGAGTTTCTAGTACCAATGTTCACTATATACATATATGACTGACCTATTTAAGTGTTGAAAATTCATTTAATTAAAATCAAGATTCTATTAAGATATGGTAATAAAGTGTCAATAACTTAATAAATTATATAAATTAAAAAAAAAAATGAAATCTTGTTGTTTAAGTTCGGTCCTGTAAAGTTAATTTGGTCCTGTGAATTTTGTAAAATTAATGGACCACAATGTCCTGAGATCCCTAAATTTTTTTTAGTAATGTCTGGTTTATATCTCCTAATTGCCATGAAAATATAGCCAATGAATACCAAAGACTTCTAACAACTCCTGTGACCTTGACCTTATAAGCTTGCATTTTGTTAATGTACATGACACATATTTGTGTCATAACAAACACTTCTGTAAAGTTTAATGAAAATCCAAACATAGATATGGAAGTTATAGAGCAGACACGAAAATGAAGCCTATGAATACTAAACACAATTTCTATCAACTCCTGTGACCTTGACCTTTCAAGTGAGCATATGGTTGTTGCAAAATCATATCTCATGTAATGACATTCACTTTTGTAAAGTGTAATGAAAATCCATCCACATGTATGGAAGTTACAAAGTGAAGAATTGTAGATGTAGCCTACAAATACCAATGAGAATTTCTAACAACACTGGTGACCTTTGACCTTTTAAGGGCGCATATGATTGATGTGCACAACACACCTCTTTGTTATGACAAACAAATCTGTAAAGTTTTATGAAAATCCAAACATAGATATTGAAGTTATAGAGCAGACACAAAGATGTAGCTTATAAATACCAAAGAATTTCTACCAACTCCAGTGACCTTGAACTTTCAAGGATGCATATGGTTGATGCACACAACTCACCTTTGTGTTATGACAAACACTTTTGTAAAGTTTTATGAAAATTATCCATTAATATGGAAGTTAAAGAGTGGACACAAAGATGAAGCCCATGAGCACCAAAGACAATATCTAACAACTCCTGTGACCTTGACCTCTCAAGGGTGCATATGGCTGATGTATGCAGTTATGAGGAATATGTCTGTAAAGTTTTATTGAAATCCATCCATAAATGTCCAATTTATGGAGTGGACATGAAAGCAGGACAGATAGATGGAAGGACGCGTGCAAACATATAGTGTCCAACAGGTTTCACCCATGGGGACTAATAATTTCTTTATATGTGAAAAAAAAAAAATGAAATTGAATCTTGTAAAAAAATATCATGGTAGAAAGCCATATTAAATTATTTTATTTCAGTTTTCATAAAAAAATCCAAACTTCATCACAGAAAAATGGAGACAATCACTGTTTTAAGGGAAGATAATTAATAATTTCTAAAGGAGATATCTCATATAAAAGAATTTCCAGGGGGAGGTATTCTGACTTGACTTCACTTGACTATTTGAGTTTACCGTCGCCCAGCAGTATTTCAGTCATATAGCGACGTCCAGCTAATTACAGGTGGAGGAAGACCCCGAATGCACGGAGACATCCGGGAAGAACCACTGACCTACCGCAAGCCAGCTGGAAGGCTTCCTCACATGAAAATCCGAATGACCCTGCCAGGATTCAACCCATGCGGTTAGGGGCTGAGTGAGTGTTAAAGTCAGCGACTTGACTCTCTCGGCCACGGAGGCCCAGAGGTAACCTGAATAACTTGTCAATATGTCGCTTAGGGTTTACATAGATTGACATCTTTTTTTTTTAATGCAGAATAACTTTTAGTGTTCTTTTGTATAAATGCTAGAGCAATGTGCAATCAAAACCTTTCAATGTAAAAATAAGACTTAGTATCTGTAAAGAAATAAAATGCTTCAGTTGACAGAAGTGCATTAGTACTGTAAAATTTGAAGCATGAGAAAATTTTGGATTCTGTCATCCGTAACAGAGTAATAAAAATCAAATAAAAACTTTATGGCAATAACAGTTACCCATCAGTGTGTAAAATCTTTACTTTTTATTGTTTTTTCTTTTTTTTTACAGAGTCTGACTAATGTAAAGATACACATCAATTTGAGTATATTTATAAGAAAGATGGCGACTATCAAATAATTGCAATTAGTCGACTTAAGAATATAATCGCTTAGTGAGAAAAAAAAAAGAATACCCACCCCCCACCCAACATATCCTTGACATAATTATATTGACATATTTATTGTTATTAAAATAAGATTACTGAATATTGTTTATATAAATCAAACTTTAGAGCAGCAAGTCAAGGGATGTGGCCATTTTTGCCATTTATTTAAGGAAGGCTGTCCACAAACCTGGGGTCAATAATTGAGCCTAAATATACAATATCTTACGTTTTCATGATTTTAGTTGTATTTATTTTTAATGATATTGATATTTTTTTTTAATTGAAATCATTCAAGAGACTAAATGAGAGAAAAGTTGTTGATTCCCAAATACTTAGCAGTAAATATAATCAGTTCTACCAATGGAATAATTCAACAATAATTCTCATACACTGATATTCTGTTATTAGCAGTCTGATCAGGGTTTACTCTGTTTGTACGTACAATAATGCAGCTCAGACTCTATACAGTCTGCACAGTAAAGAAAAATCCATTGTTTCATACACTGTTTTTCATGACCCTCCCAGGCACAAAGTACTGGTCCAGCCCAGGAACCATCGAGAGGGTTTAGTATAAACTGAGGGAACTTGATTAAATTCATTTCGAACTAATCTAAACTAATTAAAGTCTTAAATATATCTTTTTTAGGGGGGGGGGGATACCCTGAATTTACCAGGTATATTATTCAACCCGTTGATATGGGAAATTTTAAATCTACAGTAACATTTGAGTGTCCTCAATGATTTCTCACAAAACATATGCATGAACAGTTTTGCAAATGTGACTTCAAACACACATTTTACATAATTTTGCGAGAAAAGTTTCTTATTCAGCTGCAGCAGTGAAGCACTTAACTAATAAAACTACTGATATGGTCTACTGTTTATCCGGCAAATCAGAAATTTTACAGAAATTTTGCTGATTTTATTCATTTTAACTGTAAATTTACATTTATTCATATGAAATTAAATTAACAGGTCCCTGGTGACAATGCAATTATGGTTATGGCCTTGAGAATATTTTAAATATCAAAATCTTAATTGTGCTGCAAAAGTATCTAGACGAGAGCGCCACTGGGGCGCAGCAATACACGCCCAAAGGCAAATTCATATGAGGGTATCACAGTACAAAGCTCTGTTTATATATGAGGAAGTGGTTTTGGTAATATCATGGATTACAATCTTTTGTAAATGTTGAGAAAAAAATGTATCTTTAAGCTCATTAATAACATTTTCGATTAATAGCGATAGAAGACACTGGTAAATAAACTTATGGATGAAACTCAATTATGAATCAGTGGATTTTAACCAAAATTAAACTTGCCCTTAATGTTATAAACTTACATGGCAAATATGAATTCATAGCAATACATTATATATAAATCTTTTTTATAAGTTATTGTCCAGAAACAGAATTTGCCAACAAAGGATTCTTATATAACTCTAAATCAAATCAATGGACTGAAACAGAAATCAATCTTGAACTGCATTTTGATATTTTTTACTTGCACACCAAATATGAATTCAATAGATAATGACTTTCAAAAGTTATGGCATGGAAACAATATATGTCTACTGACAGACGAATGCACTGACAGACGGACGGATGGACACTACAAGCGCATCTATGCTGAAGTCTTTAAGGACAATTACTTTTATTTAATGATAGATGGATTTCCTTAAGAACCCAATTTGAAGGCAAATACTTTTATTTAATGATAGATGGATTTCCTTAAGAACCCAATTTGAAGGCAAATACTTTTATTTAATGATAGATGGATTTCCTTAAGAACCCAATTTGAAGGCAAATACTTTTATTTAATGATAGATGGATTTCCTTAAGAACCCAATATCATATTCCTTATTCTTAATTGATTCATCATTATCATAGCATCAGGTAAAATTTTTTATATTTCACATTCATAGCATAATATTAGCTTAGCTTGACCCATCACAATTTAGTAGAATCAGACCAGGTCTCTAATATCTGACCTACAAAGTGAGACAGCTGCACGTTTTGTGTTTTGAAAAAGATGGAATGAGACTTTATTTCTTCGTGACATGAATAATTTTAAGTCATTTCTTCAATGTTTGTGGAGGCCAAAAGTGGTTCCTATGTTGTAACTGACACGTGTCACTAGTTCAACTGCTCATGTGATCTTGATTTAATAGCATGATCCCGTGGACCGGGTACCAATCAAATGCTTGCAGGGCCAATTCAAGACATATCAGAATTATTTTCAGCTAATAAATATAAATGTTTAGTTCTGTGGGTTTTTTTTTTTTTTTTTTTTCTAGGGGAGGTTGGGCTGGGAGTTTATTTATAAGGCCCCATTAAAAATCAAGAAAAGGGCCAGCTGCGAGTTAAGGTAATTTTATCTATCATAAAATATAATGCTTAACCCTTTCCCTCATAGAGGAAACCATGAAAAGACCTATGCAAACAACACAAAACCAGATCAGCCTGCGAGTAACTCGCAGGCTGATCAGGATTTATGCTGTTTCGCTGCTCCTCAGTGGTCTGGAAATGAGGATTTTATAATTAAATTTGGTAAGGTTTAACTGTGGATTTCTGCAGATCAAGCTTTATGTGATACCTACTGAGTGCGTCAAAATGAGTCTATAGGAGGGAAAGGTTTAAAAAGACTTCATATGCAAGCAATCTATTTTGCTCAATTTCTTTACCAGCCTGCGTTTACTATAAAACTCCAACTAACACTTGATGGACCATGATCAAAATTCAATAATGGATGGATGATCTTAACTCTACAAAAATTATGATCAAAAATGACAAATGATAATGTCAAAAAGAGTTATCTTCTGTATCGATCTTCAAAACAAAGAGCTGATGTAAATCAAGAAGGTACAGAGGTAAACATTTCTCTTTGTGGAAAAGAAAAGCCGACAAGTTGATTATGATATGAATAATCATGATTGTAAGCTGTTACCCTTAATTATTGCCAGTGAAGGAGAACTAATTAATGCGCCATTATTCAGGTAACATATTAAGAGATTCTGTTCAACCAAACACATATTAACCTGCGATAGGAAACTCCTGTAACAAGCCAGTAAATTTTTTTTTTTAAGCAGAACAATGAATATTGCAAACTTTCAAAAAAAGTATGGAAAAATCACAGAGGAAAATGTAACCATATTATAAAATAATCATTTCTCTACAGCAAAGAATTATTTTTAGTTTGATTTATTTTAAGAATTCTTTTAAATTATTATATAAATTCAACCAGAGTAGCAGAAAAATAACACATTTTACATAGTTATCATCATGCAGGTACTTCTTTTTATTTTACATAAAGCATTTTTATTTCTTGACTCATTTTAAAACATTTAAATGATTTAATACAATAATGGCCTCATTACTTTCTCATATCTTCAATAGCCAAGAGTGTTTTCTAGAACACATGTGTCACCTGGTGAAGCTTGATGGAAACATGTGATGGACAGACAGACAGACGGACGGACAGACAGACGACAGAAAAGCGAATACTTGAAAATGTGACTTTGCCAGAATAGCACAATTTGTTACATGCTTTTGTGAGATTTACACTAGTTGTTGATCTTTGTTTATTTTATTTTATTTGGTTGAACTTTTTCTGTCACAGTATGTGGCAATCATGGGTGAAGTAATACCGTACAAAATTTTCCATGACACACAAATTGTCCAAAACTGAGCCTTAAATTGTCTTACAGACACAAAATGGCATACTCATCTTTTTATGACGTCTACTGACGATGATCAGTGTCAGGATAATGTGACTGGGTATGGTATCAGAAGCAGGAGGTCATGGGTTTGATCCCCGGCCATGACACACCAAAGTGTTAAAAAATGGTACTGTTATAGCTCCCTTGCTTGGCGCTCAGCATATAAGGGTAGTTCCAGGACTTGGTGGCCTGGTGTAAACAGAGAAAACAAGCGCTACGTTTGAATGAGTGCCATGCCCCAACAGAAGGCCTTAGACCTTGCGGGGTCAAGGTCATTTGAAGGTCAAGGTCACCTGGCGGGTAGAGCTCATCAAGGTGTATACACCTGTGAAGTTTGGAGGCTGTAGGTAGAAGGACTTCTGTGTTATGGTCAAGGTTAAAGTTTTGTGACAGAAAGACCAAAAAAAATATGCCCCCCCAATCTATCAATGCGGAGGCATAAAAATCCAAGATCAAGGGGATTAAATTCCAAAATGCTGCACAAGGGTGAAAGGAGAACCTCAAAATGAGAAAGTGCATCAGAACTTCAGACAAGAGAAAGTGCATCAGGACATAAGATATGAGAAACTGCATCTGGATATATATATTCAGATGGGTTAATGATTTTATTTCAGATATTCTTTTTTTTATCAAATATTGTACAAAGCTAGGTCCCAATTCAAATGATGTTGATAGTGATGATAAATTTTATTATAACTTACTTGCAACAGTTAGATGATGATGATGATGATGATGATGATGATGATGATGATGGTGATGATGATGATGATGATGATGATGATGATGATGATGATGATGATGATGATGATATGCAGAAGAAGGCAATGTTATTGAGAACAATCACTGACCTTCAAACCACCATTTTTTGTCAGCCCTTGTATGACTGATATAAGTTTCAAGATACTGCAACCTTGATATGAAGATGGTAAATAATCTACATGCATTGTGATATATGAACGAACAAATATGGTAAGTTTACACTACTTAATGTCACTTTTTTAACAACTTAGGACGCTTACAGAAAAACTATCTTTTTCATCTAGATATTTTTTTTCTTTAGATTTACAATGTATCTTAGGCCAAAAGAATATATCAGTTATGTTTCTGGGAGTTTTACCACCTAAGAAAAGTTTCCACGAGAGTAGTGTTCCTTGGAATGCATGGGTCATCCACTAAAAAAAGTGTGACAGACAGATGGACAAACAGATAGACATATGAAGGAGAAGTGATCTCTGTGTGTCACCTCTGCTTACAGCAGCTGACACAAAAACCATGTCTGAGAGGATTTAGAAAAAAATGAAATTTTGAATAAAGGTTTTAACTTTATCAAATAATAATAAAAATGGCAAAGTATTCTTTTGCAAAAAAGGAAAAAAAAAAGTATGACAATTGTGACCCGTGGTCCATTGGTAACACACCCAACACTGGACCAGAGGGTTGTGAGTTTGAACTCAGTCATGGGCAAGGATTTTTCATGACCTTCCCAGATGCAAAGTACTTGTCCAACCCAGGAATCCTTGTAAGGAATTAATATATGTTGTTAGAACTTATTTCCCAATCAACATAAAATGAATAAATTGAAATTAAAAGATGAAAAAATGTATGGAGTTTCCAGTGGTCTGAGTGACCATAGGTTTAACCACTGGCCATGGATATTTTTCAGAATGGATGAAAAAAAACAACAACAACAACAACATATAAACACGAAGAAATCACACCTTGAAGTTCTAAATATGCTCTCAATGATTTGAAGGAAATTAACCCTTTACTTCAGATAGACTCATTTTGAAACTTTGGCAAACAGAGCAGACCCAGATCAGACTGCTTACTTAGGGTTGCCTAGTTTTCTCATACAAAGTTATAGGTCAGGCTCAAATTCCACCAACAATACTTAGCGCTAAGTAATACTTAAATTCTTAAACTAGGTAGATACACATTCCACCATTACTATTTCATGAAATATTCAAGTACATTGAGATGAATTATCCCCTTAATAACTAACAGTAATTGATAAGAAATGAAACATTTGAGTATTTTTATTAGGGAAACAAGACTAATGGAATTTGCCCTTAAGTATTTAAGTTTTACTTAGCACTAACAATTATTGGCAGAATTTGACCCTGATTCAAGAAAGTATGCATGGCAAAGAAAGATTCATTGTTCCATTTACCACTTAAAGTTAAGTCAACTAGTATACATAAAGTTTAAATGTGTTCATGAATATTCATGAGGTAAAGGGTAAAGTATGAAAAGCAGTGAAAATGCCCTATTGGGCAGTTAATGTAAAGTCCCTGTAATGGTTCCGCTATGTCTTGGACCACTTAACCTCTACCAAGATAACCAAGGTACCCTAATGAAACATTAGGAAACCCTGGTTATCTCCATGAAAGGCCATGAGGTCCGAAATGTAGCAGAACCATTACAGGGACTCTGCCTTAAGTACATACAAACGTAACAAAAGTTATTTTTAGTTCATTTAAAAAAAGAAGCATGAGGTTTATTTGAATACTACCTAACACTTGAGCATTGGATTAAAATTTTAAAAAAAGAAAACACAAAAAAACTAAAACCTTAATGACTCTGGGGTTTGTTCTGGCCATGCTACCAGAAATACAAGTTTTTTTTTTATATTTGCCTAACCTTCTCACTGATATATTTACCCAACTCTGCCCAAGCGGTTCTTCCAGGTTTGGAAAAAGAAACAATGGAGAATAATCCAGTACACTCATACACACATAAACACACTAAAAATAAACCCAATATATTTCTAAACAGTTAAGACTAAATGTTATACAACTTGTCCCTTGACTGCCCCAGATAAACAAAGATATGAGTATCTTGTAAATTATCTCTTTTGAAAATACAATGCTCAAAAGAAAGAAAGCCAAGAGGTGCACACAGGCTTTAAATTACATACCAGTACACGTCTGCTTTCAACAGCTGAATTTCCTGTTCAATCTATTTCTTTTCTCCATTTGAACTGTGTCTTACGCTTTTTTTTGTTGTTTTTTTTTAGCATGGTGACACTTGTAATTGCTTAAAGACGGTTTTCGGGGAAAAGTAGTTTAAAAATTACTCCATGGCGGGAATATAATTATCATTCTTCAAAAAAGTATAATCAGTAAAGTTATGTTGTATTTCACAATGCTCAATTATAAAGATAAAAGATTGAATATCATCTACACTGAGTAAAGTATGCATGATATTTAAGGTAGTCCATCCATCATTAAATCCATCAAGGGATCATTGGAATTTTATGGTAAGCAAGCATTTATAGGCTTTGAGCAAAATTTGTTAACAATCAAACAGTGCAAAAGAGTTATTTGCACTACAAGATTTCAACGTTCAAGACATATTGACAACAAAAGAGTTTTTCTCTCAAAAAAAGAAGCTGACCACGAAAATATATTGGCCCTGTCAAAATTGTGACCTAAAAGGTATATTAGCTTGACAATTATTTTACCTCAAAAAAAAAAAAGTTAGTGTAATATCTAGAACTGCAAATATCTATGCCATAACAACCCCAAAAGGTTAAAGTTTATCAATCTCTTGAGCACTGACACAGTCTTCCTTCAAGTTATCATAATTTATTGACCTACTTTTTTGTATAAGACATAAAAATGCTCATATCATCTGTAGACTTCCCAAAGAAATAAGTGAATTAAAATGCAGGTCCATTATAACAAAAAGAATTGACAGAATTCATGTGCAGGTCCATTTGAACACTGAGAATTTCTACAATTCATTCTCTAACACTGAGTATTTACAGAGTTCATTCTTTTACACTGAGAATTAACAGAATTTATATAACACTGAGAATTTACAGAATTCATGAATGATGAGAATTTACACAATTCATTCTCTTCTCTAACACTAAGCATTTACAGAATTCATATTACAATGAGAATTAACACCAAGAGAATTTACTGAATTCATGTGCAGGTCTAATGTTGAGAATTACAAATACAGGTTTTCAGTAACACTTAAATTTACTAAAATCAGGTACAGGTCCTTAATATTTTGTGTTATAATGAAACTTTTTGTTATAATGAAATTTAGTGTTATAATGAAATGTAATGTTATAATGAAATTGTATGTTATAATGGAATTGTATGTTATAATGGAATTTAATGTTATAATGGAATTGTGTTATAATGGAATTATATGTTATAATGAAATTTAATGTTATAATGGAATTGTATGTTATAATGAAATTGTATGTTATAATGGATTTTTCTGTTTATAATAGCATATGTGTTATACAATTGAATTTTGTGTTTATAATGGATTTTTCTGTTTATAATAGCATATGTGTTATAATGGAATTTAGAGTTAAGATTGGTCTGTACTGTATACAAAACTAAAATGGAATTCATACATAAATAAAAGGCTGAAAAAATTAATGGTCTGGTATTTCATAGAAAAAAAGGTTTTCTTCAAAATATTGAATAGTTTGCAGCGTTTATTTCTCACATTTTTGAAGGACTTTCATTGATATTGATATAGAAAATAGACGCCAGACTATGTTCTGAATAATGTACTGAAATAACGTAGGATTGCGTAATAAAAATGTTTTAAGATCTATAATAAAAGCTCATACAGTATTTATGTATTTTATGAGTCTACACTAATGGATGCTTTCTTGACACATTTTAGAATTCTTCAGTCAGCTTCCCTGCAAAATAAAACGCTTCCATAACCATTACTTAAATTGCCATATCTGTATTTTTTTATATATGAGTTTTGTTACACTGGAAGCTGGCTATCATATATAATGATGTACATACTTTTGTTTTAATGATAATTTGATAACTTTCAATGTTTTAGTAAATTAGTAAACGGGTAGAAGCTACATAAACACACAGATTTTAAGTCAACCATTTCAGTTTAGAACTATCATCAAAAGCGATTAATACCATTGCATTCCATTTTGTCTCTGTGTTTATTTGTTTATGGGTTTAACATCCTGCTAATATTAATTCAATCATTTGAAAATAATGATGTCTACTTGAGACAGATACAGTGCTGCCACACTGTAGTATCATAGCCGTAGACATGTGTCATGATACCACACCCAGTCATATTATCCTGACACTGTGCCAATAGTCCTGAAACTACCATTTTATGCGGCACAACAAGCAAGGGAGCTATACCAGTACCATTTGGTATGTCACGGCCAGGAATCAAACCATAACCTTCCAAATCCGGAGCATACGCTCTAACCACTCAGCCATGGAGACCAGTTTGTCTTCTTTAAATGTGAATGTAGGACATGAAGTGAAGTGTTGGGACATCTTGTATAAAGCCCCAACTTATGTAAAGTGGGGTTTATGAATTCTTTGTCTTCTTCTTTTATTGTAATGGCTAGAACTCATTTTCTGATTATTATGGCCATATTTTAGACCTTACAGTCAAGGATTTTCCATGTGTGGGTCCTGTTTTTTTGCTGAAGAGACAGCATCAGAAAAGACAGTAGTTGCATACAAGGGAGTGCAGGTGCAATACCCTAGCTCATTTTGCAAATAGACTCTCTTGATTCTTTTACATGCCCAGTGTATAGCACTGATACATGGGAGACAGGTTCCTGGGTAGAACCAGTATTGATTACTCAGAGTTCCCATAGCAAACCCCATTTTGCCAAGTGCCAGGCAAGGGTGCATCTGGTACCAATTTTATACGGCTCTGGTTTGACATGGACACCAGTGGAAGTGCCACGGCTGGAATTCAAACCCCAGACCTCAAGAATGCAAAACGGACACTCTACCACTGAGCTATTGTGCCAGTCCAATTATTAACATATAGGACCTAAAGTTGATAAAACTGATGTCACATAGTAAAAATCAGGTTCCTTTAAAGGGACAAGAGAAAGAAAGAAAAGGAAAAAAATAAAAACAAGAGGGCAATGATGGGCCTGTATCGCTCACCTGAGTACCATTGCTCCAAAGGCACCGTATAATGCTACACACTAAATATCTTAACTCTTGACCTTGTGGTTTCTGAGAAGAAGATTTTCCTTTCTTCCTCTATATAAGCCTATGTAAAATCAAGTGACACCTGGAGCGGACCCAATTTGGACCCAAGGGACAAGATTTGAACAACTTTGGTAGAGATCCACTAGACAATGGTACAAGCCTTATATCTAAGCTCTAGGCCATGTGGTGTCTGATAAGAAGATTTTTCTAGTTTTTCCCTATATAAGCCTTTGTAAAATAAAATGACCCCTGAAGCGAGGGCAATTTTGACCCAGAGGTCATTATTTTAACAACTTTTGTAGTAGTTCACAGGACAATTCTACATACCAAATATCCAAGCTCTAAGTGTTGCAGTATTTCAGGAGATGATTTTTCTATTTTTCCTATGTAAAATCAAGTGACCCCTAGGGCAGGGCCAATTTTCACCCAAGGGCCATGATTTGAACAACTAAAGTAGAGATCCACCAGACAATACTACATACCCAATATCTTAACACCAGGCCATGTGGTTTCTGATGAGAAGATTTTTCTAGGTTTTCCCTATATAAGCCTATGTAAAATAAAGTGACCCCTGGGGCAGGGCAAATTTTGACCCTAGGGCCATGATTTGTACAACTTTTGTAAAGGTTTATAAGACAATTCTACACGCTGTAGGCCTTACAGTTTTGCAGGAGAAGATTTTCTAAGATTGCATTTTAAAATCTATTTTTAGCTCCTGTGACCTACTTTTTCAACCAATCATAATAATTTGTACAATTTTGTTAGAGGACATCATAAGGATGATTCCTGTGAATTTTGTCAAAATCCCTTCAGCGGATTAGGAGGAGATGTTGTTTAATGGAAAAAGTTGATGCAAGACGCACGCACACACGGACAGATGGACGGACGACAGACACCGGACAAAAGGCAATCATAAAAGCTCACCATGAGCACATTGTGCTCAGGTGAGCTAATTATCTAAGCTCTAGGCCTTATGGATTCATAAAAGAAGATTTTTAAGATTTTCCTATATAACTCTATGTAAAACAAGTAACCCCTGGTGCGGGGTCATTTATCACCATAGGGCTATGATTTGAACAATCTTGGTAATGAACCATTAGATGATGCTACATACCAAATATCTTAGCTCTAGGCCTTATGGTTTTGCAGGAGAAGATTTTCTAAGATTGCATTTTAAAAATCTATTTTTAGCTCCTGTGACCTACTTATTCACCCAATCAAAATAATTTGAACAACTTTGATAGAGGTCACGATAAGGATGATTCCTGTGAAGTTTGGTCAAAATCTATATAGTAGTTTAGGAGGAGAAGATGTTTAAAGGAAAAGTTGACGCAAGACGCATGGACGGACGGACGCCGGACAAAAGCGATCACAAAAGCTCACCATGAGCATGTTGTGCTCAGGTGAGCTAAAAATATGAATAAAGACAACGGAATAACATGACATAAATATCTCACATTTTTTTTATTTTTTTTTTTAAAGGTCATAATTACTTCTATCACCTCTGAAAACACTATTTTCTTAAATTATCTTTTTCAGTCAAAATAATTTCAGTCACAACTTTAATTTTGTCAGAATATCATTCATGTCTCAATTAACTATCTACCAGTAAATCCCTCCTTAACCCTTTCCCTCATATAGACTCATTTTAACGCACTCAATAGGTACCACATAAAGCCTGATCTGCAGAAAGCCAAACTCAATCCTTACCAAATTTAATTGTAAAATCCTCATTACCAGACCACTGAGGAGCAGCGAACAGCATAAAACCTGATCAGCCTGTGAGTTACTCGCAGGCTGATCTGGTTTTATGCTGTTCGCATAGGTCTTTTCATGGTATCTTCTATGAGGGAAAGGGTTAAATTTATAATGACATGTTGCAAATTTATTTCTTAGTTAAAGACAGATCAAGCTCAGAAAAGCATGTCAATGACAAAAAAGCTGTTCCATTAATAGAATGTTGTTATAAAACAAGGAAAATGTTTTGAAGGTCTGGTGCAAAACTATTGTAGCTGCTTCTCTATTTATTTGTAGTTATTATAGTTTTGCAATAAACTCTCAAACTGAGAAAAAATGCATGTTGTTACCTGTTTAAATAAATTTAAATTAAATGTAGGAAGGAAACATTAAAGCAGCATGTTCACAGATGGTCATTAATCAAGAATTTGATTTTTAATATATGCATTAGTTTCTGTTTGAGTTATCAATACCCATTTGCAGATGCATGGTCATCCAAAGCAACCATCTGTGATTGTATAAACAAGAGCTCCGCATGTCGGAGCATCATACTCCCAAAGAATGCACTGTCGTAAGATGCACAAAGTGAAAATGTGAGAGGAATCAAAGGAAAAAAAAGAGTACTATAAACATTTTCCCCTTTCATATCATAAGTGGACATCAATGTTGTAATTTAAGTTTTTTCTACTGTTATGTTCGTACTATTAGGTAAGATGTATAATTATATATGATTAAATAATGGACAGGCAGATGTGTATTCTGCATGCTGTCATGAAATCTTTGCGCATGTGTTAACTTCACACATTGAACTTACGAATTCGCTAACCGGATTTGGTGAATACAACATGTTGTGGAACGTGTCACATGGTACCAATTGCACTTGCTGCAGGGATACCATATTCTACATCTAACCGATTTCCCTTGAATTGCGTTTACGAAAACAGCATTTTCCGGTGCAATGCGACTAACACTTGCTTAGTTAATTTGTCATGCAGGAAACAAAGTCTTCCTCAGCATTACCAAGGGAAAGTAGAAAAAAACATTTTCTTATTTCTACTGATCATCTATGAAAGAGCTGCTTTAATAAAGCCAACAAAAAAAAGGTACATAATTAGTTGAATGTACTAATTAATACAGGAGTGAAATTCCATTTTAAGAAATAAGTTTTTGTTTTTTAAAATTGATTCACAACTTATTTAACCAGGGCATCGAGACATATTTTATAGCCTTGGAAAACTTTCTGAGGAATTTCATGGAGACAAATAAAAAATCTTTTACGGAATTTTACGGAGACATATTATCTTAAAGTATGAAACTCTAATTAGGTACGAATCTAATTAGTTTGATTTTTTTTTTTTAAATGAAAATGTCATTCTGTATGCTGTCACGAAATTTTAATTAAATATTACTAATTAGTCCTGAGGGCCACTACATGTTTTTGTATTTTCGTAATTCATTCATTACGTAGATTTTTTTTTTATTATGAAATTTAAAAAAAAAAAAAGGATGAATTTGAATCATACAAGTTTTGTTTAGGCGTTAATTTTTTTTTCATACTGAAGTTTAATGATGAACTTATATATTAAAAAAACATTTTCTTTAAAATTAATTTGGATTCTTTTACTTAACCCTTTCCCTCATAGAGGACACCAGGAAAAGACCTATGTGAACAGCATAAAACCAGATCAGCTTGTGAGTAACTCGCAGGCTGATCAGGTTTTATGCTGTTCGCTGCTCCTCAGTGGTCTGGAAATGAGGATTTTGTAATTAAATTTGGTAAGGTTTAACTGTGGTTTTCTGCAGATCAGGCTTTATGTGGTACCTATTGAGGGCGTCAAAATGAGTCTATATGAGGGAAAGGGTTAAACAGATCAGGCTTTATGTGGTATCTACTGAGTGTGTCAAAATGAGTCTATATGAGGGAAAGGGTTAAACAGATCAGGCTTTATGTGGTATCTACTGAGTGTGTCAAAATGAGTCTATATGAGGGAAAGGGTTAAACAGATCAGGCTTTATGTGGTATCTACTGAGTGTGTCAAAATGAGTCTATATGAGGGAAAGGGTTAAACAGATCAGGCTTTATGTGGTATCTACTGAGTGTGTCAAAAAGTGTGTCAAAATGAGTCTATATGAGGGAAAGGGTTAAACAGATCAGGCTTTATGTGGTATCTACTGAGTGTGTCAAAATGAGTCTATATGAGGGAAAGGGTTAAACAGATGAGGCTTTATGTGGTATCTACTGAGTGTGTCAAAATGAGTCTATATGAGGGAAAGGGTTAAACAGATCAGGCTTTATGTGGTATCTACTGAGTGTTTCAAAATGAGTCTATATGAGGGAAAGGGTTAAACTGATAATGATAATTTGGATAATTAGATTGGGTGTGTTTGTCTTTGCCATACCTGCCCTAAATGACAAATCCGGGAGTGTTTATTTTTTTATAATTCTTACCATAGCATAAACTAATTATTAATCTCCACCTAAATAAAGATAGAATTCCATAACCAAATTAAGGATCCAACTTGTAACCTCCATTCCATAGTCAATGAACACTACCTTTAATGGAACACATGGCCCAAGAGATTGCAGAGTTACGGCTAAGTACATAAAAGACTTTATCATATGATGTTCCTAGTTTCCTGTGTAATATAACCATTACACATCTTTTTTATATTAAACAAGTGTAATATAATGTCATATAACCCCGATACAATTCAAAGGGGAAAAAAATGTGCAAAAACACGTGTGAAACATCAAAACATTTTTATTCCATTTTATCTTGGTATTTAAAGTCATGTGATAAAAAGAATCTCACATTTGTTATCATATAATATAAAATTTTATCACACTCATCCAAGAAAATGGTAAAAAGATCACCAGAGGGTCACTTTTTACCATTTCCTTTAACTCATTTAACCCTTTCCCTCATATAGACTCATTTTGACACACTCAGTAGGTACCACATAAAGCCTGATCTGCAGAAAATCACAGTTAAACCTTACCAAATTTAATCATAAAGTCCTCCTTTCCAGACCACTGAGGAGCAGCGAACAGCATAAAACCTGATCAGCCTGCGAGTAACTCGCAGGCTGATCTGGTTTTATGCTGTTCGCATAGGCCTTTTCATGGTTTCCTCTATGAGGGAAAGGTTTAATAAAATTTCATATTATATGACAACTCATGTGAGATCTTATATATATAATTTTATATGACTGTGAGATCATTTATTTTCATTGGACACTATTTTTCACCCAATTTGAGGAGGGTTTTGTCCATGAATATCTATCCTCATGAAATCTGTTCTTTATAAAGACCTTAATGTTTACTAGAGAATGTATCAATGAAAAAAAGCACCCACAATAGTTCAAAACCATTGAAATTTAATGTCAACAAATTAATTGTATTTTTTTTTTATATAGTTTAACTCTTGTCAAGCTAAATTTCTTAATTAGACTTGTTCTCTCTCCATTATGGACTGTAACATTTGTTGTTTATGGGTGTTCTTGCTGAAAATTTATCAACTAAATGGTAGGCACTGCAGTCTATGATTAGGCTTCTCAGATATGACAATCTCTATAAAAACTGTATAAAAAGTCTTTTTCCTACCTAATATATTCAAAGCCCATATATCCAAGAGGTAGAAACTCCGCAATGCAATGTGTGTGACATGCCCGTATGCTATCTGCAAATTTTGACTAACATTTCATCTGCATCTCCAGAAACAAGACAGAGAACATACTAGTGAGAACTAATGTTTGTTTCTTGCACTTAATGTTTAAACTAAACCATTTCATTTTCAATCTTTTAAAATCAATTTAGGATACAATTAAAATTTATAACAGATATTTTCACCAAATCAAAACACTCATTTTTCAACCTTTTTTTTTTCTTCAGAAAGTTGAAATGCATCAAACATGACATTTTGAACTCCATGGCAATGAAAATTTAATTGAATCTTTCTGCTGCAAAGGAGTTCAATTTGTTATTACCATAGAATTCTAATTAAGCATATTCTCATAAAATAATGTCTTGTATTTCAAATTAATATTTAATTGATATTTCTACGTTTAATATCAATGAATACATTGATAAAAAAACAACAACAAGAGTATCAATTGAAGCATCTGATGATCCTTTCACTAAAACACCATTGTTTTTTCCCAAATTAAATTTCCCAAACCCAAATTTTTTGTTCATGCAGTTTTCTTGAAATCCTTTTAAAAAGTACTTAATCCTGTATGAAATTTTACAACCGTAGATGGAAATTTGTCAACATCTACGCACGTAAAAACAAATTTAAGCCTTGTGGACTTAAAGTGGAATTTACAACAGTAAAATGGTTTTACGGCCGGAAACCAGCCGAATAAAATAGACACGTAATATGTTAATTAAATGGAATTTTTTCCAGCCGTAAAAAAAATTATGGCCGTAAAATCTACAGTCATGTGTTTAATTTTACGTGTGAACAAATTTACGTATGTAAAAGCTGAAAATTACATATGTAAAAGTAAAATAATTTACGTACGTAAATTTTAACCCTCAGCATTCAAATCATACACTCCACTACTTTGCCACAAAATCTAGCTGTAAGACAAGATAGTGTACATACCATTTAATATATCTACTACTTGTATATGTTTATCAATATCAGTATGTCATGTTTTTTTTTTTCAATTATAACATAATCCAGACATTCGAATCAGCATCGTTGTGTTATTAACCATTTTGAAATAAATGAACAAGAATTCTAACTGCAATACAAACTCATTTTAGCAGTTATCTCCCTTGCAGTAAAAAGCAATCAGTGTCATGAGACAATTCATATGATGGCATTTCCTACGAGGAAATGGCTACAACAATGTCAAAAAGATGGATAAATTCATTTATTGAAACTCATTTCCATTTTTTGTTGAATATATTGCTCTTATTATTCAATAAAGTAGCTTCAATAAATGAAACTTGGCAGAACCAGAATATAAAAGGTCTGAGAATTGTTTAAAGCCAGGCATAATTGTGCACGCAAAATAAACCGCTGCGCTATCTTAGCTCAAAGAATCAAGGAATATGAACTACTTTCATCATGGCCGCTCTCTTACATTGTTTATTGAAAGATCATTTATTTTAGCCTCATTTATTCCAGTTGGCAGGATGACCATAGTGTCCCTTTTTTCTTAATAACATTAATACACTCCATTAACTATTTGTGCATCTTAAAGAGGATGCACAAATCCCAAACTTATTGCAATATCTGATATCAGTCTGACAGAATCCGCCATTCCTAGAAGTGAAAGTGACAGCTAAAGCATAGGTCGATGTTGTTCAATATTTTTTGTAAACGTTGTGCTTACTTGAGACTATTTTTGCCAGAATATGTGCGAATTAAATTTTCCTGATGAGGAATTATTGAGATTTATCCAATCTTTTAATGTTGATTAACATCAGATGACTTCAGTGAGTGAGTTTGCTCAAACGCTTGACGTAATCAGGCGCGCATGTCGAAAAAGCTGGAATCAGCTTGGTGATAGCACCAATGTGTCGAGGTTAGACGAGGAACGTGATGTCACCTCTACATGGTAAAATAGGAGCCAGACACTGAGACACTGCCGCAAGGGTTATCATTAAAAAAAAAGAGCAAGTTCAGCTGGCTTACTAATATCCGTGCTGCAGGAAAACATGGAAGTTTTTGGTGTCATATGAACGTAGCATCTTTCCCATTTGAAATGCTGGGTTTCGAATTATAGCTATTTCATTAAATCCTGCTGACATTCTCTCAGTGCCTTCAGCACTTTGATTAATTATCTGTAAATGTTTATTATTGGGTTAGAGACTGTATTAAAGGTTATTGTAAAAAAAGTATAATCTTGTTTTCAAGTTAACACAAAATGGCTGCCAAGAGCAGGTGGTGCAGATTGTTTAAATGACCCCTAGATATTTCAAAAATTGTCTCTTCATCAAGGGGTCATTTCACCGGCAGATTCAAGGGGGAAGAGGGGAGGGGGGGCGCGCACCCAGCACACACCCCTCTAAAATTCCCGGACCATACATGAATGCAGAGACATAACCCCACAAAAACTCACAAGAAAGCACTATTTAATTGGTTTAAATTATAAAAATTTGCAGGAGAGTTCCTCTGGACTCAAATCCAACCAAAACTACACCCTTCTCATGCTTCGGGCAAAGTGACAAGCCACTTGCATTGTCACTGCCTACATTTTTTTAGTATTGTGACCCCCCAAACCTGAACTCCTGGATCCGGCTCTGCATTTGACCCATATTTGAGAAAATTAAGGGTCAACAGTGGGTCCATTGACTACGTACAAGACTGCGGATCTGAAGGTTCTGTGTTTGAACCTGATTGGAGGGAAGGATTTTTAATAGCCTTCTGAGGTCCAACCCAGGATATGTTAGGATTAGTTTGCGATTGTAGAATTTGTTTTCAAAAATAAGTATTTTAACATAACAAGAAGGTTGCAAAATGAAGGTCAAATGAAAAATATCTTTTCTCAAGGTTAAAAGTGACTGCATAAAAAAAGGTTGACTTCAGAATACAGATGATTTTTAAAGCAGGGTCATACTTGATTCGTTTATTGTTTACTGTAAACAATTTACACATAGTAAAAATATCTATCTAATTTTTCCCCATCTTTAATTTTTTTAATTTTTTTTGCTGAAATCGACAATCTTTTTAGTGTCTTCTCTATACTTCTGAAAGACTTGGTACAAATAACACCTATAATCCCTTGATTATTTTAGTCAAAACATATAAATTTGTCAACCCTGTATTTCTCTAATTCCCATTGTTGGGTTTATTTTCTTTATAATGATTCAATAAATCCAGATGTAAATCAACACTGCCCATGTTTATCTGTCCATCCATCTGTCTATCTATTTGTCCATCCATTTCTGCATCTACCTGTCAATCCATTTGTCCATTTATCTGTCCATTCATTTCTTTTCCCATTCCTCTACTTAATTACTTTATAATGAATTAATGAATCCTAGTGTTTAAATCAACTTAAATTTACAAACAATAAACAAGAAACAAAAATCTCTTAAAGATGGGATAATCACTAACAAAAGAACACCGATTTCATTTTTTTTTTCATGACATTTATCTGCTTTATCCATTCATCTTTAATGCCCTATTTCTCAAATTAACAAAATGTTTCTATTTCGGTTATGTAAATCAAATTGATAGACAGGAGAAATGGACATTGGGTAATATACCTATAGGTGTAATAAATATGTTAGAGAGTAAATTCATCACCCAAAATACACAATACAGGAAAAAGTCATAAATCATAGCAGTAAATGTATATGTGTATCGAACGATATTGTAAACACAATTTGACTTATCCACATATTGAATTTTTTTTATGTTCACAATCTATACCTTACATTGACCTTGAATGATTGCACTATCAAAATCTTCACATATAAGATGTTTGTTTTTCTCATAGATTAAGATAGCGTTACACAAGGTTGAAATATCACGATCAGACGTGACACCACAGATGCAATAATCAGAATATACTTAACCCTTTCCCTCATATAGACTCATTTTAACACACTCAATAGGTACCACATAAAGCCTGATCTGCAGAAAACCACAGTTAAATCTTACCAAATTTAATTATAAAGTCCTCATTTCCAGACCACTGAGGAGCAGCGAACAGCATAAAACCTGATCAGCCTGCGAGTAACTCGCAGGCTGATCTGGTTTTATGTTGTTCGCATAGGTCTTTTCATGGTTTCCTCTATGAGGGAAAGGGTTAAGTGAAGTTTTGATTAACAGCCGTGTCCGTCATGATTTATTTACGAAGTATAAGAGTAATGCTAGCAATTCGTTTGACGTGCTCCGTACTTTTATCCATCCTTGTATAATATAGCAGCCTCAAGAGAGCCATAAAAATCAACATTGCATAATAATGCATACCGAAAAATCACTCATTTTCGTTGACATTAAATTTCATTGTTTATGAACTTGAAGAAATTTCATTGGTACTTTAAATAGTGGATTCATGCTCCTGGAAATGTGTAGTCTATATATAGACAAGACTTTGATGGGGATTAAATTAATTATTGTGGGAAAAAAAGACCTCCATGAAATCATCAAAATTTAGTGTCCCATAAAAATTAATTATTTCACAGTCACCATTATCGTCACTTGGATTTTGCAAGTGAGGAAGATGACTTGGTAGAAACGCATTCCACCATTCCTGTTTTTTATAAAAAATCAAATAAATGACTAAGCCAAAACCAATTATTACTTTTAAAACTAGCAATATTTATTAAGAAATAAAATATTTAGGTATTTTTAAAAGAGAAACAAGAATAATGAATTTCACCACTTAGTATTTAAGTATAACTTAGCACAAAGAATTGTTGGTTGAATTCGACCCTGAGTAAAAAGGGGCCATAACTCTCTAAAAACTTCAGAAATTGATATAAGAAAATTTATTAGTAATGCAACATGAAAATGCAATAAACATTCTTATATTGCCCTTACTTTAGTTTGTGAAACAAGCATTAAAAATTCAATGTTTGAAGCAGTTCCTGAAAAATGGCCCCATTTCATCTGTTTTTGTTATTACTAAACTAAAGCTATTACTGCAGATGATTATTATCCCCACATCATGCTTTGACACAAAAGGCAGGGGTTTTCTTAAGTGGATGCCCGCTTGCCCGTGCCGGGTTAAAATCACCATGGGCAAGCGATTTTTCCAAGGAGATAGTCCGTTGGGCAAGTTTATTTTCGTAAATGAATTATTTTTTTTTATATATTTTATTTTCTACATTATATAGGGGGTGAGTTGCTTGCAAATTGTGTTTGATACATGTTAACTAAAATTCATCTTAATACTACACATATTTAGTTTTAAACATTAACAAACACTAACTAACTTAAAGATCGGACAAGCTGTTTCACTGTGGGCAAGTAGATGTTCAAAATAACTTGCCCCCTGGGCAAGTGAAAGTCAAATCCTTAAGGAAACCCCTGAAAGGGCTTTAATACTTCTTACAAAAAAATCCTTTACACTGTTATCTGAATTTGTCTATTGTTTGAAGGCATTATCAAAAGCAGTCAGTAGGGCTGAAACGAGTCCAACATTTTTACCCAGGACTACTCGTCAATCTATTATCCGCAGATACCCGAGCTTATAATGTCCTTAAAAAATTATTGATTGGTATTTACCACCAGTAATACTTAACCATTTAAGTCAATGATTTTAACACATTTCACTAGTCATCAGATGTCGGGTAATAATTTTGTGCCAGGGTATCAGCAATTTCCTACCTGACCCGCTGGTACTAGGTTATTGTTTCAGCCATATCAGTTAGCAAGCTTCATGTAAGGTGAGTGTAGGTCGGGACGAGATGTGAAATAATGTGACAAGAGTGATTCCTATATAGTGTCGTTTTCACTTTGTGCCCTAGAAAATGACAGAAAAGAGCCAAAAAAAAAACTCACTTTCAGGGGCAGATAACTCAAATTGTAGAAGATGACTTCCAATTTTTTTTCCCATAAATTTGTTTCCAGTGTAATTCTCTATAATCATGTAAAGTTTAAGAAAATTATCATGTCTTTATTTTTTATTTTTCCTCTTTGTCTATATAGTAAAAAAACTGTATTGTGTGTGCATTTGCCTTTAAACAGGGATAGAAAACTCCTGTAAAAGCCAGTGAAAAATATTGTTTAGGCACACAGCAGATCATTGAATTTTGCAAACTTATGGAAAAATCACAGTGGAACATGTAAATTTATTATAAAACAATTATTTCTCTTATGTAATGAATCATTTTCAGTCTGATTTGTTTTTAAAAATTCTTTTAAATTACAATTTTAATTCAACTAGTGTAGCAGAAAAAAAAATTACCTAGAGGTACTTTTTTTATTTCACATAACTTTTTTTTTATTTCTCGACTTATCTTTATAAATATGGTATCAGTTTGATGGTAATGAAATATTCAATTGTAAGATATCATACTTTCATATATCATAAGAGGAGAAAATATTTGAAAACATGACTTTGTGAAAATTGGACAATATGCTGCATGCTTTTGTGTGATCTAGACTAGTTGCCAATCTTTATTTAATAGGTCTTTGTGCCATTGTAAGACAAAAAATCTTGTAAAAACTATACATGTACTGGCCACGTTTGGGCAATAACTATGGTAACAATGATTCACTCTAAAACTGAGTTCTGGAATTACCTGTGTCAGGCTCTTCTAACTGGAAGAATGAACACTGTAGAGATGTTCCCAACGGCAACTATAGTTGAGAAAAGACACAATTTGTAATACCAAATGACCCATAAATGAATTTGAAATCAACCCCAGTGTTAATGACCTTCCCTTGTCCCACTTAACGAAATCAATGGTGAACCCCAATGCGCCTTATGTTAATGAAATCAACCCCAGTGTTAATGAAATCAACCCCAGTGTTAATGACCCCCCCCCCCCTTTAATGAAATCAACGGTGAACCCCATATGCACCTAATGTTAATGAAATCAACTCCAGTGTTTAGACCTTCCCTCGCCCCCCCCTTAACAAAATCAAGGGTGAACCCAATGCATCTTATGTTAATGAAATCAACCCCAGTGTTAATGAAACAACATCCATATTAATAAAATCAACCTTAACATCAACATTGCACATACAAATGATCAAATGACTAACTTTTCAGACAAAGATATGTCCAAATGCCTAACTTGGAAAAAAAATACATGAAGCCATGGTAACGTAATAATTACTGATGTACAAACCAAGAGTAATAAGCATAATTACCTTACATCAGAAGCCTGAAGAGCCTTTCTTATAATATCATATTCGCCGAAAAAAAGTATTGCCAAAGATTTTGACCAAAAAAGAAAACAAAAAGGAAAAAGAAAATTAGAGTCCTCTAATGCAGCAACTGTATTTAAGTTTCTCATATGAGGATTCCTGCATGGTACAGAGACAAGTCTTGGTTTCTATAGAAACATATCTATTTTCAGAAATGTATGTTTTGCTGAAATATAGTCATTATGAAGGAAAACATTGATTTTTATGACATTTTCCTTCTATTGCATGCCAGAATGCAACAGACCTGTCTCTCAATTATATCACAGAAAATCTAGTACATGTAGATATGAACCAGTCAAGGCTGAGAATTTGTGTAATTACTCAATTAATGATGGACACTCACTGAAATATTGTCAATTTATAGGCCATAATGCTGAATTAAAGTGTGACAGATGCAACTAATTCTCCGCGCTTTGTGTCAGATTACAACCTGGTAGATAGTTTAAACTTATTTATGTTACATCGATTGGGAAACAAGCTCTTAAAACTGATACTAATCCCTCATCGTCAGTTACTGGGTTGGACCAGTACTTTGCACCGGAGATGGTCATGAAAAGTTCTTGCCCCCAACGGGGTTTGAACCCACAACCTTCGTGTTTGCAGTCGGGTATGTTACCACTGTACCAAAGCGCCATTTACATGGTAAATACCCGGTACTACTAATGTGTATGCACCTAATAGACAACCTAGGATTTTTTATTTTCTTAAGTAATAGCACGATTCTTTGATTGTTGAAAACTAGATATAGAATAGAATAGAATACAATAATTTTAAAAAATACAGGTTTATTCTCAATGGACTATCTGTTCCTCTTAATCATTACAAATCATTACAGTCTGATCATGGTATACAATGTTTGTTATATATCGTCAATAATTTTTCAGCAAGCACCCCCACAAACAACAAATGGCACAGTCCAAAATGAAGAAAGGACAAGTCCAATTGAGAAATTAAAGGTTAATCATGTTCAATTTGCAACTTTGACCCTTACAAAATTTTTGATTTTTCACTTGCCCTGCACCAATTTTTTATTTGCACTGGACATACTGGAAAGGAAAGTTTACTGCAGATACATCCTTGATGGTGGCTTGCGCTGAGCATACAGGGGACCTTTGACAGAAGACTCTGTCCAACAAACCAGAATGGTTATGTGTCCAAGGAAATAGACCACCGCTACTTTGAAGTGTCTCTCACACTGGGGAATTTGATTGCCATTGTTGTAGGGGAGGGATTTGGATTAAGACAAGACCTGATGGTATTATGGACAGGTTTATTTGGGCATTTTCATCAAAAGTAAGTCAAAGGTCAAGGAGAAGGTCAACTGAATGATGAAGTGGTCCATCCAATTTTGCGACTGTCCAACAGTTAAAGAAGTCCAATGTAGCACATAGAAGTTATAGCAGATTAACTGAAAGGTAAACCTGTCCAGACGCTGTTTTTTTTTTAAATAAAAAGTAGGTAAAAGGTCAAGGTCACAAGGTCAACTTCATATGTAAAGGTCCATCCACTAAAGCAGCTGTCCAAATATTTAAGCTGCATGACATAGAAGTTATCAGATTACAAAAAAAAAGTCAACCTGACTGGATGGATGCCCAAAGACGCCTGTCCAGACATAATAATCAATTTAAAGGACAAAATTTTTCAATGAAAAACCTGTCCGAAAAAGGAGATATGTCAACATAAATTTGTACACAAATATTTATGAGGTAAAAGGTTCCGAGAAGATGTATGAAGAAGCTGATTTCTGATTTTTCTAGACAAATGCCAGACATCAGAAGGTCACAATTATAACCCACGGTATCTATGTACTAAAGTGCCAAGCAGATGAGCATTTTTAGCAATCTTAATGATCTAGTCACAGATGTTTGAAACAGAAAAAGAAACAATCAATACAGGAAAGAAACCTGCATGAAACAGCATGTGCGCATATCAAATTCAAAATGAAAGCAAAAATTCTCCAAATTATGCAACATATTGCCTCAATATAGTTCACTTAAAATGTGAGCATTGGTACAACTCGCACTTCATCTTATTTGGTATGAATCCAGTCATTGTAGAAAACTCATGTCTGAGACATGTTTGTGAATTTTAAGGAAATATTTGGACCTGTTTGCAATGTACTGAGCTTGTAAGCTGAATACCCAACCCATTTATAAATCTGATTCATGAGAATAAGCATTCATTTAATCTAATGGTCATTAACTTTGATTTTTAACTATCTGTGAGTATAACATCTAGCAATACCCATCTACTGCAGATGCATGGTCACCCAATTCAACATTCCATGAAATGAGTGATTTCTCAATAACAGGCAATGATGTTACGAACATATTGTTAAAAACCTCCATTTCAAGTTTTTATTTTGAATGTGCCAATGAATGATTGATCACATTCATTCTTTGTACATGTGCTCACTGTACAGGCTGAATTTATTAAGTTATGAATTGTGGTGAAGACACTATGTTTGCTGAACCGTGTTGTGGTACTACAAACACCTGCTTCAGGGTTATCATAATCTATATCTTACCAATTTTCCTGAAGATTACAACAAGTACACTTGCCAAATTTATTGGTCAGGAAACAATTAAGAAAACAAAGTAGCATAGAAAAAGAAGAGCTTAGACCTTGTACAAATTTCAGAAGATATTATAGTCCGCATGGTACAAGTTCTGAACGCCCATTGAAAGAAAATATCAAAAAGAGATGTCTGTAGAACATGAATGCTTTGAGATCTATTACACATATAAGAGGTCCCAAGCATGCTTTTATTATTGTTGTGGTTTTTAAACTATGCAGGAAATTTTTGTTTACAATGACGTTAGTTTTATAGCTATCAAATACGGATTTCAGCTACTTGAAGAGTAAAGGTGACAAAAAGCCATTTCAACCACTTCTATGCATCACAATTTAATCAGTGTGGCTATACCACGTGGTATATGACGACATTTTAAGCTAACACGTAAAGCATATTTTGCATCGATTCAGAAGGAAAAACTGTTTTAAATTAAGTATTTTATTTCTTTATCAGTTTTAATAGTATATACTCATGCTGAAGTGGAAAATTGTGCCCTACACATAGGTGCCAATGATTCTTTTTTTAGGTGTACAGTTTTTTCGGAAAACCTTCCAAAACACGTAAAATTTTGTTTGCTAACACGTAATTAAAGCACATCGCCAATAATGTTTTCCTGAATGTTTGGAAATACTACACATGTGAAAAAAGAATATTAGGACTTTTGTGAAGTGCACAATTTTCCACTGTGCATGAGCTATTTCCCATTAAAATTGGTGCGAAATAAAATACTTACAGCAGTTTTCTTTTTTGAATTAAAGCAAATTCTACTGCTTGTGATAGCTTAAATGATGTCATATACCACGTGGTATGGTCATACTGTTTTTTATGGTCCAGGCAAAGTTTCTTAATTGATTTGTATGTTATGTATCAAGGGCTGACTGCAAAACAAAAAAAAAGTGTTTATAGAGACAGAAGGAGATGGAACAATTTTGTAGTCAGCCCTCAGTATGTTATCATGCCTAAAAAATATTAGAAATATCACTTACCATCTCTATAACTGTCTGTCTTTCTTCTCCTCTTCTTTGAGTGTTTTTTAAAAGCATTAGTAAATGCTTTGATTGCTTTTTCTTTCTTACTCAATTCATTTGAGTTTTCCCTATGTATAGGAGGTCTTGAATTAGTGTCTGTGTCACTGTAATCACTTTTGATTTTTTCTTCAGTTCCATCATATTCTGACAATGAGCTCTTTGGTTCTATCTCACCATCTTGCTCACCCATAACCATTTCATCATTAACACTTAGCGAAAAACTCTCATCAGTTTGATTATTTTCAAATGGAGTCTCAGAACTGATTTCAACTTGGTCTTTAGACACGTCAGTCAATCTTGTTTCCATATCTTCGAAAGCTTCCTCTTTTTCTGAAAAAGAGTTCATCGTTAGTTCAGAAACTAAATGTTCATTGAAGTCATCAAATTCTTCCTTAAACTCCTCACTCTGAGGTGTATCAAAAGCTGAATACATTTCTTCACCGAATGTATTTCTTACTACACTATCAATGTCTAATTCCTTTTCACTTTCTTCAATGTCATAAATAAGCACATCTTTCTTATTTTCAAAACATTCCTTTTCTATTGTAACATCATTCATGTTGACAGCAGAATCGGCATGGGTGGCATCCAAGGTTTCTTCCTCAGTATCATGTTTTTCATCTGATACAACTGTATCAATCTCTTCCACATTTTTTTCTGGTGGATTTTCAGTAAATGAACCCTCTGATGGTTCCTCTGCCTTAAAAATGATGTCTTTGCATCCATCTTCTGAAGCATTGTAATGTTCTGAGAATTTATCAAAAATATTTTCTTCACGCTCTGATGAATAAGGCACATTCATATTTAATTCTTCAGAATTTACTTTATTTTCATTGGTATCTTTTATCAAACCATCATCATTTGAATCAGAAACATGTTCTTGAATCACTTCATCATCCATATTTGTTTTCTCTTCTCTTTCATTTGAGTAACTGTTTAAGTTTTGCTGAGAAACACAGCTATTATCACCTGGGTCTTCTTGCTCACTTACTTCAAATTGTTCAGATTTAATAGTGCATACATTTTCGATCACAATGTCATAGCGCTCAGGATTATCTTCCTTTTCAGTGTCGTCTGCTTCAATAGTAAAGTCTTCCAGTTGTTCCCCATCTTTATATACAAAGTACCTATGACTGTCAGCTATATCATTATTTTCATCACTATCATTTTCTTTTTCCAGAATAGGTGGAGACAGATTTGAGCAGTTATGATTTAAGCGTGGGGGACTTTCTTCTGTTAGAAATAAATTTGGAATAACATCTCCAACAATTGTCAAATCAATCTCTTGATCTCCTGTTGGCATATCACTGATTTCGTCCACATCCAAAGGCTGATGCATCTTTGCTATTTCAAAGTCTATGGCTTCTTTTGATAGGTTTGTAACATCTTCATCTTCCCTTTCATCATTGAGATCATCTCTCACAATGTCAATAAAGTATTCACCTGCTATTATTTCTGACGCACTGTATTTTTCGGGAACTTCAGCGTCAAGATTTTCAGTCCTGTTTCTTACAGTCTGGGAAACAAAAGAATCACATTCTGAATTATTTGTCATCCCATTGTTTTTTAAATAACTTAACTGAAATGAAGCCAAAACATCTTTTGCATTTGATTTCTGTTGGGTTTTTGAAACAGAGATTGATGTTTTCACTGAATTACTAACGTTTATATCAAATGAGTTTACCTTATTTTTAGTATTTGCTTCTTCCTTAGACTTGACTAACGTTCTTTCACTAACCTCTTTAAGTTTTTGTCTAAATTTTGACCAATTTGGTTTGAATGTTTTGATATGATGTTCCTTTTTCCTTTCAGTTTCTGTATTTTTGTGTCTTGGTGATTTGATTTTAAGCTTTTTGAATGCTTTATCCTGACCAAATGTCCATTATTTGCTGTTTGTAAGGCTTTAGATAACGACATCACTCTTGGATCTATTAAACTTTGTACATGTTCATCATTGTTACCCTGTGATACTGTTTTACTTTGATTGTTTGATTCAAGATTGATATACTTTACTCGATGTAATTGTAAAACTGGGTCTTTGCAAAAAATATATCTGATGGTTCGATACTTTTTTCGTAGATGCTTCAAAGGCGAACAAGTTCTATCATTCCAGTAATGCTCCTTTAACCTGTAATGCCTGCGTGCACAGTAATGAAATAGATCTTCCTCACTGTCAAATGCGTTGGGACGGGTTTTACACTTTGGTCCTATCTTATGCTTTTTTTTCACCTTTACACTTCGATTGTCACTTTCCCCAATCTTAGGTTTTGAATCTATCTTTTTCTTCTCTTCTCTCTGTTTTTCATGTGGGTTTTGAATTTTCTTTTCTTCTCTCTGTTTGTCATGAGGGTTTTGAATTCCAGTGTGGCTTTTACAGTTTGATAAACTCTTCTCGGCAGAAATGAAAGAGCCTTTTAAAGAAAGATCAGCAGAATCAGGGTGGGTTTCCTTGTTAGTTTTTAGTTGAACTTGATTAGCTTCACTACTTGATTT
>CM037779.1:4907717-4938024 GCA_021229015.1 Solen grandis
TAAACAATCTTTTATTGCAGATTAATCAATACAAAATAAGTTGTATCTACAAGATACATTATACTAATGAATCTTATGGTAAATCTTCATAGAAATGCAACTTTGGTAAATCTACATAGAAATGCAAATTTTGCTTTTTTTGGAGTCAACAATAACAAAGAAAGACATCACCTTCCATACAAAGTTTTAACATCCTACCTTTTTCTCCTATTATTGCATTCAAACAATGCCTGATGCAAACACTTCAGGATGTGGTCTGACCAGGTCCTCCTACAGATACTCTCTAAAAACACAAAACTACATGATATCTATCATTGGTCAGTCAAGTCATGCCTTACAAGAACACTCTCATTGGTCAATCATGCCTGAACCACACTGCCCCCCACCCCATGACAATTAGCAGTTTCCTGTGTAATTATCCACACCCCATATAGCAGATTAGCAGTACCTGACCAATTAACAATTTCCTGTGTGCTTACCCAGCCTGCATTATATTTCCCAAAACTGGATATAATTATGTCTGTCTGTCTGTCTGTCTGTCTGTCTGTCTGTCTGTCCAAGTACCCATAAAACATTTATGCAGTCAAACTTGTTAAAAGCAACCTCCATGAAAATAAGTGACATTCAATTGCCCCATAAGATTACTATTTACAAATACTATTACTACTATTTATTTTCAAATTTAACTACAAATTCTACTGGAAATTATACACAAATAAAACCTACCCAGTTTAAAAAAACTGAGTTTTTGTCAAAATCCCTAGCCCCAAAACCCCCAAAATTTTTTTTTAAAGTGGCGGGAAAATTTCAAACCCCTAAAAAAAAATGCTTGGGTTTTCGAATCTCCTTTAGAAGTTAAACAGATTGTAAAAATTTCCCCTTTGGGATTCAGTTTCCCTAGGTCCAAGTTTAATTTTACCGGTATTCAAATTAAAACAGCAGTTTTATAACTCCTTTAATACTTCTTTATGTAATATATGGATTTCTTATGCCTTATGTACAGATTTTATAAATGTGTTTTTTTTTTAAACCCATTTTTACCATTCGGGTTAAAGTAAATTTTGATTGATATTCTATCTTTTTACAAAGTTCGGGGCTTGCATATAAATAAGATAGGGATGATGATGTTGATAATATGGCTAAAATTTGATAAATAGTTCATTAGTTTAGATAAAGATATACTTTTTATGTAGTGTATCAGGTTGATTTTTTTGAGAATGACATTTCTACTTTTCAAAGACGGGGAGTTCATTATGCAGTTGGGAAACCCGGGGGTACGGACAATACCCCCCCGGGGAAAATTCCCCCCTTTAAGGAAATACCCCCTCGGAAAATTCCCCCCCTCGGACAATCCCCCTCGGACAATATCCCCGGGTGGGAAATTTCCCCCCCTTCTAAAAAAATTATTATTTATGCATTAAAA
The DNA here is from genome assembly GCA_021229015.1 of Solen grandis. Classification (NCBI taxonomy): domain Eukaryota; kingdom Metazoa; phylum Mollusca; class Bivalvia; order Adapedonta; family Solenidae; genus Solen; species Solen grandis. The sequence goes on from CM037779.1 coordinate 4,909,141, forward strand.
TATTTATTTATGATATACTGAATAATAAAGCTTTAAAATTTTGTGAAATTTTGTTGCTTTGGTGATTTAAAAACTAAAAAAAGGGTGCAGGCATAAGGTGTTTGAAAAATTGTTTTAAACCCTTGTAAATCAAACTAGCTGTTAATTTAGCAATATTTGATTTGTCCCTTTAAATTTACCAAAAAAATTATACACAATTTTTTTAAAAAAAGTAAAGTATGTTTCGTCTGTGTGTGACAAAGTTTTTAAAAAGATTTATACAACTTATATTCAAAGTTTTTAAAACTTGTTTCTGAATTAAAAAGTGTGCTTTTTTTAAATATGAGCTTTTATACATGCATCTTTGATTTATGTTGAATGTTATTAAAACGCTATTTAAAGAAGAAACAATCTTGGGAAAATTGTAGACATGTGCTTTAAATGTTTTACAGTTAAGTATGTGCGTACATTCTATGATTCTTTTTATGTATGCAGGAGAGAGAGAGAGAGGAGAGAGAGAGAGAGAGAGAGAGGGAATATCAATTAAATTTATATTACTGAAATCATATTAGTATATTAAGACTACTCCCATGTAAAAAAGATACTTTTCATATCAATAATTTTAGTCTCAAATTGTATATAGACATGTCCATGAATTCATCTCAAAATGCACATTTTTTCGTACATGAGTACCCAAAGGGAAATAACACATTAACTAATTTTCATATTTTATTTATTATTAACTTTATAAATGACTTTAAAAAACATTGAGGGGGAATTTGTCCTAAGGGGGAATTGTCTCTGAGAGGGAAATTGTCCGAGGGGGTATTGTCCTAAGGGGGATTGTCCGGAGGGGTATTGTCCTACACTCGTTGGGAACGTTGGAGATCAGGCGGATTTTTTTGTTCAATACAGAGTTGTTGATCACCACGGCGTTTCGAATCCTGGCAGGGTATTTGGGCTTATCATTTGGAGGAAGCCTTCATCAGGCTTGCATGTAGGTCAGTGGTTCTACCCTGATACCTCTGTGCAATTCGGTGTCTTCCTCCACCTATAATTAGCTGGACTCGCTATATGACTGATAATACTTTCAAAGAGGACGGAACTCGGTCAAGTCCAGAGTTGTTGATGAATGTTGAGATGATGATGATGATGATGATGGTTATATTCCAGATATACCTCTAAGCAAGGGCCTCCCTTGACGGTTCAATCAGCAGGGTACAAGGTGCTAGAATTATGCAAAGCATCCTCACTACGGGTGTAGGATAAAGCCCCACTAGGACATAAGCCCACGAGGACAAAAGCCTTTAGGACATAAGCCCACTAGGACATAACCCCACTAGGACATAAGCCCATTAGGACATAAGCCCACTTTTAATAATAATTCCGTATCTAATAAAACATTTAAAAGTTTTAGAGATATTTATCATCTCTCTACTCTCTCTTCTCTCTCTTCTATCTCTTACGGAAATGCAAGAAGGCAGATATAATTATAAATGTTTTAATAATTCAGTAGTTTAAACTAATGAGCACATATAAGTTTTGCACATGATAATGGAGCACATTGCTGAAGGCAGGTGTGATTATAAATATTTATTAATTCCAATAATATTAACAGAATAGGCACATTGTTTTGCACATGGTAATGGAGCACACGCTGTTATATACCAAATAATTCAGCTACTATAACAGTCCAAAATTTCATTAATTAATCCAGCATTATACAATGGTTGTTAGAGTTCATTTACATTTTACGAGCACTTGTACTTATTTTATCATCAAGTCATTAAGAACAGAAACATTACAATAATAAATATACATTTGAAGTCTGTCTGCAATGTTAACAAATCTTTGTACTTTACAATGTTGTAGAGTTCATTTTTTTTTTTAAAACATTTCTGTAGGATCATGCAATCACAATCAATCAATTAAATTTGAACCTAATGCAGGTGACCAACAACTTGTGCAAAATCCTCTTTGGAAATGATTTTTTTTCACTTTCCCTTTTTTTTGTTTTTCTTTTTTCTTTTTTATTATATCTTTTTTTTTTTCTGCTTTCAAACATAGTCTAAGCACAGGTTGCGAAGACGGTCCTGCAAATTCTTTGTCACAGTTTTCACCTCTATTCTTTGGTGGCTGACCTTGGGTATTAGATAAAACTGTAGCTCAACTTCAGCTTTGATTCCTTCCTGAAGGCATCTATGGCAGTTCCATACTGATGGGTGAACTGTGACCAATGAGGCTTTGGAACTTTCGGGTTCCATGCCTCGCAGATGTTGTTTGTACGAGCCTCGCCAATCTAATGTGTTTGATGAACATTCCACAGTGATTTCAGCAAACAACGGTGGGATCTGAGGACTCTCACTGGCACAATGTTGTCATCCCCTCTGCGCAAACTGGTTGTAATTCTTCTGTAAGTTCCTCAGTGACATAGTTTTGTCGATGTAGTCTACCAAACAATTCACTACTCCAGGTGTTGTCCTTCAGGTAGTCCATACGTCACAAACATCTTCATACTGGCAGGAATGCCACGCCGTCACCATGCCACAGAAGAGCTTCACGTCATCGTCACTCTGTAAGGTCCAAAGTGAGATAGATCTTGAATCTTCCTCCACGTACTCTGAGTTAGGTGATGTATATTTTCATGATATAAACACAATATTACCGCAACATAAGTTTCAGAAAATGATCTTCTTTTTGACTTTACATGCGATGATGTATTGAAGTTTGGCCTTTTTGAAGGTTTTAAAAAAGTGATTCAAACTATGGTAACAAATGTCTAAAAAAATATGGTTGTTTTTTCAACTTTTATTTTGAAAATATTTGTTTTGTTCCAGGTGTATTTTTTACATTTGAGTCAGAATAAGTGGGCTATCTCGTGAGAATATGGTGATTCGTGGAAAAGGATGAAGATCATTATGATAACGTACCTCTAATATCAGTGAGCTGCTCCAGGAGATGTGTATGCAGTCTCTGTGAGCATTCCATCGCATTTGAGTTGCACCAACATACTTCTTCGTATACATAAATCCCTCAAAACAGAGCTTTACACACCTGTCCTATTCTTTAATCTCCATTACTTCAAGTTAAAAATTGAATAAAGAGGTCAAATTTTGGTATAGAATATATATAAACACTGTGACATGAGTAATACAAACTGAACAAGTTTGCCTCAGTTTGGCTGCTAACATACTTGATGCTGCAACCTTCTTAAATGATCAATTTGTAAAACAAATATGCAATAATTACAAATATTACTTCTTCATTATCGAAATTGCACAACAAAATAAAACAAAACAAGGCAAAGTCAACAAGATTAAAGAATAGAGGTGTGATATATGGAGACTTTAAAGAGATTGTGTGAACTCCTTATTTAATTGTATTTAATTGTGTTAAGAAGTTCTTTATATTAATATTCTTATATCCCTTTTTTTCTTCCATAGTAAGGTTTACAAAAAAAAAAAAAAGTGGGCTATTGTCCCCCTTGCAAAATAGGTGTGGGGTTTTGTCCTATGGGCTTTGTCATATGGGCTTATGTTCACTAGTGGCTTTTGTCCTTGTTGGGCTTTTGTCCCGTACCCCCTTCACTACACATTCCTATGGCAGGCTTGGTTCAGGACAATTACATACAATTTTAACACACAGGTTCTTCATTGATAAAACAGGTTAACATATTGGGTTAGGGCGCTCAAATTAGGAGACAAGTTACCTAAAAATAAGGAAGTAAAAAGACGTTACAAATTATGACCACTAAACCATAAATTAAAAAAACTTATTTCATTTTTCATTTCTTATCAGCCTTTTTTCTGCTTTTTAAAAATTCATCTGACTCGGACATTTGACCGATGATCAGCTGCGGATTCTCTACAGTTGCTATACAAGCGTCTCGATGACATTGCTGATGTAGTTTTCTTTTCGATTTAGTCCAAAATCTTCTCAAAACAATGGATTTCAAGTCAGCACAAAGTGTTCATTTCGGTTTATTTCTTTCTATATCAGTATCTGTCCATACAGTTAACAATGATATTTGTGGCTTTAATTTTCTATATTTTACTCGGGAGAGATGGGCGAGATTCTGGTCAGTCAGAATCTCTTCGGACCCAAACACATTTTCGGACTTTCGTTGAAATGTTATAGAGCGATTCCTTTGGCAAGGGAGTGTTTTCTATCTGATTGTCTTTATTCGTCCCTTCACGCAAAATATGACCAATTTTATGAAAATCCACAAAATTTCACAGGCGTTACAGCAATTGAAACAAAACATGATGTACATTTTTAGTGGAAGAAGCTTCCTACCTTCTTATTTTATATTTATAAGGTCATTGAATTTTTTTTTTTTTTTAATGGGCAGCAAACATACGGAACCTGTGTCTAAACATTTTAAAGCATCTTAAAGGCCAGTATTCAGTCTATAGCGAAGTCAGCTAATCACAGGTGGAGGAAACCCAACGAATGCCTTGTAGGCATCCGGGTAAGGACCAACCCAACATACATGCAAGCCATACTGGAAGGCCTCCTCACATGAACATCAAATGACCATGCCGGGATTTGAAACCACTTACGGATGAGGGCTGAGTATTAAAAGTCAGCAACTTACCATCTCAGCCACAGAGGCCTCCTCTTATGTAACATTAAAATTAAACAGTAGTTTTTATAATCCATTAATAGTTTTATACTTATGGATTTCTGGCTCATTATGCCTAAGGTACAGATGTCAGGAAATGTATTTAATTATTTTTGTTACCGGGCAGTTATACCATTCGATGAAATTTAGTTTTATTGTATTTTACTCTGTTTACAAAGTTTGAAGCCTGTAATTATGATGCTGATAAATACCAGTGATGATGAACATAAATATTAATTTTTAATAAACATGCTTTCAACTTAAGTTGCACATAGAAATTCACAATTATAATGCATATATAAACATCAGACATAACATCTGGAATTACAATTTTGATATTCATCTAATTACATGGTCTTTTTAATGATTAAATGATTTGATAAATAACTGGCACATTGCATATTTAGCACATCTGCAAACTGAACAATTACCAGTTTGCACCACGTCGAACTTGTAATATTTCACAGTTACTCAATGTATGTGTACACAATAGTTTGAGACTTTTGACTACTCAATAGTTCTTTTCAGTGCCTCCTTATACTACTTAGCAACCTACTTACATAAGTACAGGTGCCACTAAAGGATTCTCAATCTAGGGGATTTTTGTAACCTCCCCCTCCACCCCCCCACCAATTAATTTAATACCCATTCTCACTAGGGAGAAGTGCAGTGCCCAAGAACTAAACCTCATGTGGTCATTTTGAAAAAAGTGAAATTTGAACGGTATTGAGCCCATACCAATGACAGTTTGGAAAATCGATCGTGAGACTGACTTGAATTCCGATAAACGAATGATATTATTGAAGGATTTTATTTTTCATTTTACTCTGAATTCCGCCTTTTTACTAGACTTCCAGTCGTTATAAGGACTACCTTCGAATTCGCCGAAAGAGAGTGGCGATACATAAAAAAATAAATACAAAACGGTTACAACCGATATTTAAACAATGCGCACATTACGGGGAAAATATGACGTGAAAGAGAGATATGATAGAAAGAACAAACATTCATACACAGAGAGAGAGATTTAAGTGATTAGTTTTATTCGTAAACGCAGAGTCATACAGTAAATTAGTTTATACGTCCGTGGACAGGCTGTGAACAGTTGTATACATGTCAAATAATTGTAAATCGTGATAGAAAAGGCATCCAGAAATGAAGAGTGAGAGAAAAGGAAGGGGAGAAAAAAGACAAAACACAAGCACGCGAGAGGAAAGAAAAAAAAATCGTTTTATGTCAATAAACGAAAACACATTAATACCTGTTTTCAAATTTTTTTCATCGAGTCAGTTATGGCATTTAATTATTAATATTATTGTGAAGTCGTCAAGGATCACCGCCGAGCGAACTGCGTTTTCCCTAGTCAAACTAATCGTGAGTAAAATTCTATTTAAAGGATGTGGATTCCAGATTTTATTGATACAGTTTACAATTGTAATGCGAAATTGACATAATCGACATTGCATACATAATTATACCCCCCCCGCAACAGAAGTTAGGGGGGGGTATACTGGAATCAGGTTGTCCGGTCGTCCGGTCGTCCGTCTGTCCGTCGTCTGTAGACACAAAATTCTGCGGACTACTCCTCCTAAACTTCTGGAAGGTTTTGATGAAACTTGCTGGCAATGATCTTAACTTGTATTAGCGGATATCTATAATAGCATTGGAGTTACCTCCCCTATTTACCAAGTTATGCCCTTTGATGATTTTGCATTACAAACTTCTGCCTGGACTACTCCGCCTAAACTACTGGCAGGATTTTAATGATACTTGCTGTCAATGATCCTTAGGACCATGTGTAGCAGGCGCGTTATCTATATAGCATTGAGTTACCTCCCCTATTTACCAAGTTATCGCCCCTGATGATTTTGCATTACAAAACTTCTGCGGACTACTCCTTCTAAACTACTGGAAGGATTTTTGATGAAACTTGCTGGCAATGATCCATAGAATTGTATAAGCGCGTTATCTATATATCATTTGGTTACCTCCCCTATTACCAATTTTGCCCCTTGATGATTTTTGCATAAAACACAAAAAACTACAAACTTTGCGGGCCTACTACGCCTAAACTACTGGAAGGATTTTAATGATACTTGCTGTCAATGATCACTTAGACATTGTTGAGCTGCCGTATCTATATAGCAGTTGAGTTACCCTCCCTATTCACCGAGTTATGCCCTTTGATGATTTTTGCATTACAAACTCTCTGGCGGACTACTCCGCCTAAACTACTGGAGATTTTAATGAAACTTGCTCGTCATGATCCTTAGACATTTGTAGCAGCGCGTCTATATATATTGCATTGAGTTACCTCCCCTATTTACCAGTTATGCCCCTTTGATGATTTTTGCATTACAAACTTCTGCGGACTACTCCTTCTAAACTACTGGAAGGGTTTTGATGAAAACTTACTGGCAATGATCCTTAGAATCTATTTAGCATTGAGTTACCTCCCTATTTACCAAGTTATGCCCCTTTGATGATTTTTGCATTACAAACTTCTGCGGACTACTTCGCCTAAACTACGGAAGATTTTGATGAAACTTGCTGCCATTCATCCTTAGACTATTGTAGAAGCAGGTGTTGGTTTTAATATAACATTGGATTACCTCCCTTTATTTTAGTTATGCCTTTGATGGATTTTTGCTTTACAAATTTTCTGCAGACTACTCCTCCATTGGAATTACCTCCCTTTTTATAGTTATGCCCTTTGATGATTTTGCTTTACATTTTCTGCAGAACTACTCCTCCGAAACTACTGGGGAGGGATTTCAATGAAACTTGCTGTCATTCAACCTTAGATTTGTGTAGCGCGTTTTCTATAGAACATTGGGTTACCCCCCCCCCCCTCCCCCCTGTTTTAAAGATATGTCCCTTATGATGGTATTTGTATTTACATTTTTCTTCCATTGATAGATTTCAGTGAATCTTAATGTTATTTATCCATAGACATAGGTAATATCCAGATAGGTATGTGTTACAAAGGATCACTTAGATTTCCATGTAGTTGGCCACATATGTCCTTGTATTTTAAGATGGGTGTTGCATACAAGGAATTCTGATTTCTGCTCCAAAGCCATGTTTGACAAAAACACGTGCGGGGGGGTATTAGTAAGCCCTTTCGGCGACGTTTAGTTATATAAGGATACTGAATATGTAATTATAATAATTGCTAAAAGAAATATCAGTATTAATGATATAATATAATATTATATTTAAATTTATTTAATAATATTACTGATTTGTAAGAAAGACCTCTCATTAACTGTTCTCTTATGAATAATCAAGGAGTGATTTCGTGGAAACGTAGTTTATTTTGTGTGTTAAGACCGGTTTTATACATTATGAGCGCCATATTGTTTCGAGTAATGTTATTAAAAAACGTTTTAAATTGTCTGAAATTGGAACTTTTCGCTTAACCACCGTTTATCACGATTTGTATGTTGGTTTTCTTGCACAATTCGTATACGCATTTTGTACAATCTCGTATCCATAAGATAAGTTTCAAGATTTAAACGGGTTTTCTATGGATATGATATATCGTTGAATCGTGGGCTGGTATAACATCCATGTTCCCTCGTGTTAGCGCCGAATGGATGGTGACCCTAAAAAGTCATGTGACCTCGTTAAGGGTGGGGTCGGAGCTGCAGCCCAATTATATATTAACAAAACTTTGTACGACATTGAACTTTTTTATTAAAAAATATTACGTTTTTCTTCGCGATTAATTTTATCCTCTTAAAGAACTGGGTAATTACAGTATCATTTGATGACATCAAAGCACGGCGCTGCAGGGCACCGCGCGTTAGTCTGTTATTATGGTATCGATATTGACGTCATAAGCGTGCTTCGTGGCTGCAGCTGCAGGCCTCATCCTCAAAAGTTTTCCATCTGTCCTTATATTATCTCAGATGATAAACAGAATTGCTAATACAAATCTGACTGATAAAGGTTACTTATAGGCCTGTTATTTTACCTAGTATAAAAAAATGAACAGCCCAGACAAGAATTTGGGAATCTTAATTAAACAGGTGGTTCATGACCAGTCCATTAACACTAAGCTCTTACTAAGCAAGTTACATTTGGAATTTTTACATGAATTCAGGACAGAACAGAACAATTTGTATGTTCTTGACAACAAAGGACTGATATATACGTGAAAATTTTACCAAATATGGCCCCTGTGTTTGGCACAAATGTAAACCAGTAAGTAGTGTGAAAAACACGTATGTGCAGCCAGACCAGGATTCGGAATTTATGTTATTAGGCCATGACATACCTAAGTCTTAAAAATGCAAATGGTTTAGCATCCTGGTTAAGATTCAGTGATAATAATTTGATGGAGTTGTGGTAAACAGGTAATGTCACTTGTCTGTTTGGGTGTGATATTACATGAGGCAGCACAATATCTGGACTCAAGTACATAGAGTCCTAAAATTAATGAAATACTGTTGATGGGTCTTTAATTACTTAGACGAATTCCCCCCCCCCCCCCGTCATTTTTACATACAGGGATATTCCAACTAGGACAACATCCACCATTTAATTTTCAAAACCAGGACAAAATCCCCCCACCCCAAATATGCTATTTCAAGAAAATCCTTCATGAGGACCACATCTAAGAAATATCATGTATAGAAGTTAATTTTTATTTTTCATATAAGAAAGTATGCATTCAATGAAATTGATATTTTTGTAAGAAAAACATTTGGTATTTCACAAAAAAAATTGTTTGGAGAAACTGGACACCATTATTACATTTATCAATTAGTATTCTAATTTTTTACTGTGTAATTTAAAAACAAACTGGTTGTTAGCAGTTAATAATTAGGCTTTTTATTAATTAAAAGCCAGTCTTTAATGGGAACACCTACCTTAATATTAGTGAAATCATGGGTAATTACTTAATCTTCTTACTGCAAAAACTGTGAAAATGTGACCTTGTGTTTGAATATACTGTCTAACTACTAATTGATGTTTTGTTTGCAGTGTTATATGAATTTAAATGAAATGTTACTTTTATAGCATTTTCCCTTTTTATTTCACTTCAGAAATACTTAGTACCATTAAAACTCAATTACATTCAAAACATATATATATGATCATAGGGGGCGGGGGGATTTTGTCCTGCTTTGAAAAATTATGAAATTAAATGGGGGGGGGGGGGGTCCTAGTTGGAAAATCCATGGGGAGCATTTTTGTTTTCCTATGTAAAATGAGCGGGGGGAATTTGTCGGGGGGGAGGGGATTTTGTTCGGATACCGCATGTTTTATTCCCCTCACAAATTAGTTTGTGGGGAGGGGGGGTATATAGGAGTCACTGTGTGGGTCGGTCGGTCACTTGTTTTTTGCCCCACTTGAAAATAGGCGCATATAGGCATTGCTGTACTGTCTATACATCTTATCTGTACTTACGACCAAAACTTTATCAACCATTAACTTGAGAACCGCAGGGCATGGGGCTTGTGAAACCTGGTAGGGACATTGGCCACGACAAGCAGAGAACCTATTGATTTTTGGTCATGGTCACTGGAACTTTAGCATGAATTCCTAGTCATACTGTCGAAGGTTCTTGACTGCTGTCATTCAACAAAGGTTGTGGCAACTGTGTCTATCACCACATTTCTAGTTTATTCTTGCTATTTCGCATTAAAATTCATTGATTTCAGTCAAATCTATAGGAAGTTTTACTAGTTTGCATAATTTTGCATTGCTACAGTGTAATGGGGATTGAATAATGATTTTTCTTTTGAGGTATGTCCCTTTAATGAATTACTGGAGCTTTCTTTATCCTCGCTAATTGTAATAAACTATTGGACGGATGTCAATCAAACTTCATAGGAAGTTTCACTAGCATAAGACAGGGTGTGCATATTGTACAGATGTTATGGTTAAATGATTTTTCTTTAAATGAATTTTCTTGATATTTCTTTGTCTGCTATTTCTAAGTAAGTACTGGATTGATTTCAATCAAATTACATAATTATGATTTTCACTAGTAAGCACAGATGTGAATATTTTGCTTTTGTTATGGTTCAAAAAAAGATTATCTGAGATATGGTCCATAGATGATTTTCTTCAATTCTTTCTCAATGCTATGTCTCAGTTTGCAAACAGGGTGGATTTCAATCCAAAAGTCATAGGAAGTATCACTTCCAAGCACAGCTGTGTATATTGACTTACTGTTATTGATTGATCACATTTCGTTTTTCTTAGTTTGACACTTTGATTCTTGTCTGCGCTATTTTTCTCAATTATACAGAAGATTTTCCAAATAATTACTATCTTCTAGGGTGTTATTTGTTATCCCTCCATTGCTTTCCAGTGGGGCAGGTGATGCTGAAAAAGAAGATCTTTAAGTAATTCAGTTAAAAAGCGCGAGTTATGACGTCAATTTTACCACTGAGTTGAAAGTCCGCTACCAAATTCTAGAACAAACATTCCATAAAATGTTCATTGAGGTTTAAATTGAGATGTTAGTTGGCATGTGTATCTTTACTTCATTTTATTGTATTCAAAAATTTTTTAATTGTATGGTCAATTGAAAATATCAATACACCTAAAGATCATTCCTGTAAAAATTAAATCAAAATCTGCTCAGCGGTGTAGCGAGAAGATGATGTGTTAAAAGAGTATTCTATTTGAGCGCTGGCGTCATCTGGTTGGCAGGACCAGAACCAATTTTACCTATTTTCTGCAGTATCACCCAATGTTCATTACTATTGAGTTTCATTAAAATTGCTTCGGGGGTTTAGAGATGTCATTTAAAGATTCTTCTATTTTTAGCTATGGCAGCCATCTTGGTGGCGGATCGGAACAATTTTCAGCTATTTTTGCTCAGTATTCACCTGAAGGTAAGGATATTCTGTAAAAATTTCATCAAATCTGCTAAGGTTGGAGCTGTATTTAAAAAAAGGTTATATGATTCATTTGAAACAAAGGGATGTGACGCAATGAAATAGGTAATTTTACACACCCTAAACCGACTACATTCTACCGTAATATCCCACAGCTATAATGATTATTCAATCGGCTGTGAGTATTCCATGATGGGTTTCCCATCTGTGTTTATTTCAGTTGGGCTATAGACATTAGTCTTTCTAAAATAATTCAAATGTACATCAGTGAGTAAAAAGGTCTCTTGATGGAGAACATTTCTTTTTATTATGTGTCTTTTTGACTCCTTGTAATCAGCACAAAGGATGGCTACATTCACTATATCTTTCAAACATTTGATTTATTTTAGTTACAGATCTAGTGTTTTTAAACACACACACATCCGTTGGAGTACAATGATGTTGGCCAGGTATTGGTAAGTCATTTAATATCATTCTTTACAAATGAAGCAACAAGAATATCTTGGTAGATGTTATTCTCTTTGAAAAACAAGACAAAATGGTAGGGACCCCCTTCTGGGACAAAAAGCCCTCATTCAATATGAGTATGAGAGAGATAGAAGAGAGAGAGTGAGAGAGTGTGTTTGAGAGAGATAGGGAGAGAATAGATGTTTAAATATCAGTTATTAAGTTTTAAAAACAAATCCTGTTCATTGCCAATTACTTTCTTCATTTCTTTGGCCGAAATTTGACGCAAACTTTAATAATAAACATATTCAAATACTTTCTGTCTTGGCGAAAACTTTACATATTAAAAGCAGTTAGTAAGTTCGCAGGTATATTTATGTCAAATTTAAATAACTTCCGAACTCATTGACTCTCCTGGAAAATATGTTACTTGTTTATACTGCCTATAAATATATATATAAATATATTGTGTGTGGTCTATGTGTGCGTATGTTGTATGTAATATTAAGTCAAAATCAGTTGTAAAACCTAATGCCATAGACTTTTAAACATGTTTTCTATTATATAAACAGTATATTGATAGGCTATCTAATTACATAAATTATAAGATGGTTTCTGATATATTCATAATAATTTAACGAGGAGAGGAGAGAGAGATAGAGAGAGAAGAAAAATGTCTAACCTCCATATTTCACTTTGTCTACTCTTTCATTCCCCCAGCTCGGATTGCATTTCGTTTCGGTAAGACTTGCTGGAGGGTACTTGGTATTTGTTTACATAGAAGTGGCTGTGGGAGAACATACTGCCCGCGTGATGTGCGGGAATCTTGTGAAAAGCGTGCGCTCATTTCATTGTGTCATTGTCTTGTGACAAGGTTCTTTATCTACCACGGCCTCGCCTTAATAATTAATGAAACCACTCATGAAAATATTGTTGTTGTTTTTTTTTTTTTTTTTTTTTTTTTTAATTCCTTTTTAATACTATATTTTTCTTCTTCTCGTTGCTATCATATCTACTGAAACAGAAGAACAGGGAAGTAAGAAGGGGAAAAAAAAAACAAACAAAAAAACACCCACCCCCTCGTCCTATTACTAGTTGAGTATCTCTTACGATCTCTACATTCTCAGTTATATGCTACATGTTAATTTGTTTATCCATCCGTCTTACTATCCCTTTACCCGCACATTGCATATCTATAATATCTGATTGTCTTTGTTTGTTTAAAATTGTGTTCCCCCACCTCTTATATTTTCACCACGACTGGTTAAACAATCCACCATTGTTATAATCATTGTATGCTGACCGAACTCTCATATATGTATAATTATATATATTTTCTGTACATAACCTTGTTGCTTTTTGTATGCCTGGGTGAAATAAAAGATTTGTTCTGTTCTGTTCTGTTCTGTTCATTTTAAAAAAATGGAATATTTAATTAATACATTTAGCCTGATGAGCTTGATAATTAATTATTTACTTAATCTTCATTTCTTGGTTAAAAAAACTTTTATAACTGACACCTTTTTTTTCTTTTGATAACCCAGATACTCAGCTATGTGCAAGCAAAGGTTGTGTTCCTTAGTTACAAAGAAATGTTTATTTTGGCATTGAATATTGAGTGAACCCAAATGAGGAGTGATACAATCAAATCAACTATAAAAGCGATTCACTTTCTCTTCTTTATTTAGCTATTTAGGGAGCTTATTGTTATTGCTGGTTTCCCTGTAGGTGTTGTCAAACAATTTTCTTTATTAAACATCTCCTCTGGAACCACTGGGTCAAATTTCATGAAATTTACCTGTGATGTTCCTTACATTAAACGCCTACCAAAAGTTGTTAAATGTTTCCGGTCCATTGCATATTGGGTCACAGGAGCTATTAAAATAGATTTTTAAAACTAATTCAATTTATTAGGGCTTATTTGGCAATTGTAGTATGCCAATGTGCGAACACATAATAAACGGAACAGGCAAAACATGGCTTATATGTATATACATTGTGTACATACAACACCATTTCAAACAGGTCAACATCATAAATAAAATAACTAATTATGATTTCAAATTTTTAGAATTATATGTAAAAAAATAGACTAAAAACATGCTGATTCCTTTCCATAAACACATATTTTAAATTATTTCGCAATATTTTAACTGTACTTTAAGAGATCTATTTCAAATACTATATATGAATTTTAATTACAGTGGGAAAAATTTGAAATTTAGATAGATACTTCTTTCAAAATATTCCTGTATCTCGGACCAAAAGACCTTAGGATATTTGGTCTGTTACAGAAAAAAGTTCTAAGATACAGGGACAACTCTAACTCAATATTTTTCATTGGATCTTAACTAAATTGCTGTGATTGTAGGTATAATTCTAGGTCAAGTTCGATAACCAGCAAGATGGCTTAAGGATCTTCAGAGTTTTAAGCCCTTGTGAGTAAACAAATATTTGACACTTCAGGTTTGTCCCAAAGTCAAATATTTCTTTTCTTCACTAAAACTTACTGATCATGAAACAAAGTGATCAAAGGGAAGAAGGATACTACATTTTTTCATTATTATATCTATGTAAAATCCTATCCTAAGCTTAGTAAGGCAATTTTGATCATGGTATACGGACATTGGCCACCTCTATTGCTTGGGCGGATTTTTCCCTCCAGTCATTGCCCCCTATATTGCTTGGCGGGACATTTTCCCCTCCATGACTTTTTCCCCCAATATTTGCTTGGGCGGACATTTGCCCCTCCACACATTTTGCCTCCCTATATTGCTTGGCGGGACATTAATTTTGCCCCCTCGATGTTTTCGCTGATTGGGCAGACATTTCGTATTATCGGAAAGAAAAAATTAAAGATATGTAAAAACCCTAGCCTTGAATTTTTTATCCACCAACTTTGTTGCAGGGCATATAGATTTTGCGTCTCACATTGCGTTCATCTGTCACACCTCATGTTTACCTTTGATTTAAGCTTTTTTTTCCCAAGAAGATGATTCAATCTTTATGAACTCTATGTACATGTAACATTATGGTATTATTATTTAATATGGTTTGCATATTATGCAAATTTAGGGCTGTGACCTATATTCACAGTTGCATTTGAACAAAGATAAATTGATTATTCTGGCACAGTGCTTACCTCTGTGTTTAAGCATCTTTTTATTAAAAGTAAAGTTACTTCCTCATGAAACAATGTACAATTGTTCTTCTTGTAACTTTGAAAAATACAAGCAATGTTTGGCTCTGACCATATCCCAGCAGGGCATTAATGTCCTCGGAGACACACTTGTTTTTTTTTTTTTTCTGGGGAAAGTTGATGGAAAAAATAGATGAGCCTCGGGAAGTGTTGGGGAAACAGGTTCCCCAGTGTCCCACGGGGAACTTCAAAGCATTGCGAGCCATGAGAATTCATCAGGTGAATCATGCTCAATGGTTTTTCATGTGTTCTCAGTTTTTATTGTGAGAATAAGGGATACCATCACGGAGCTTCTGTGAATTGTTTTTTAACTTGAGGAATCCCCTAAGCTTTGGTATGTCTCTTTTTAGTGGGGGAGGTGGGGGGCATACAGGGATATTTCAATGTGTGTTCAACCTGTTGGTGCACATTTCCCGATCTTCTGGTTTGAGACAGGTTGTACAATGCTGGAGGCACCCAACATTATCACAAACACCTTAAACCTTCCCAGAGGCACTACAATTAGATTATAATTTTGTAGTACTCTAATATTGGGGATATCCCCAACCCTACCCCGATGGGTGTTTCAAATTCCCATGGAAGTTCCGGGGCACCTTTGTTGATATTGAGAGTCTCAAAACATTGGGCCATCCCTGATTAATTCAAGGCCATTGTTTGCAGGACATTCCTAGGAAAATGCTGTGAGACATAGCGAAAAACATCAGTAAATGTTCAAACGAACCAAGTCCCCAAGCCTAATTAGTGCCATTTTCCTTGGGATTGATTATCTTTTTTGGGACAAAATTTGTACTTTTCTCATTGCAATTTTAAACATTAGAAATGATTAAACAAAATATTTTAATGGACTGCTTATAATAGGCATACTGTCCCCCTCTATTTCCTATTTCCTGACTGTTTTGACCTTATTACCTTAAACTGTCTTTGCACAGGACCTTTATATTAAATATAAAATAAAAATAAATAAATTATAATAATAATGGACCTACTCTTATTATTAATCCCCCGACGCGAAGCGGGAGGGGGGTTAGGAATGCCTTCGTCCGTCCGTCCGTAGGCCGTCAGTCGTCAGTGTGTCCGAATCCACTTTCGTGTCCGCTCCATTTCTCATGAACGCTTGGACCATTTTCTTCAAACTAGCTAAAGTTGTTAACTCATTGAGCTGATGGGCAGAAGGCAGAGGCGTCCGTGGCTCAAGGTCAAGGTCATACTTGAAGGTCATATGTTATTTCGTGTCCGCTCCATATCTCATGAACGCTTGGACACATTTTCTTCAAACTCGGCTCCTAAAAATGTTAACCTCATTGAGCTGATGTGCAGAAGGCATGAGGCAGTCATGCTGGCTCAAGGTCAAGGTCATACTTGGAAGGTCAAATGTTATTTTCGTGTCGCTCCATTTCTCATGAACGCTTGGACACATTTCATTCAAACTCGGCTAAAATGTTAACCTCATTGAGTGATGTGCAGAAGGCATGAGGCGGTCACCCCGCTGGCTCAAGGTCAAGGTCATACTTGAAGGTCAAATGTTATTTTCGTGTCCGCTCATTATCTCATGAACCCTTGGGACACATTTTCTTCAAACTTGGCTAAATGTTAACTCATTGAGCTGATGTGCAGAAGGTTGAGTCGGTCATGCTGGCTCAAAGGTCTTTAAGGTCATACTTGCAGGTCAAATGTTATTTTGGTGTCCGCTCATATCTTCATTCAGGAGTGTTCCCCTTGCCTTACACAGGACCACTTCTTGACTGGATTGCACTTCCACAGTGATTTATTGTACTCGGTAAATAATGTTTGTCATGTTCACAATCTATACATAATTATTTCATATATATAATGTTTTTTTAATTGAGTTACACCATTGTTACTTTGTGGGTTACTATCACATCCTATAATTCATTGATGTTCACTTTTTGTACTGTTTCCCATGTAAAACTTGTAGTAAACTTTTAATATATGTGCTCCGAATTCTGAAATTCATACAAAACTCCGGAAAGTTAAAATGTGCTTAAAACTGATCTTCTTGTCTGCTACAACATGCCAGGTTTAAGGTGATAACAAATTTCTATGACCAAACAATTTCTAATATTTGCCAGCGGCGGGGGATATAGCTGTCCTTTGGATGGCCCTTGTTATTTTTATATTGAGAGGCAGTTATTACTTTATAATCCTCCCTGCATGAGGCCTGAGTTCCTAGCCTTAAAATATTACTACTCCCAATTATGTAGCATTTTCTATATATTTTTATGGCTCTTGTGGATACATTGAAAATTTAAAACTGAATCCTCGACTGTGTAAACATTACATATAAAATGAAAAGTGCATGGGTAAAAAAATAAATGGAGTGTTAGTTCTTTATCTTTTTTTTTTGAAACTAGGAATTAAAATTTTAAAACACAAATTGGATATCCATATATTATTTTTACATATTCTAAAGTCTTATTGTTTTGAATTTCTTGAGTTTATTTGTATAGTTTGTTATTAGTAATTTTATACTCCATTATTTTGCTTTTGTAAAGTTGCATTTGCTTCCTTTTGATTTAAAGCATATTAAAGGATGTATAAAATTACTAATTAAACAAACTATACAAATATAACTCAAGAAATCAAAAAAATAAAGACTTTAGAAAAAAATAGGTCCCAGCTGAATCAAACTAACGACCGCCAGAAGGGGAAAAAAAATACTATTGTAATTACAAGCCTCAGTACAGTGGACACAAGTACAAAAGTGCTGCCTGAGGCAGCACATTGAAATAAGCCACATGGGGCGACAAGAAAAATTTGTCTGATAATAAAATTTATGTGGGTAAACAGGAAAAAAATTTCCAAAAGTTCCAAGACTTGAGTGAAATCTTAAAATGAAGAAAGACAACAATATGTTTAAATATGAAACCAAAGGCCTAATATACATATTTAGAGGGACGCACACAATTCAATGCAAGAAAGGTGAACAATGTGCAGCCAACCAGGACTGTAACCCGAGCCCACTTACAAAGTCTCCCACCCCGAACGATTACATATTCCCTGCAAATTTGGAATTTGTTGCAGAATAACAGAGATCAAATTGATAGTGATCATGATAAACTAAAAAGGGCTAGATATTAATTGGAGAATACTATAATGATCACTTGTTTGGTTGCAAATAACTATGGAATAAAAGTCAGCCAGACCAAGGACTTCAGCCTTGGACCCCTAAAAGGGTGTTTGTTCGCCTGGTTAAGTTCTGGACTACTTAAAAGCTCTGACTGATAAGTGTTACTTATTGGCACTACATAAGTTAGTTTAAATCTGGTTGGTGATTGGAAGGTTTTATAAAAATTGTAAAAAGAAAATTTATTTTGTGTAATTTTTTCAAGAAGTAATTTTAATTTACGCTGAAGAAAATAGGAAGCATAGAAATTTTGTTTTCAAGATGCTTTAGATATACAATGTTTATATTACCTATTTTAGTATCACATTTATAAAATAACATTTTTATACCCTGAAACAAGTTTGGGGGGTATATAGGAGCACCGGTGGTCGGTCGGTCGGTTGGTCGGTCGGTAGTTGGTCGGTCAGCGGTTCCGTTGCATTTTCCTGTCGGGCATAACTTGAAAAACCAAAAGATGGAATTCAATACCAACTTCATGGCAATGATCAAGCACAGGAGAGAACTAAGTAGCTACTGGCATGTGCACAAGATCCATTAACTCCATCTTGACTTTTACAGTGTTATTGCTTTGTTACTTATCTTGTCTCGGAGCATAACTTGAAAAGTACAAGTTCGATTTCAAACTTTTTCTACAATGGTAACCACAATATGAGGGGAAGTGCAGTGCACAAAAAGGAACCCAAACTTATCTCCTAGAAAGTTAGTTAATTTACAGAGTTTCTTATTGCCTTTTGTAATTTTTTCCTTGTCCGGAGTATAACTTGTTAAATACTGCGATGGATTCAAAACAATTTCTATACAATGGTCAAGCACAATGAGAGGTATTATAACACTGGCGCATTAGTGAAGACAGCTGCTTCTCATGTATTGTATTTGTCCTATTGCTTCAAGCATCCCTTCCTGGCTTCACAAATACATGTGCCCTGGCTCGGGCAGGCTGTCGTGCACAAGAACACATAACTCTATCTAGTGTTAATTTCAGAAGTTATTTGCTGCCTCCTTTGTATTTTTTCCTTGTCTGGAGTTTAACTTGTAAAGTACTGATTGGGATTTCAAAACAATTTCATTACAATGGTTCAAGCACATGAGGAGGAAGTTTGCAGTGCACACGAACCATAACTCTATCTAGAGTAATTACAGAGTTATTGCCTTGTATTTTTTCCTTGTTTGGAGTATTACTTGCTAAGTACTGATTGGATTTCAAAACAACTTTTCATACATTGGTCAACCACAATTAGGAGGATAGTGCAGTGCACACGAAACCATAACTTATTAGAGTAATTACAGAGTTATTTCCCTTTGTTACTTTTCCTATGTTTCTTGTCCTGAAAATAACCTCGATTATTATACATGGTATATACTTGAAACTTTAAAATGTAAAACAGATGGCGACTAGGAGAATGGCAGTGTCCAAGAACTGTAACCTTATATTTTTAAACTACTGTGACAAACAACATTATTGACTCTCTATCAACTTTAAATAAAAACTTTACATACTGTTTTCTATCACAACCAGTATACAGTGTACTATGTTTACATGGTTCTTATCTATGCTCTTGCCCTGAAGTCTGGCCTTCTCCTGCAGTAAAGTATTTTGCGGGTATGAATCACCTTCAGTGATAGCTCTAGTTTTTTTTTTGGAGAATAGTGGTGAATATTTGATGAAAATATATTAATTAAAATCTGAGAATATATTGATTTACTGAACATTTAAAACAGATTGCTACCCTTCAACAAGAGCTGTCTGAAAGACAACGCGCTTGACTATTTGAAAGTTGTCAATAAAAAATGGAAGTTAAAGGCAATAATAAGAATCTCCAGTATTATCAAATTTAACACATGAACAAAAAATCTGTGCAAAAAAGGCCATCTAGATGCTAAAAATTTGGAAGAAAGAGTTGCTGTTCCTGTTTCTATGGTTGGTCTGATGATAATAAACCACATGTCTGAGTTTCATAGATATCTTTTGAGTTAAAACTGGAGATTAAAAGCAATTGTTAAAACAAAAGTTTAACATTTTTCAAAGTCAAAAAGAGCCATAAATTTGGCAAAAATATTTGGAAGGTTTACTGTTTCTAATGGCTTGTCTGATGAGGATAAACACATTTGTGTTAAGTTTGAGACATCATTGAGTAAAACTGGAGATAAAGCAATGTAAACAAAAGTTTAACATTAATTTTAAGTCCAAAAGGGCCATAAAAATATGCAAAAGATTTGAGAAGAATTACTGTTCTTGTTTCTACTGTTGTTGTTGATGATAACACATGTTTGAAGTTGCGGGACATCAGTTTTAGTAATATTCCAGATAATGGCAACTTAAACAAAACCTTAAACATTCTTTTGACATTGTTGACCAATGGTTTCATGAAGGGAAGAAATTTAAGGGGACAACTTAATTTTAGCCAATGACAGTAGATTGTCATGAGGTGGCAATTTGTAACTGATGAAATTGGAATTCTTCTGGCTCTTTGTTTCAGGGAACAGCTTCTTAAAAAATTTTCAAAATCATATTTTGTTTGTTTCCCACTGAAACGTCAATGCGGCATCTGACAAGAGTTTCAGAAGATATATCTTTTAAAGCAAATTGTTGCCATCAGAAGATGAGACACAAGGTGATCAGAATAGCTCACTTCAGCTTAATGGGCTTATGTTGAACTCGAATGGGGTTTATGATCAGGATACTCGTTTAAAGTTATTCAATTGTATTGAAATTAAATTGGGAAAACAAACTGATGTGCTTACAACTTTCAGAAAGGATGACTGACAATCTGGAATGACAGTCTCATATTTTTCTCCTCAAAACAAATCTATAAGTTCATACGTTCAAACTTTTTTTTTCAGAGTTTCTTTTAACATTTCAGGAGAATGAGATTAAATACCATTTGCTATAAGAACATTATGAGGAAACTTTTTTAATACTAGTCAATAATTAAGGGAGTTTTAAGACCTTCTGAACTTTTAGTTAAGGAGATTCTGAGTTTGAAATTTCGTGAAATGAAGCAATGTCATTTTTTTATGAGGGTAAAATTGAAAACACAACAAATCATCAAATAAAACTAAAAGAAAAGAGAAAATATAGTATAACAGTTGTCAGTGATTGTTAGTGCATCGTTCAATGGGCGGAAGGCAATACATACAGAACCATTTCGCGCTGAAATCAGACGTTCTTTTAGTCAAGAAGTATCTCTGACTGTCACCAAGTCAATCTTCTTGTTGTATAAACATTCCTCAACAGTGTTTCAGTTGGGGTAGTAAACATATGCATCAGATTTGTACTGTTACTCACAATAGGGTAGAACGAGGTGTATGTGGCTGTGAGCTCAGGGTTGGGCCCATTTGCCCTGTAAGCAAGGACCCGGGTTCCAGTCACGATCGGGGCCTGCAAATTTTTCTCTCCTAAAAAGTAAATATATTAGGTGTTAAAAAAAAAACAACAAAGGTATTTGAAAAAAGCCATTAAAATTTCTTCATAAATTTTTTCCCCATATTTTTATTTACTCATTATTACTTTTTTTTTCCAAAAATTTAAATTTTCATCATAGTGAAAAAGTGAGATATTAAAAATGAAATTTTGATGAATGAAAAATTTTATTTAAAATCCCTCATCCCACCCCCCCCCCTTCTTTGGTTTTTTTTTTTTTTTTTTTTTTGTTTCAAAATTTTTTTATGAAAAAAAATTGATGTAAGCCAAAAATTTTTTACAAATTTCACCAAATAACTTTTCCTCTGCCTAGAAATATGTAGCCCATTATTGTGAAATTAAGATCAAAAAAATTTCAGCAATGTAAAAGTCTGAAACCCTCCGGAAAATGTATTTCATACATAAATAATTCTAAGAAGTAAACCTCCCCTACAAAAATTTTGAAATTAAACTTTTTTTCAAACAATGTGTTTTACTTACTTTCAAAATGATCAAGGGTGAAAGGGAAAAACGAACTACATACAAATTTTTCCCTTTAAAAATTTTACAAATTCATGGAAAAAAAAAATTATTTTTTTTATAAAAGAGGCGAAACAGCCTCGTTTTCGTGTCCTAGCAATCTACGAAGCAAATACAAAAATGCCAGGCGGTGATCCGCCCCCTGCAATGAAATGTGCAATGTCTTTGATGATTTAAGCAAGCAATAAGTAGGTTTGACCCAGTTGTGTGTAAAAAATCAGTGAAATTTCTAATTACGATAACAATTATTTAATACAAGTTTAAGCCTACCAAAAATTTCCTTTCCGGGCATTTAATGATTTAAGTATTTAAATGGGAAAAGGTTTTTTTAAACATTTGCATATGGAAAAAGGGTAACCTTAAAAGGGATGAAAGGACAAAACTGTAGGTGTTTGAACATTTCTCTCCAAGTCAAACCTTTCTTAAGTTTTCTTTTTCTCAAGTATGGTTTTTGCTAAGGAAATGAAGAAGAAATTCAAGGACTTAATAGGGCTAAGTTCCAAATTTAGGCTGATATCGTGTTTTTCTTAATCGGGACAACACGAAGCCGTAATTTAAAACCTCACACTTGCTAGACTGCTAAAAATGGTTGGGATTAAATGGGGTAAAAATGGGGGCACTCACGTGATATCAGGGTTTATAGTTAATATCAGCTGACTTCAGATAGATCCCTTTCTCATCATAAGAATCAGGAAGCACACACTAATACTGAGGGGGGCTAACATTTTCATTGTGCTAATCTTATATCGGCAAAGTAGCAGAAGGGACTATAGATGTTCCTTCCCAGGGAAAAAGAACAATGATAAATTACACTGGAAAATATTTAAAACAAACACAAATGACGTATTTAAAAACCCCTAAACAATCACATGAAAAATATTAGCCCATTGAAAATTATTACTATAAAAAATTTTACATTCGATACAATACAATTTTGCACATGCGCTAACGGAAGTGTAAACCCATTTAATTAGACATCTACTAATATATATCCAGTACTTAATAACAGTAGGTCCCATACTAATACAGTCCAAAAATTAGGTTTGGTTTTAGAAACAAGGGGCCCCAAAGATGGCCCTAAATCGCTCACTGAGATAAAAAGGGGTTTTGACCAAGGAACAACTGTACCAATTTTTTTTTAAAAAATTTCTGGCCAGTGGGTTTTGAAGATGATGATTTTTAAAGGTTTCATATATTTTTTTTTTTTTTGTGCCATGGCACCAGAGTTCTACTGGATCAAGTTTATTTTAGCAACTTTTGTGAAGGGTTGACTCAAGATCATCCCTGCCAATTTTTAATCAAATTCTGTCGGGGGGTTTCAGAGGAGATGTTGTTTAAAGTTTCTTATATACATAAAAGGAAAGTAACCCCCACCCTGGTGGCCATGTTTTTTTCGGTTTCGTAATAATTTTTTAGCAACTTTGGTACGGGTTTGGGACCCAAGGAAATTTTGTACCAATTTTTTTTAAATATTGGCCATTTATTTTTTAAGAAGATGTTTTTTAAAAGGGTTTCTTTTTTTTTTTTCTTTTTGATCCCAGGGCAACCAGAGTTCTACAGGGATCAAGTTTATTTTAAGCAATTTTGTAAAGGGTTTTGACTCAAGGATCATCCTGCCAAGTTTAATCAAATTCTTTTCCAGTGGTTTCAAAAGGAGTGTTGTTTAAAGGTTTCTCTATATAATATAGGCAAATAAGCCCACCCGGGTTTGGCCATGTTTTTTTACGGATTGGAATTTAATTTTGCAATTTTGGGTAGAGGTTGACCCAGGAAATTTGGGACCAAATTTTTTTGGGAAATCTGGCCAGTAGTTTGAAGGAGATGATTTTTAAAGTTTTTAAATTATTTTTCTTTTTGTAGCCATGGCAACCAGATTTTCTTCATGGATCATTTTAAATTTAGAACTTTTGTAGACCCTCACCCAAGGAACATTCCGCAAGTTTCATTTAATTCTGTCCAGTGGTTTCAAAAGGAGATTTTTCTTTTTAAAGAAATTGTTGAGAGCACGACGGACGACGCATGACGGGACGAAGAGTGATCCTAAAAGCTACTTGGGGCACAAAGTGCTCAGGTGGCTAAAAAAAACAGAAACTTCATCATATTAAAACTTTTTGGGGGGGGGGGAGAGCATGCCCGGGTCCCTTATCTCTAGATAACATTCATATTTCGCCCCACACCCCCAGTGGAAAAATTCTGGATCTGAAATACTGTCGAGTGATACTTGGTGCTATTGGGAGCAGTCTCCAGTCAGATATTGACATTTTTGACAGCAAATTTTGAAATATGCCCATCCACAGTGGGTAAAAATGGAACGTTCAATCTATTTTTTTATGACTGCTCTTTACCTGAAATACTCCTTTCCATTTTGGTCTTAGTGGCCAAAATAGTAGGACAACATCTATAAGATATTAAATTGGAGTGGTCACTGAGAGAATATTTAAAAAAAAAAAAAAAAAAAAAAATCTTAATATTAACACATTCAAACCCAAAACACCCACTCCAAAAACATTGAAAGTCATTTAAATTTAAATCTATGTATGGACCTTCAATTGGAGAATGCCTACTTAAATTGTATTGGTGAAGAAGGAGCATGTAACATTTCAATCTGTCTGTGAGGGACTACACACTTTTTTTTTTTTTTTTTTAAAGACTCACAGCCTTAGCCATAGGCGGCTCGGCATTATGCGAAGTCTTTTAATTTTGAATTTCGAATGTAAATTTTGAAAAAGTATGTTTTACTTAATAAAATAATCCCTAGCTGCCAAAAAGGTGCCAAATAACTGAGAAAGGTCTTGGAAAAAATAAGTTCTAATTAGAATTTTGATAGCTTTAATTTAAGCTAGCAAGGATTAAGTCCTTGAAAATAGTTTGCCAAATAAATTGCTTTTAGAGATATCGGGTGTACATTTATATTTTGTCCTTTTGGACTGTGGTCCAAAAGGGCTCATAGGGGTAGATTTTTGTTTCTTTGTCGGACCAGAGTAACCTCAGCAGCAAGAGAGTGCTGCTTTTTTGGTAGGTTTAATTATAGTCAGAGGATAGACAATTGTATAGTTAGAAAAGAATTGCCTTAATCAGGTCTATGTACACCTTCTATCTCTGTTTCCGGTCTCTGAGGAGAGAAAAGAAAAGAACGACATTGAAGAAAAAGAAAAGGGGGAATTTCCCTTTTTTGAATTTTGATAGCAATATGCTAGTAAGGAAGAGTTCCTTATAAATGGTTCAGCCAAAGTGTCTAAATTTAAACTCTAATTTAGAGTTTTGTCGGCATATTATTACTTATAAGAGTTTTACAAATATTTTTTAAATTATTGAAAATGCCGACTTTATGTTACTTTTCGTGTCCGTGGTAATATCTTAAATTTTCGCGCGTTTCTTGCTCATGTTTTTCGATTGGTGTTTTGGGCATACAGACTGTTCTGTTTTGCCCTTACATCACTCGTAATTTCCTTTAATATGCTTTCTTTATTAAAAATTGTCTTTTAATTTGTCGCGCATTTCTTTTAATTCCCACCTTTTTGGCTTGTGACTATTCTTTGACATTTTTGACTATTTTTTTTTTTTTCTACTTGTATTTCTCTGTTTGTGTTCTTTTTACTTGTCACCTACTTATTATGAATATCCCACCTTCCCATCCCACCTTGTGGTAGTATAATTTTTTTGTGCTTATTTTTACTCTCTACTAATTAGAGATAAATTTGATTATATAATTGTTTTGCTATTTTAGGTCCCCACTGTGATGCCCGGAGGGGATGGGTATATGTACGCCCAACGAGATTAAGGTCTCTGAATTGTCCCTCAAACAGCACAATGGGGACTGCCCTATTTTGAATGTATGTTTTTATCTCTTTCCCTATCTTGTTTGGTTATTGGTTATTCAAATTATATATAGATTTAGGTTATGGGGTGATTTGGTTATACCTTATTTGCTGTTTTGCTATTTTTAGGTCCCCACTGTGATGTCCAGAGGGGATGGGTATAAGTACGCCCAACGAGACTTAAGGTCTCTGAATTGTCCCCTCCAAACAGCACAATGGAGACTGCCCTATTTTTAGTCCTGTTACTTCCCCCTTCACCACTACCTCATTGTTTTATTTCTAGTTTAGTTTATTTAATTTTATTAATGTATCCGTTTCCCTCAGAAACGTCAATACTTTCCCTAGTAATGATTTCTGAATCTTTGCCATCCGGGTACACTAGGGATTTGATAGTCAGACTTGTTATTCCCTCTTTGTACAGTCTATTTTTTAAGCCTTCTCTGAATTCTGTGAGTTGGGGGACTACACACCTGCAGCTGTGTCTATTTATAGCACACTGTGTTCTTGTCACCTCTGTGTGGGACTACACACCTGCAGCTGTGTCTATTTTTAGCACACTGTGTACACTAACACCAGTACACAGGACTGGAGCAGGTTATACACTCAGCAGCTGTCTACATGTTAGGGAAATAAATGTGTTAGTTTCACTTTGTCAAGTTAAATTTGCATACATGCATGCTTGCTATTCATGAATCCTACCATTCACACTTCTAGATTTAAATCTGCAGTTTTACTTTATTAATTAAGCGTTTTTTGACCAAAAGGCTTTTGACATTTCCAAAATTTCTAACGAAAATCACTCTGTAAATAAGTTCATTTACCAAGAAAAATAAATTATTTTTTCATAATTTTCATCTATTACATAACCTTAATTGTCATAGCACATAATTTTTTTTGTCATCCATTTAATCGGCATAAATTTGGGTCACTAAATACTTTTCCCGTTAAATAGCTGATCAGTTTAAACCAGCTTCAGCACCTTCAGTGCGCATGTTGGCGGCAAGGTGTGTCGAGAGGTGGTGCTTTATGTGTTTACCAATTATCACGCGTGTTAATGTGTTACAGGGTTTCTGATGGGGACGCATGAAATCGATATAAAAGAAAAGCACACTCAATAGTGAACCATCAATCTGATTTATCCAAAATAACAAAAGAACTCTACCCTTTACTTTGTTTAGTTTGGACATATTTTATTGCCGTAGTAATAATGGTACAACATTGAAGATTTTAGAAAATAAGCAAGTGTCTGGGCCAAAAGTTCTAACAACATTGTATCGGCCATCTCTTGAAAGTATTTGTATAATTTCAATGTCTACATATGCTTAAAATAGAATAGGCAAAATAAAACTAATCACTAGACAAAGCAATTAAGTAAATATCTGATTAAATTTTTGAAAATAACAGCACTATTGTTGTAAATGAAAAAACAACTGATACATTTTACGAGAAAGAGATGTGTAATAATATGAATGAAGAGATTTAAAAAAAAAAAAAACTGAAAAATATAAATAATAATGAGAAGAGAAAAAAAAGAAGGCTACAAACAAAGGTTATAAAACGGAAAAAAAAATAATGTCCAATTGCAAAACACAAATAACATATTTATAGGTGAAAATAAATGAACGTTTTAAACAGTATAATAATATAATCTTTCAACACTTTTTTGCCGAAGAGTCAAAGTCGGGGTCGGTTCAATGTTCATTTTTTTCAGCCTTCCCCGAGCGTAGCTCTACACAGCTAGAGCAACGCTTGACCTTTAACATAATCATGTTACATGTCACGCCGGAACAGGTGGATAAGGCGGAGTCTCAAAAATCATTACACAGCTAGAGCGACGCATTGACCTTTGACATAAAAAATGTTACATGTCACGTGATGTATTACGCCGGGAACACGTGAATAGGGCGGAGTCACAACAAATCAATACTATATTTGGAATGTGAGACTGCGTTAAGTTGCAAAACATAATTTCAAACACTAAGTAGGTTAGTGTTATTTAGTAAGTATTAATTCCATTAAATCGGTCGCGCGGCTGTGCCGCGCCAGACCGATTTAATTTCATTAATGCTTACTAAAAAACACTAACCTATACATATATACCGCATTTTAAAGATCCAATTTTTAAATTTAACTCTACTGTCAGGCCAGGGCCCTTTATTGTTGAATTTGCATGGGGCTGATTTTCGGCTCAAATCCCACTCTAAATCATTATACTTTTTTTACCTAGTAAGTGAAAAATTCCCCCATGAAACAAATAAATACCACAAAGCTGCATTAACATTATCTAGGTATCCACATCTCTGAAAATAATTAACAAGAAATTTTTTTTTTAATAAAATTTTTTAAATTCACACTGCAAAACACCCCCCCCCCAACAAACATACAATGTCAAAAGTCCATCCTGTCAGTTCCCCAAAGTAAGGAGGGTCCGGAGGCTTAAACCCGTATCTTAGATAAAAATTTGTATCAATTGGATGGCGGTTGCAAAAATAAAAATATCCTGGAGGCTGTTAAATTCCCAGAGCTTGTTCCTGGTAATCTGATCTGTTTATCCTTCTGTGATCAATTGGAAAGGTACCTTTTTTATTTCTATAACGTTTAGCGGTGCGGGAGTAAAGAGTTGGTCTCTTGCTCCATAATAATACATTCACTGCCCTGGGCCGGTGATAATTATGTTAACTTCCATGTCAGCAGCAAAATTATTATCAGTCCACTTAGTATGAAGAACGACCCCAGTAAAATATGGAACAGAATAGGGCAAAAATTAAATCTTGCCGTCTTACAAGTCCATGTTTACATGTGACATTCTGCCCTTTTCCATACTGACAAGTGGTATACTGTATTATGTTTAAGTGCGTTTATCAATGCTGTC
>CM037779.1:4938124-4988124 GCA_021229015.1 Solen grandis
GTACCAAACAGAAACTTCTTTTTTCATCCAAAAAAAAAAATAAAAAAAAGAGGGGGTTTTTGCCCGATCTAAGTGAATTTACCTACTAAACCCACTTTTTTTTGACCAAATTGTGTAATCTGTGTATGTTTTATTTTTCACCCTGAAATTTCCCTTTTAATTGTTCCCGGCAAGGGAAAGGGGTTACGAAAGGAGAAAAGAAGAAAGTAGAAGTCAAGGAAAGGGGATTAAGAAAGGTGTCAACTTGTACCCGAGTTTTCCCCTTCAATTGTACCCGGTTGTCAGGGTTTTACCTGGCATCCAGAACCCAGGCATCACGGGGGTATTTTTATTTGAGGGGATGTTGACACTTTCAAAAAAAACGGGCCTTTTCAGGGCCATTAAAATGATTAGAAAGGAAACTAATACAAGTCTATGGTTTTTTTTTGTGTTTAACAAAAAACAGGGCATAAAACAACAATGAATTAAACGGGGGCTAAGCAATAAGAACGTAACACAACTTTTTTTCGAGTCTAGTGTTCAAATTCACATTTTTAAAGCTTCTTAGATGGCGTTACACTCAGTACTGCTTTTTGATGGGGGGAGCCTCAGAACCCAACGATGCTGGTTTTACGCTTCTCTTGCGTTTCTTGGATTTTACGTAGGTTTTTCAAAAATCAGAGACACTTCTATCAACCCAACACACTGTCCTCGTGGGACTGGCTCAACTTCGTCCCTTTCTGCATTTTACTGTCCGCATTGCTTTACTGTAGGGACAGTATATTTATCCCTTTCTTAGGGCAGGGGGATGCAAAATGGCCTTTTTCGTGCAACGTACACACTGCAGGCTTTGGGGAAAAAAACAAAAGTCCCGATTTATGACAACGGGAACATCCCCGTACTGTTTGAGGTGTTGAAGCTTTTTTCGACATGCCCACATAATGCCCCCTTCCCACACGGTAGCATGTCACTTGTCTTTCTGTTTTTATCGATCACTTTCACTGAAACTTGTGTTGCCTTTTAAACCCCAAACTCAAATGTTTGCAGGGCTTCTGAAGAGAGCATCAAACAGGTTGAAGTGAGAAGTGGGCGGTCACACCGCACTTTAAAGCCCGAATCAGGGGGGCGGGGCTTAGATGTATAAAAAAAAACTTTGCTCGCTTACTTATGACACAAGATGTCGAGTGTGAAAAAAGCACGAGACGACCCCCTCAAAAAGACCAAGAGTGAATACGGGGAAAATTTTTCCCTACTCCCCGGTCACAGAGAACTTCAAAAAAATTTAAAACGAATGACCACGTGTACGATGTTACATTTGAAAGTATAAGAAAACCCTTTTTAATTTACACTCAACGTTTCAAGACGGGCAAAAAGTTAAAAAGAGAACACAGTCAAACAACGATCAGATTCGTATCTCCATGAATCATCCGACCTACGTTTTGGTATCCACATCCCTTCGGGGAAAGCAACACACATTTCCAGGGGATACGCTTTTGAACGAAATAGAGAAAGTATCACGGCAACACAATTTGAGATTCATACGGGTATCTCCATTAGAAATACCAGCATTAGCCCGAGGGGGGTGGAAAAGAAAAAAATTTTTTTGGGTCGCCATAGATTTAGAACTGACCAAGTCAAACGAAGTATGGGGATAGACAATCCAAAAATGTGCTGGCACGATCAATTGGGAGGGGTATGTAAACTCAAAAAACGGCATACACCTGAGGAAGCGATGGAATTTAAGACAATCGCAAAAAACTTTAAAACCAAGAAGCCAAGAATTGTTAGACAGTGTGGGCATTAGCCAAACAACTTGTGGGATAGAAAATAAAGAAATTTTAACCCACCTTATCCAGACTAGTATCAAGTGTGGCCACAATTTGAGAAAAAGGGCGTTTGTTTAATCTGACAGCAAAAGCAAAGTGATTCACAGTTATCACATGATAAACATTATTAATTTCCTACATCGACACAGGTTTCCTTGGATCCAGCAAATTCTGTAACACTGTAACACAGTTAAACAACGAAAGCTCACTTTGCAAAACATTTTTTTCTGTGTTTTCCCTCACACTAGCCCAAAAGAAGGTTCTTTCATGTGTCACTGTGGTAAACATTTTAAGCAAAATTTTTTGATCAGCCATAGCGAAACCAGGGAAAAATTTCAAAAACATCTGTGAAGTGTAGGAATTGCAAGACCTGTGGGAAATGGGTTGTTGGCACAAAGAGGGAACCCTCTCTGTCCCGGCACAAAAAAATGCAGGGATTTCAAAAAATTGCGGTCGAACACATATTAAAACCCCACTACAAAGAACCAGAACACATGAAGTCACCGACTGTACCTTTCACTTTTGATTTGAGTGCCCATTTTATTTGGGGAACATATACCAAATTTTTTGTTTTCCACTGCTTTTGGAGACGGATGGTCAAAACCAAAAAAGCCCCTGTCAAAAAAAGCGAAAATTTTTGATGACCAAGAGAAAAAATATTTCGTGGGAAAAAACGCCTTTTCAGATTTTTTTTCAGGCTGTTTTTAAAACCATACAAAGGCACACATGATTGCTCCAACTCCCAAGGGTACGATCAAGTTTTTTCTGAGGCACTTACTACCCCATGATACTCAAACCAAAAGATAATAATGGAAGCAAAATTTTAATGATGAAAGCCCCCCAAATAGATTCATCGACCACTGAGTTTCCAAAAGCCTTTGTCCATTTCCCCACACGTTTTGGTTGCTGAGATTGCAAAAGATGGTTTTTATTTTATGCCAAACGGAGAATAACAAACTAATTTGGGGACTACTCCCCCCTACATTTTACAAACCCAAAACTGAAACCTGACAAGAGAGAAAACGTTTCTGAAAAGGTACAAAAGGGAAAGTGGGACAAAAGGTTTGGTTTTTCCTTTCAGTTAAAAATCAAAAGTACGCAAACAGATTGGACATCTGAGACGAGGTGTGGAATTTTTGGAAAGAACGTTGGGCCCTGACCAAATTGATCCGTTTTTTGGAAGCGACCACTTTTTGCTCAATTGTCACAAAGCTTGGCGAAAAATCAATGCCTCCAAAACCTTGGCTGTAACTCTGAGACGGAAAACCAAACAAAACTCGATACTCAATCAAAGGATTCCCTTGGATAAAACACTGCTTCCCTTGGAAAAAACAAAATTTGCCTGCATTAAAAGGGGGTGAAGTACAAATTTGGACCCCATTACGTTTACGGGTTCCACAAAGAGACAAAACCGTATACAAATTTATGGGGTCGGACACACGGGTGTCCAAAATTTACCCAAGGAGAGACGTTGAACGGTTAACGCTTCAAACTATGGAGCATTTTTTACAAGCCACAACCTTTTGGGGTTTAAAGACTTGGGACAAAAAAAAGGGTTTTCAACACATTTAATGTGGGAATGTGACTTTATCAGAAAGCAAGTTGAACCAAATACGAGAACGTGAACCGTTTTTTTTCACTTTCCCAAAAACCTATTTTTAAACCCAGGATCTTTTTTGGTGTACGAACCAATCCCTTTAATTTACCCTGAAGTGGATACAACCACCAAGGAATAAAAAAAAGTAGCGACATTTGCTCACTGATCCATTCCTGAACAAGTACAAAGCATTCCCCTGGGACTCCCCAAAATCTTAAGTCAAAGATGATTGATAAAAGAACATTGGAAATACAAGGGGCTCATCAAAGTCGTTATTCCACCACAAAACCTGTGCTCCCCTCCTACCTATTCACTGTAACAAAAATGATCTTACACTGTGCCGACCGTGCGAGGAAAAAGGTAAAAATGCAAACACACCTGTACAAACGCATGTTGACAGGTACCTGGGCCCATCTGGGAAAAAGATAAAGCTGTTGAGGTAGGGTACCATTTGGGAGACGTCTCCACACTGGCACTGGGGCACATGATGAAGATGGTATAAACATAATTACAAAACTTTTAAAATTTAAAAAAGAAACAAATGGGTTTCCCTAATTGGGAAAACAGAAGAAAGGAGCCCGCTTTAGACAGAATTACTTTCAGATAGAGGGTATCTGGCTCGCAACGGAAAAAAAACAACGGGGAAAAAAAAGAGCGTTTGCCAAAAATGTTGAACGCTTTTGGGTAAGAATGCCAAAAAATTGTTTCAAACCAAACTGGGATATTGCTAAGGTGAAACCTTTGTATGACCACCTCAAACCTCCCTGTCACTGTGCATTGCCCAGATTTTTGATCATACAAATTCATGTTGGGAATTACTCGGAGAAACAGACGAACAGCCCTTCATCTAAATCAAATGGTAGCTGCCTTCTTACGTCCCTACTCGCTTGAACTTTTTCACCCCTTGAAAAACTTTGGGGATCGGGGACTGTAAATTTTGGGCACAGACGTTTATGTACATCTATGACCCTGACAAGTACAACTTCCCAATGAAGATAGTCATTGGGGAAAAGGGGCAGTGAATACCACATGGGCCATTGTCAAATTCGGGCTTAGGCCAAAAAAACATGGGATGAAAATTTTCGAAAAAAAGGGAAAACGACATCAAATGCAAATAAAAGGGATCACTTTTGGGTTTCAAAGCAGTCAGAAAGTCATTTTTAAAAATATGGTCTCTGTTACAAGATCGCAAACATTTCACAACAGTCACCAATATGAAACCCGAAACAAGAGAATAGAAACGCAAAGGACAGAGGACACAGACCAAGACGTTCCGCCGGTTATACAAAACCGTGGTCGTGGGCAAATAAAGACATGCCCTACGTTACCAACCTTCAAACCAAATTTGGGTTGAGTGTGCAACCGAACGATGGTGAAACTACGGGATTCACAAAACACTCTACCATAGAAATGCAACGATGATCTACAGACACTGTTGAAACTAATAAGAAACCTCTGCATTTGCAACGAGATATTTTTACTTGGCACAGCGCTTGGAAAAAAAAATTTTTTTTCCCCCAAAATGGGATCCCTCCTGTTTTTAAAAAACCCAAATTTATGATAACTTTAGTGATGTACGAAGGGGTGATCTTCCAAGCAGCTATAAAAATTTGGGGCCAACGGATTTTTTGCCATTTTCAACCCTATGCAACCTGATCTCCGACGGTGGTACATATACATTATACCATAAACATTGATACATGGGGAAACGAACCGTTTTGATGGCAAGTATCTCAGATTAATTAACTACCCCGGAACGACCACCAGAGGATATACGTGCCATTTTACTGACCAGAAACCCTTTACTTGTGCACAAATGTTTTAAAATTTTGGTAACAGTGCGCCCAAATTCAAACAAAAGAGGCCAAATCCTAGTGAACATCCGATTTTAACAACTTAGAAAGGTTGAGTTGGGAGACGAATCCCCTGGGCCCCTACAAAAAAGATCACGCAGAGTACTTGCAAAACGAAAAGAAGCCAAAAAAAAAAAAGGAAAATCTGCACACAGGAAAAAAAAAAAACTCCAATTGGACCCCGGCGTAAGCTGTGCGTTTCTGTGCTGACTTGGGGAATTTAAACAGAACAGGCTTTTAAACAACCGGGAACGTTGACGAAGGGGCGCATGGGTTTAAATGCATGGGGTATACCATATATTTCCGGAATGATGAGGTTAAAAAAAAGACGATTCAAAATGTTGCTAGTTTTTCAGTTTGACGGAGTTGTTTAAGTGTTATTTGCTATGATGTAAAAAAAAAATTTGTCATGTCAATGCTGTTATTTTTTCTTGGACCCCTCAAAAGTAGTTTTTCTTTTTCAACTCCAGTAACATTTTTATCTCAGGACCAAGGGTTCAGGAAAAAAAAACAATTTAAAAAAAAAAAAAATTTTGAGTAAAAACAATTATTTTATGTGGTACCACAACCCGGTTTACAAAAAATGGGAAAGTGCCTACGCACAGTTACAAAACGTGAAGCTTCAAATTCATTCAGGGGATCCATGAGGGTGATGAAGAGATAGAAAACGAACAACCTTATCACACCCCGTCAATTTGATGATATGGTAGGAGAAAAAAGATAAAAATTAAATTATGGTTTTACCGAAAGGGACACCAAGAAAGCACTGTCATTTTCATCACACAAAAAATTTCCAACAATCCCAAGGGTATCGACCATCACTTGAATGCACACACAGGGATTATTTCAAAACACAAGAAAAAGGCCAATCAAAAAACTTGCAACCAAAACAACTACCCCTTTTTTTTGGGGTTAAACAAATGCAACCTATACCCTCATGGATTCTTACATTGACTTTTTATCCAAGAACACCCGACCCCGAATCGTTTTTAAAAACGATGTTTCCTCGGGGGGTAAAAGGTGAAGATCGAGGACCGATCGTCACACTAAAGCAAAAAGACTAAAACATGACACCCGACATCATTAAAAAACGCTCCTGGAAAAAAACCCACATACTGACAAAGCTCAGAATCGTTGAGTCGGGGAAAAAAACCCAACGAAAAGACGAAGCTGGTAGAATCAGGGGTTGACAGAATGGTGAAAGGTTCACCTAGCTGCCCCACTCCTTCCCGAGGAAAAAAAGTAACCGGGCCCAAAAAAGAGAAATTTTTTGGAACGCAACAAAGACATTTTTAAAACAGTTAGCTGATCAAAAGTGGATCGACCCCCCAAACTTATTTTTTAAAAATGGCGTAGAGTTTCCTTGGGGGCCCCCCATCGTACCCTGCTTCGATGGAACGGGACCAAAGCGGGGGAAAATTTGTTCATAGCAAGAAAAAAACCACCCCAAAAGAAAGTCACCACCCGGAAAAGGGCACGACAACAACTACGAAAACACTAACCAAACCAAGTCACCATAAGAAAACAAACAAGGGAAAAAGCAGGCATTGCCTCAACCGATTTTTCACTGTAAGAAAAACGCCTGTAAAACTGAACACCAAACTGTCCCCCCTAAACCCATTTGACGAATGTTTCACCACTTGTGGGCCCCAATTCTCTCCACTGACCTCATCTACTCCCCCTTTTTAATAGAAGTTCGATGAGTCTGGGTTGCTACACCACAAGGACAATGAAGGTTTCCCCCAAACTCTACATTCGCGACAATTTTTTGACCTTTACAATTCTTTAAGTGGGGGTTCATCATCATCATCATCATCATCTAAGATTTTAAAAAAAAAAACCCAATCCCTTTCCCCCTTTTCCCACTGCCCCTTACTGCGAAGAAAAATTCAGACCCCTGAGTATGCTGGGAATACGCTTTACAACCCTCAACAGTGGTATAAATAAAAAAGACCAAAAATTTACCCTCATTTTTTCTCATAACCAAACAACCCCTCGTTCACAAACAGGCAAAATTTGCATTTTGACAGAAGCCTCGCCCAAATTTCGAAAGAAATATTCAAGAAGCACCGAAGAATTGGGTGAATTTTATTCTGAATGTGTCACAGCATTTTTTAAAAGGGGAGTAAAACGTCAAGGCCAGAACGTCGATTTCATTATAAGAACAACAGCGCCACATACCCCCAAAAAGTACAGTTCGAAAAAAAAACATTTTCAATCAAAAGGGGGTTTTCACCCCATTGGGAATGCACCACTCTTTGCCAAAACAATTATACCTCTGCTGGGGAAATCATTTGGAAAATATGAAAAAGATGGCCTATGTTTCCGGTTCGGTTGCTGGAAAGATAACGTAAAGAAGGGGAAAAACACCCGGTTACCCCCCCTCCCCTCAATTGATAGACTTTATCATTACAGAAAGAAATGAATCAATTCTTTCGACAAACAATTTCTGAGTCAAAAAGGCACAACAATTTGGGGAAATTACATCGCTTTCAAGTGTCACATAAACCTCAAACCCTCCAGACCACACTGGGTGGAAAAAAAAACAGTAAGTGATGAAAAGAAAGAAGAAAAACCGATGACCTTGAAATTCAAACTAGACTGTTCCTACGACCATGCGGGGAAAGGCCCACTCCTTTTAAACATGCTGAAAGACCCCTCCCACCCAAATGGGATGAGCATGGCCTGTTTGAAAATGATGGGAAAACCCTTAAGGGTTTAAATATTTTTGATCTGGGCAAATGTACTTCGACAGGAAAGAGTCAAATCCACGAGGGGGGGAACAATTTTTTAGAGGACTGAGAAGGCAACACCCAAAGAAGTTGTGGGGAATAAAAATGGGTTTCTACAAAAACCCCTTTTATGTGAAGAAAGGAGGAAGGAATTTTTTTGAAAGTTTTGCCACGACATACAACAAAGAAACAAAAACCATTAAAAAGGAAAAAACCCGAGGGGATATTAAACCAATCGTCAGGGCGCCACTAAAAAGGGCCGTTACTTCGTCCCCCTGTACTATAAAAAGATAATCCTTCGATTTTGGGGAATTCATGGAAACCACAAGGGACAAAAAACAGATGAAAGCTATCACTTTAGAATGTAAGAGACTGGTTGAGAAGTCAAAGAACCTACACTTAAAAAAAACAAAAAGACAAAATTTCGACGTCGACAGACTGTGAAAAAGGAGGTATCGATCCTTGGCAAAACTGACTCGCAATATGCAAAATATTACAAAGAAATTCACCATATCGCTACTTACATTTCATTGATGTTTTTCAAAATAGCTTGGGGAATACCAATCATTGCAAAAATGGAAAGACGCTCATCCAAGCCTTTTGTCTATTTTAAAAGAAGGCCAAAAACCGCTCTCTTTTAAAAAGACAAGGCAGAATTTTGAACAAAACCAAAGTTTTCTAGACAAACATGACATTCATTTCTTCACATCTAAAAAACCCCGAAAAAAAAGCGAGTATTGTTGAACGTTTTTAAAGTACCTTAAAACAAATGTGGAAATATTTTTCTCATCACAAGACCCGTCACATGTGGATTACCACTACTGGGACAGGCTACAATCACGTTTTCACGAAGCATGGACTACCCCTGCATCTGTGTCTGAAAAAAGAGCTGAATCACAAAACATTGTATGGCAACCAAAAAAGAAAAATCAATAAACCAAGCAAACAAAGGGTATCTACCCAACGGACTGTGGAATTGTTCAAAGTGGTTCGCACAACAAACCATCCTTGAAACCCTAAACTGAAGACTTGGCGGGGAACTATCGCCGGTCCTCACAGGGGAAATTTAACATATAAAAATGATGAGCTATACGAAGTACAATCAGTTATTGACGGCGTGAAGGCTTAGGGGGTAAAACTTTTCCAAGAAGTGAATGGCTGGATATCCAAAAAGTTTAAAAATTGGATTCCAAAATCGCATTTTGATAAAGTTAAACGTCTGAACGCAGTCCAGTCCGATACCAGCAGTGTTCAGGGAACAAAAAGTAACAGACCGGGAAAAAATGGGGGTACCTAAACAAAACATTTCTTGAAACAATTGTGCTCATCTTTATCATCTAATCGTGTCTTAGTGAACCCGTTCTCAAAAAGTCCCAGATCGGAACTTTGGTTTCTCGAGATATTTTTATCGGGAAAATTTTTTCCCCAAAACCCCAAATTTAAAATTCAAGAAACCATGAAATCTTTCTACATCACCCTCATCATGATATTTAATGACATTTTTACCCAAACAAACAAAATTTTTTTAGAACCAAGCTGCAAAAACCATTTATGTCGACAAAAAAGATTGGGAAGTGCCTTTCGGGAAAAAGATCGTTTCCCCCAATCAAAAACATCGAAAGGATGAAGGAAAATTCTACATCGTGACTAAAGATCCCGACTGGCTGCAGCCTTTTTACAATGACAAACGAGTGGGAATTAGAAGGTAAAAAATGGGGGAATACCCCTTTTCATTCCTGAGGCATCTATACGTCCCACAACATCTCATGACAAAGAAAAGGGTATTAAAAAAGCCCCAAAAAAAATTTTTTAAATCAAAGAAACCCACTTTGGGCTTTCTCTTTCCCCTTGTCAAAACGTTCAATTTCCGGGAATGTGGGTCAAAGATCGGGTTGGGAAAACATCCAAACCTCCTTACGAAACTTGGAGGGGAGGGAAGTACTGAAAGTTTCCGAACAAAGACAATACCCGATTCAAGTACGCTGTGGACCTCTTCACAAAATAAACCCTCGTTTGATATACCGACCTGGCAGAACACACATAGGGGGGTCGAAGCCCCATTTTACGGTTTTGGCCCCTTTTTACCAAAAACAAAAGCAGGATCTAATCCACCATCCTTTGAATTTCAAATCTACCTACATACTGCACAGATCATATTTTAACGAATCATATCAATATAATGCGACATAGGGAATCATTCATTTCACTCACGGGGAAGCGATGGGGAACCTTTTATTTAAAAGAAAAACACGATGATTCCATTTACCGGGGCAGCCTCGACAAGTCGGTAGGTTTGAGATCTATTTTAAGAAAATGGCCCAGCAACATCTTACCAAGGGAAACCAATCGGAAAAACAGGACACAGACTCGAAAAAAGGGGGGTTTAAACAAAGGGATAGACCGAAAAGATTCTGTCGGGGCCCAAAAAGAAAGACATATCAAAAAACGGGGTAAAGCTTGTTAAAGATTGGGTCAAAAACTGAAAGTATAAAGCCTCGAGCATTCAAACGTCACATCTTTTTCTTCCCGCACTCAAGGAACACTCAAAAAAAAGAAAAATCTCATCACACCGTTAGATATTTTTATTGAAAAAACATGATCAAAACTCTCTTGTGAGTGTACAAAACGAACTTGATGTACACATGTCCACCTCCATGACAGCAATGAAGTCACATGGACAGAACATTATCCGTTCAGCACGAGCAATTCATCCCGTTGAATTTGTAATTCCTCCATCAGAAAAATGGCTGATTCAACCAGAGGTATTGTACCGAAATCAAAATGCAAACCTGATGGGACTAAAAACGGCCCGATGGAAAAACACCACAAAAAAAAAATTTCTTCACAGCTTGTTTAGCAGTTTGATGTGTACCTGAAAATAAACGATCACCAATAATGCGACGCATATGCGTACCGGCCCTTTAGAATTTGCTGTCTTATTTCTACGACGAAAAATCAACACAGCCTACCTACGGAAATTGGGTCCTACACACGGGCAATGCAAAAAAATACAGTTCGGGAAAAAAAGAAGGATTTGAGAAAAGAAGAACACTACCACAAGTCGTGTTCTGCAAATGTGCGGACTCTGCATTTAGACCTTGTTTGCAAACAAGTGCCTCCCCAAGGTGTAAGATACACGCGATCAACGACCCCAGTCAGTTTTTTTTCCCCTTTTTGGGGCAGAGGAAAAAACCAGTTAAATTTAAGCTGGGTTCAATCTTCGACTGTTTACCTGTTTCCCTATGGCAAAAAACTTAAACCAGACCATCGCTCAAAATGGCAAAAGATCCCAATTTGCCGAGCTGAGGTGAAAACTTTCACCATTCCCGGGAAACCACGATCAAAGAGAAACATTTTTTTCAAAGACGTTCCCAACGTATCATCTGGGCATGGAAAGAATACAGACATGAAAGGGAATCTGGCAACCAACCCATTTGATTTTCAACATTTCAACTTATCTAAGTTAGAAGCATTAGACGGAAAAACACACACAACTTCCGTTCCACCCCCTTTCCACAGGAGAAATTTCGAGACCATACAGTCCCTGCATCAAGCCAGGGATCACCGGTTAAAACCGCTCCAGGGTCTCACAATGGACGATTACATCAGGGGGACCACTGTGGGGGATTGATTTAACGCCAGATCAAAGATCAAAGGGCACTGCATCCTTAAAACGGGGGAAATTGCGAATCGAGCTTCATTTTTGGCACCTCTTTATGACCCCATCAACGTACGTGATGCCGATACGACGTCAGATAGAGATTAAAAGGGGTTTAGAGAAGTCTCACGACTATTAACCAGAGCAAATCCGGGGAACAATGGCCAAAAAAAACTTAAAGAAGAAATCTTCAACTTTAATACGCCACGATATTGTAAAGGTTTTTAAACCATCATGTGGTGCATGAACACAACACCCTCTTTGTATTTAAAGAAAACTGGTTTAGGTTGCTTGTTGATCATCCCATCTGACCAACATCCCCTGTGTTTTTTTACCCAAAATAGTGGGTCGAGATGTTACTGGGCAGGCATTAAAAAAACTGGACTGTATCAAATATGGAAAGATGTACCTGAACTACAAAACATGGTCTCACACGCCTGAAAACTGATGCTTATCATGGCAAAAATAAAGGCTAGTGTAGAACGAACAAGATCACACCATTGAAGCTTTTGAGTGCGAATGGCGGGAAAGAATTAAAAAAAGATTGGGAAAAGGGGAAAGATTGAGTTCAGTAATTTTTTGGGTCATTTACCAATTCTAGCTCCCTTGAATACCGGTATGTGCTAAAGATCAACTCCCACAACCAGACCAATAAATGAAAAGCTTAAATGGAATACCCACAATTCACCAACCTGGTGAACATTGGTACGTGTTTTTTCAAACGAAAACGACTTACTACTTTTTTCGTATGGACAAAAAAAAACCCCCATCGGACTTTAAATTTTTTTGGAAAAAACATGGCCCTACACATGGAATCCATGAGACTTCAAGGTCAACACGTTTTTTTGTGGACATATTGTTTTTTTGCTTTACATTTTCTTTTTCGGGGGTTTGATCTAACACGGGGGGCTTAAGCTAAATTTCCGGGCAGAGGATCAACCTCACTTCAATTTAAACGATTCCAATGTGGGGTTTGGTTTTACCAAACTACGAACGACAAACGGGCGTGCAAGAAAAAATTGTGTAATCAGCACCAACAAACTGCACAGCAAAAACCCCCAAAGTTGGGGATGGTCGTGCGTGTTTTTAATATGACGAATAGTTTAACCCCAAATTCTACTTTCATTAAAAGGCATGTTTTGTACTTTCTTTTTGTTGATATTTTTGCATTTTTCATTTTTTTTTGTTCATATGTTTTTTTTTTTTTTTTTTGTTTTGCAATGTTTAAGAGTTCAATAAAAGCTAAAACTGATTTGATTTCTTTTTTTTTTTTTATTTTAACTTAACAAAATTTTGATATATTCCCTCTCGAATATTTGTTTCTTCCTTCTTCTTTTAAACACCCCTTTATATAGTCAA
Organism: Solen grandis; assembly: GCA_021229015.1. Taxonomy (NCBI): domain Eukaryota; kingdom Metazoa; phylum Mollusca; class Bivalvia; order Adapedonta; family Solenidae; genus Solen; species Solen grandis. The sequence continues at coordinate 4,951,129 of CM037779.1, forward strand.
AGAGTGGTAACGCGCGACCGCAAAATTGAAATTTTTGACGTCAAAGGCCAAAATGCGTCATTGGGAAAGTTTGGGATGTAAAATTTGGAAAGCAAATTTTATTGGATAAAATAACGCTTCTGATTGGTATGCGCCAACCCGATAAAAGTAGGTCAATCCATTCAAGGGAAAAGAAGCGCACTCATCCGTCCTAGTTTCACTACCAACCATGGGAAACTACGTAAAATCTGACTCATAACAAAAGCAATACAGGCTGCTGATTTGTATGGGGCACGACAGCTGTAACCAAGCAATGCGTTCACAATTTCCCATCCGGGTATCAACCCAAATACAACCAACGTACCAACCCCACCACCACCACAGCAGAGCAGCACACAACCCGTACGCAACAACAACCAAACAAAACCCCCGACAGCGCACCATAAATAAATTGGACAATCTATTCTGAGGGAACTTCTAAGTTAACAAAAACCCCCATCAAAATTTCAACAGAGAAGGAAGAATGAAGCCGTACAAATTTAAAACAGACAAGCGTGGGCCTATCACTTCTTCAGAAAAAGCGGGAAATTTCCAACAAACGTCCCTTGGAAGGGGACCCCTCTAAGAAAGGATTGGGGCCCCCTTTAAAGACTACAAAATACAAAAAGATAAGAAAGAGAAAAACAACAACAAAAAAACGGCCCTTTTAGGGCCCAACCCCGATGTCTCGAAAAGGACACTTTTTTTAGGCGTGCATGGATAAGTCACATATAACAACATGGAAAAAACCTGCAACGACAGGGACAAAATACGGGCCGTACCAACGTACGCCTAAAAAAACAACACTCAGGGGTATCGTCCAAATTGATGAATGTTACTGTACTGATCAATACTGAATATCTTTAAAATCATTGAAACACATTTTACCCATAAACATGTTTTTTCTGCTAAGAAACTCATAGACAAACATGAGTAACCCCTACTCTTTAAAAAAAAAAAAGGCCCTTTTCAGGGCCAACCCAAATTTTCAAAGAGAATATCCCCCAATTTTTCACCATTTTTTCTTTTAATTCCCTTCAAAATAATTTTTTTTTTTCATTAAAAATGACTAATGTTTTATTGTTCCTCCCCCTGGAAAAACACTAAGTCATACATTCAAATTGACAGTTTTAGATTCGCTTCCCCGGAGATTTATCCGCTAGTATCGATTTGCCCATGATACCTACGTAACGGGGTCCCAAACGGGAAATGACGTAAGCAGAAACCGCCATTTATCCGCCATTTTTTCACGTGATGTCCGCCCTTTTTCGGCCATTTTAAGTCAGTCTACAGGTGCGCGTAGGTTTAAAATTTTGGGTTCGGTTGTCCCCTTTTAAGAAAAAAGGTCACCTAAATTTAAAATTAGCCCTATTTAATCCTTGAATTTTGCTTCATTTCCGGCTTCCCTATTAAAAAAAAAAAGAAAAACTTAAAAAAGGTTTTTACTTTGGGGAGAAATTCAACCACCCAAAACAGTTTTCCCTTTCGACTCTAAGGTTTTCCCTTCCCTATGCAAATGCGAAAAACAGCTTTTCCTTCATACTTTATATTTAGAATGCCCTGGAAGGAAACTTTTTGGGAGGGAAAACTTGTAAAATTTACAAAGGTTATAAAAAGTTACAAAAAATATCATCACAAATACCATGCGGGTTGAAATTTTTTAATTTTAACACAAATTCCTATATGTCGATACAAAGTGTCAATCCACCCCAGTCAAGGTTTAAAATTCACGTTATGTCATTGAATGAAAAAAAACGTTTCTATTTTGGGGTACGCTAACAGAAGAAAGTAGTCAATCCGTCCAAGATAAAAGCGCACCGCACAAGCATCCGTCATATTCTCCTGCACAACCATGGGAAAAATTTAGCATCTGATTGAATTTTTTCAGCGCTTTATCAAGAACGCGAAATTTTGTCAACGAATTGATGGGGTCGGACAACCAACGCATTGAGTGAAGACAACAGCAAGTCCATATTGCACAATACCAACTGCAATTGGAACAAATGGTACATCAGGCGATGTTGAGACAACAGCAACAAGATGAACATGATGCCTATATGCTCATGGAACAACAGGAGATGTTACAAGATGAAAACGATGTCATCGAAATTAAGGACGATGAACACGATGTCATCGAAATCAAAGACGATGAGGACGATGTCACCGAAATCTAAAGAAGAAACAAAACGGCCCTTTTCAGGGCAAACCCAAATGTCTCGAAAGGACATTTACAATTGTCAATCCCCCTTTAACTAACATAACGTTAAGAATTGGTCTTCCTTTAACTAAGAAATAAAACATGACGTCAAAATGACAATATTGCGTCATTGGAATGTTTGGTATGCAAGGTCATACTCTTTCTCTCTATCAGATCTTAAGTCATCCTAGTTAGATCTACCATGGTATGAAATGTTTTATTACATGCAACATAAGGTACCATTAATCTTTTTTTTCGATAAAACCCAAGGTACCATAAATTTCCGTCGGTACCATAAATTTTCGACTCGGTACCATAATTTTTTTTGTGCAAAATACCAGGTACCATAGTGCCACCCTACACTACTTGTCTCGTATAATATTATTATTTTACTGACTTTTTTCTGTGAATCAGTGATGTTTATCTTAAAAAGGGTTATTTTCCGATTTAAAAGCAATAAAGACTGAGAAAAATAAGTTAAAAATACATACAAGCAAAATTTATACACTGAAGTTTTCAGGAGAATAAAAGTAAAATTTGTTATTGCAATGAATCAACAAGTTCCTTTGCTGAGCACAATGGAATGGAGTTAATTTGGAATGATAAGCATTTTAGTACTTAAGGATTTCTTTCAAAATCAGCAAACGTATTGTTCAATTTGGCAATAAACCATGAAAATGATCGGTTTAAAACCGAGAAATGAAATGAGCAGACATTTTAATATGGAAATTAGCAAACGTATATTTTCTGATTGAATCTACTCTTGTCGTCCAAATTGCCATTTCAATACAGAAAAGAAGTCAGCATAATATTCTCAGTTCAAGTGTGTTAATAAGGACTTGGGTAAGCCACTTTCGATCGCGACAACCCATCTCCAAAGCAGGTGATCTTCAGTAATGAACTGTAATAATAGCTGTGTATCAGCTAAATCTTAGGTTGCCAATAGCGTGACTTTTGGTACACACCATGGTCACGTGGTAGCTCAGTGCTACAGTGATTGATGCGGAGCCAATCCACCAGAGTATGGACATAACAATATGTTTTTTTTAGTTACAATTTATATTTCAAAAGGAACACGCTATTATTACATTATATAGGCGGACATTGTGTCAATGAATGAGGAGATTGTTGTTGTATTGGAGTTTACCGTCGCTGCGATAGTATTTCAATCATATAATGAGGAGATAAGTGTTATGAACACTACCGAGTATCGAAATATCTTCGAGACTTAATTAATGAGCCGAAAGAGTCACGAATCGGTCCTTAAGGTCAAATATACCAAAGAAAGGTCTTGTGGGAGACATATTTTTTAGCAACAGACTCTGTCTGTGGTAAGGCTGCACTCGAAGAGTCGACGGGGATGAGCATGCTCTTTTGACAGTATAGCAGAAGGGATGCAACTCTGTCCGACTTATCAGCAGGGTATTACTGTCGGTGCAAGCATCTTAGTATTGATTTATTTAAGAGCGGTAGATCTCGTGAGTAACGTGGTTTAAAACAATACATAAAAGATCACATTTTTAGCGATGAGTATGTTTAAAATATGTTTTCAAACAAACAAAAGATACAGTTAGTGTATATCAAACTTGTTTCTTCAATAAGATGAAATTGATAAAAAGAAAATCAGCATTTTATTTATTTTAAAATGCCAGTGGTGTCTTTTCTGATAAATAAGCATTTTGCCATCTCATGGGTTGTTAGGTACAAACCATGAACCCGAATAAAAGAGCATTTAAAATCAACTGGTCAATTTTCGTGATAAGTCATTTGTAAAGGTAATACATCCATCATAAAAATCATGATCATGGCCCTTCAAATGCTTAAAAGTTTTCCGTACAAAATTATGCAATACCCAGGGCCGGATTTTAAAGGCTATTTTTTTAATTTTTATGGGGTTGTACTTACTATAAATTCCCGATATTGATAAAACCATAATCACGTTTTAAATTTTGGTTGATAACCTTAAGTTGACTTTTAAAAAGTCGCACCTGTCTTTCTGATTTTAATCTTTTTTAATTGACACCATACGTCTGAAAACCAGGGGGTTTTTTGGTCAACTAAGGAAAAAACTCTTTATTAAAAGTTTGTATTGAACTTATAAGAAAAGATAAAGTAGGTCTTAAGGATGCATTTATAAAATTTATTTATTTTTTTTTTTTTTTTTTGTTGTTTTTGATTTTTTTATTTTTTCGGTGCATTAAAGTGGCAATTATTTTGTGTTAAAAAAAGGGTTAAATATTAGTTGTTTTGTTTAAAATAAAAAACCCGTTCTTTTTTAAAAACCCCCTCTTTGCATTAGTATGCTTTTGTTTTATCCGTTCTCTAACTTAATAATGTTCCTTTTTCTTTTGTAAATTTTGGGAAATCCAATCAAAAAATTTTTTTATTTTTGTTTTTGGGCTGTCAAATATTCATGTATTTCATGTTTGTTACAGGTTTTTTTGGCAATATTACTAACGAAATTTATGATTCCTTTTTATTAACTTAATGAGTGGTCGTGAAACCAATTATGGATATTTAGCCGCTTTTTAATAAGGGCGTATTGGTTTGCTACATTTTCTATATAGAAAAGAAGGAATATTTAAACTTTCAACAGATTTTTTTAAGATTTTGCTGATTATAAGAATCAAAAAAAAAATTATTATTTAGGAAAAAATGGGGGGTCACCATCCAATTTTATGAGTTTTTGCCCCTGTTTTTTATTTTTTAAAGGCTTATTCAGGGCAGATAACTCAAAAAAAATCTTATGATACCTTATATTATTTCATATTTAAAGTTGTGATATCATTTCAAGCTTTGCAAATTTGAAACCAACTGTTTATAGAAGTTTGTTATGTTTAAAAATGTAAAATAAATATATTTTTTAAAGGGGAGATGTTGAGGAAAATGATTAAAAAAAATCTCTGGGGTGTTTTTAGTATAATATTGTCTCATAAAATTTCTAAAAGTTTTGTAAAGGGGGGAATAAAAATATGAACTTGATTTTGAAACCTTTTGGTGTTGTTTGCCTTTTTTGAGTTTCTGCCTTGAAAATTTGGCCCAAATGTTCTAAAATTCACATTCGGGCAGATAAAGCAAAAAGTATGACGGGGACCCCCCTTTTTTCCCTAAAAAAATGTTTCTTTATGATTCTCTTAATCATGCAAATTGAAAAAAAATTCTATTGAACAGTTAAATTTTTTCCTTCTTTTCTTTATGAAACTGTAGCAAACTGTCACATACCCCTTAAACAGCAAAAACATAAAAGGGAATTTTCTATGTTATGCATTTAATTCAAGCAAATTTAATTATTTCCAGCAATGTATAAGTTATAACGTGGTACAATATTTTAGGGTACATTTTACGCAATTGTTTGACTGTTGAGATGTTGGCAGTAAAAGAGACACCCTAAAATAAAAGTTGTAAACTGTACACCCAATTTCTTAAAAATATGACAAATCTAGGTGGACGTTTAGAAATTCTTTTGAGTGTACTTTAAAAAACCTATGCAGTTTTAATAGACCATTTCTCTCCGAAAAGAGACGAAAACCCTTTACGTAAATCAACGAGATATCCCCTAATCAACCTGTTGGTGCACAATTTCACACAGTGTTCAATGGAAAATAACTTTACATTTGAGAATTTCTCCCAGTCACTGATTGGTCAGTTTAAATCCGCGAATTATCCCGGGAATTTTCCCGATCCCCTGGTGAAATGGTCAGTTGGTTTATGAAATTTACTATTTGGCTATGAAATGAGTCTATGAAATTTACGTCCCCCCATGATTCGATTATGTGCTCGAAAAGGTAATTCTGCAGTTTCTTTTACGTCTTCAGCAATATTGTAAATTTAAAGGCGTTTGAGCGGTTTTTTTTTTCTAACGGACAGATTTTTCTAAAAAAAATTGCTATAAGTACTTTGGCTTTAACTTAAGATATATGAATTAAAAAGGAGGGTCACCATGCTTCTTTTAGAGATTGAGCTTATGGTAGAACATCACTTTTTGCTAAAATTTGTTGAAAAAAAAAACATGACATTAAAAAATTAAAAAAGAGTTCGTTTCTTAATACTCTAACAGCGTATTTAAATTAAATTTTTATTTCAATTCCAGAACCTTATTAAATGGCACTCGGACAGACATCTCATGAGTGTTTAATTTCTAGCCCAGTTTTGGTCATGATAGTTGTAGGGTTGACTGATTTTTCTTCAGCAATAGGGACGCCATTCCTTACAGGTAGACTCAAACATGTCAACCAAAAATTTTAAAAATTGTCAGAGTTACTAGGCCGGGCCCCGCAAGTGAGCAATTGTATCTAACTTTGCACGTTTTGCCCCGAGCCAATGCAGAAAGCATGAAAATTTCTCGAAAAGGGAGGGCTCTGGCTAAGACCCATTGGTAAGAATTTATCAATATGAAATCGCTGCCCACTTTAAAACCCAGTAAAGGGAAATCCTCTTTGCGGATGGGGATAGGCGGTAAGCTGACTTTAAATCCCGTTTAGCAATTAAGCCCCCTTGACCTAAACCATGGATAATATTTGTAACAAAAATCAAATGATGTGTATTGCACGAGCAATATTGGCTTGAATACCATCATTTATGCTGGAGCCTGTGGGTAAGAGAGATTTTGTAAGCAAACGCCAACCCCCATCTGACTTTTGCACCAAACCTCCCGGTGAAATGCGAAATTGGAGAGAGGTGGAATGGGACGGGGCCAGCTATTCTGCCTAACAAATTTTCCTTATTAATTTTCCCTCTATAATTTCTTTTTTATGGTCCATATGCCGACTTAAGGTTTCAGCACTCAAATACAGACCTAGGACCAGTATATTCTATTTTAAAACCTTGTAAAAACCTTTTAACAATAAATTGGCATCTTCTACATTATGGTAAGCTTGCAAACCTACCCTAAGGGCATTAATATTGATAGAGAAGAACCAGGTCTAAACTATATGGTTAAACTGGACCATTAGAAACGATTGGTGTGGCGGAGGACTTGACGTTACCTGAGCATTGGCCTAAAGAATCCTCTCTGGATGGACTGTCTGGGACGGAAATGGATACCCCCCCCCCCCCCCCCCCCTTCCTGCTCAGACTGGGCAGGTTAACGGTGTTGCATGAGAGTCGGGAAGGATGTGACCCGCTGCAATTGAGACTTTATATGTTGATACTGGCAATTAACACGGTTGCATAAGGACAGATTGAAGTCATAGCTTTTTGTACGTTTAAACCGGGACTCGAACTGGACCCATGCAAAGCAACCAAAGCTCCTGGTCCAAGGAGGCAAATGGAATGTCGGGGTTGGCCCCCAAGCGGAGCCAAAACTGTACATCATAACTTAACCACCTAAACCCTTGTGCCGCCTACCCGCCAACCTTATCAATGACAAGTACTTTTAGCAATGCGGGTTTTTTGGGAAAGGGTGTGTGCACTTAAATATATACTGGAAAAATGAGGAATGCATTGGACCAATCCTCAATATTAGTAATTCTTTTGACAGTCGGGGGGGGGGGGCATAACCAAACCCCAAACCTCTACCCAGGGTTACTTAGGCGCCTGGTGGGTGTGGGGCTGGGCCCCAGACTGCAAGACGCTAAATCTAAAAAACTGGTTTTTGTATTATCTTTCGAGTAAGGTCAGGGCTACCCCAACCCCCAGTTCTGCTTTAGCCGAGACAATTTGGGGAGGATGTGATAAATTGTCAGGGAATACTTTTCCCTTTGGGTTTTTGGCAGACTGCCCCTGCTTGGTCCACATTGATCTTTTGACGGTTCAGACACTTGAAAACCACAGGCTGTGGTATTTGTTCGCTGCCACTTGGCAAAGGGCTGTTGTAGCTGAACCTGAGGCGGTTGGATGCTGAAACCTGGCTGTGGTAGCTGACCCTGAGGCTGAGGGCGGCCGGATCTAGAACCGGCTGTGGTAGCTGACACTGAGGCGGTTGGATGCTGGAACCTAGTGTGGCAGTGACCGGGAGCCCGTTGGATGCTGGAACCTTAAAGGGGTAGCTGACCTTGAGGTGGTTGGGTGCTGGATGCTGGCTGTGACAGCTGACCCTGAGGGGGTTTGGGTTTGCTGGAACCGGATGTGGAAGTTGACCCTGAGGCAGTTGGAAGCTTGAACCTGGATGTGGTAGCTGACCCTGAGGTGGCTGGACGCTTGAACCTTGCCGGCTGGCCTTTGCTGCCACTTTGGGGGGTCCTCTTTTGCCCTTTGTGGGAAGCGCTGAAGCTTCGGATAGCCTCGAGGGAGCCCTTCTCTTCTTGCAGATCGCCCATTGTCATATTTGGGATGCAAAACAGAAAAGAAAGAAAACGTACATTAGAAAACTTTTCTAACATGTTGTTAATACTGACATGTAGAAATTTAATCCATATTTATTTCAGATTTTTTTTTATTATTATTATTATTTTTTTATTTAATCCAACAAACTTAACCAGATATACAATCAACCTCAATAATTCATAGCATTGACCAAAACAAAACATTTTTTTTGTTTCTTTGTTTTAATTTGATTTATTTTTCCTTTGCTTTGTGTTACCCATGATATGCAGCAGCTGTCGTTTTTTCTTTATTTTTTTAAATGGACAACTATTACTAAATCGAAAAGGCCGCTTTTCTGGGACTCCCATTAAATGCAACTGTCTTCAATATAAACGCTTACCCTTTTTTGCCATAAAAATGTTTATTTGTGCACCTCCGGCCAAAACCACACACAATTCAGACAAAACCGCAATTTTCAGCAGCATGCTTAGTAATATACAAAGGGCCAGGGAAAAATACATTAAAGGACTTTTAGTTATTTACATATAAAAACGCCAAACCTAATCCTAACTCTCGCCTCTTTGCCTAACTGCTCGTTATTACATTTGGGCTGCTGTAAGCAAATGATTCACCTTAATTCAGATTATATCTCACTTTAAACCTTAAACTTCGGTTTACCTTTTTTTATTTATTATACGTATATTTAAAAATTTTTTTTTTTACAAAATGGTCTCTCGATCAACTATCTTTGCTGATCATTTTTTGCATGTATATTTAGCATCTTAATTTTATCATGACATTAACATATTTTTTTACAACAACATTGTAACATGTTATCTTTAACGCATTATGATTAAAATATAGACGTTCTGTGTATTTAAGGTTACTAGCCAACATCAGACTCATGGTCTATTTTATTATTAGTATTTGTATATCTAGTATAATTATTTTCTAAGCTATTATTATTTCTTATTTATCTTATTTATTATTTTTAAATTGTTTACAATTTTCCTATGAGCTAGTTTCCTATTGGAATGCAACTATTTGTTTATTTAAGCATTCTTGATCCAAACTTTATTTTGCGACGCAAAATTAAAAATCCGGAAATGGCGAAAAACCCTGAAATGGGCCACCGCTCTACAAAATCCGACCAAATCAATGTGAAATAAATGTCATCGGCGGGGACCCCTTTGCCGAATGCATAAAACTAAAGCTAAGGAAGACTATTGCGTTGTTATAACTGAGACACGAAAAGAACCGAAATATTTGAAAAAGAATCTTAGGACAAATATTTTAACTTACTCTTTCTAAGTCCCCAGAAGTGAGAGAAAACCCAGAGTATCAAAGTACTGAATGAAATGAAAACTTGAAGCTATGAAAGGTAGCCCCGAAAAAAACCGCGCTATTCTTTTAGAAATCGCCCATTAGCGGGCGGCAGCATAGTTCGCACTACGGTATCGGGTAGACTTCTATTTGGAAACATTTCAGAGCACTGGATTGATTATGTTTTTCGTCCAGCCGTATGGGAAGCGCCATTTGTTCACAAACTAAAAACGTTTCTTCGAAGTTTGTAAAAAATGATTGTAATGGACCCAGTCAATTTTTGGTGTTTGTCGGTTCAAATTTTGTTGGTTAAGCTTGCTTTTGCATTTGAACATTATAATTGTGCTTCGTTTAAAGCTACATGTTTAAGAAACAAATAACATTTTAATTTGGGTAAATTTTAGATTTCAAAATCCAGTAAAAATCTACCTTGGGGGAGGCGCCATGACACCAACGCTATCATTCGGTTACGATTGCGACACTAATTATTTAATCGCACGTTTCAGACTTCACTGATTTAACACACGATTCTGTATAGATCACAAGGTTAGATATCACTTATTTTAAATGGTAAGTATGGGATAGAATCTTTTAAGAAAGGGCCTATTTAAAACTGCATGATTGTGCATCTTATAGTAACGTCAAATGCTGATAAATAGTTATACTGATTTCAAAGATGACAAGTTTGTTATTTTATCTTCCCTTTTCTTCTCCTTTCAAAGATGACGTTTATTTCTCCCGTTTTTTGATACTCGTGGTGTGCTCTAAATAAGAGGTAATCTAGAAATTGTACTATGTTGAACATAATCTATACAAGTTTCAAAATGACCAAATCAAGGTGGCCAAGTGGTAAGAGCATCTGCCCCCGAATGTTTGATCCTAGCTGCGACATACTAAACAAAGTCGTAAAAATGCATGGTTTAGATCTTTGCCTTGGCGCTCAAAATATATACAGGGTAGTTTCCAGGAGGGGTTTGGCCCGGTGTCACGATAATGTGACGAGTGTGGCATTATGCCACTTGTCTACAGTGTAATACTACAGTGTGGGCCCCAAGTCAACTTATTCTTTAATTACTGAAATTACTGTTGTCTGGACGCTTAACTAATTTTCACTGGGTAGGACATCTACAAAAAAAAAATACAAAAAGGTTAATCATTTCACTTTTTTTTTTGACAAATTGTACACCTGCACTGGGCCAGGGCACTGCCACCTTTGAAATAAACATACATAAAAAAAATTTTTATCTGTACAGAAAAGAAAATAGGATATAAAAACCGCATTGATGAATTTTTGAGATATTCTAAGAGGTTTTTTCTTTTAATTTGCTTGTTGTGGTCAGTGTTTTTTTTAAAGCAATTTAAATATTGTGACTGGGGCAGGACTATGCCTTTATTTATAGACCCAACAAGCAAACACATGATTGTTAGTTTACAACTGCTTGTATTTAAATAAAATTTTATGATGAAATAAAAAATTTTGACTTTGTTGCCCCATATATGTAGGTTATTTAACCATTTAAAACTTTTTTTTTTATTTTCGCCTATCATTCGAAGCAAGTTGGGTGGATATTATAACGATCCTTAGAATTTAAAGGGGTGTGTTCTTATCTACTTAGAACATACATATCCTAAAATATGGAGTTCTCGCACTAGTGGTTATTTTTCGGGCTATTTACACAAATGCAATATTGACGTCATGTGTGCATAATTTTACCGAGAAATCATCAACGTAAACAAAATTGATGGATCCTTGTTTCTGAACTTTTTTTTTTGAAAATGTTTGGGAAAAAAAATAAAATATTCATTTGATAAAGAGGTACCGTTTTTTTACCATCCTTTTATGATTTTTTAAACACTTGTTAAATCAACCGATTATCCAGCAAGCAGATGATCACTGATTTATGTAAACCCAAAAAAAATTTTTTTTTTAAAATAGTGTATGTTTTGATTATAAATTTACTTCTCAACAACATATTTATGTAAATCATTTAGAGCCATAGCTGTTATTAATATGATAGTAAAACGTACCCGATAAAACGTAATTCAGCATGCCATATTATCCTTTGTTTTAGGGTTTTTATACCAAAATTGCCATATACCTCCAAAATTGCATGGACTTCTATTTGAAAGAACATACAGTTAAGATAAATTGCTTTTAGTACCCCCAGTTAAAATACACGGAGGGCACTCTACAATAAAAATGGGGCACTTTGAGTGGACAGTGTTTCTTGTTCTCATCTGGATCAAAAAAAACCCTTTTATCTGGATCATCTTTATTTTACAAATCAATCTATTCTATGATGAAGAACACAGATTCAATGCAACTGTTGTTAATAGATTTTGGGTCTCTATATGTGCATTATACTATGGCAGACTCATTTTCAGTTCATTGTCAAGAACTCAGACGCCATTTTGGAAATAATAAGTCTGACTGTTGTTGGATATTGACAGCTATTTTTTTATTTTGTTTTTAATTACCATTGAAATTTATTACATTTGAAGGGGAAAATTATGGCATTTTGATGATATTCTGTTAAAAAGTGAGGATCGTTTTGATCATTTTTCTTTCAATAACTTCTTATGCTGTCGAGAAACCCAATAGTCCAGGATATAGCAACAAAATATAGATAAAGGCGATCATGCTTCGCCAGCTCTGAGGCGGGAGGCTGTGCCTTAGTTCATATTAGCAATATTATCAAACAAGCTAACATATTTTCTATAAAATCTTAAGTCAGTAAAGAAGACTAAAATCATGTTTAATAGGGCTTACTACCATTCCTGTTGTGAAGGCGTTTCTTCGCTTGTGCTGGGGACTTAACCGTTTCACGTTCAGGTCTGTTGTTCGATGTTTTGCTTTCTTCTGGCCTTGGCATCATTAGAGCGTGGTCGAACTGTTTTTTCCTTATGTCACCCCTTTTTTAAAATTCCGGCTGAGAAACGGAATCAAAAGTCACTAAAATCGGAGCCCGATTCACTCCCGCTCGCCATCCCGGGGGGGGGGGGGGATAAAACACGAACTGCCACAGTGAATCAGGTATAACTTTCTAAATTAGAGTCAGTATTTGTTATCAAAATTATCTTTGAAACTAAGTTACATTAATAAGACCTTTTGATACATATACCAAGCCAATGAAATAGTTATTTTCCAAAGGAGCTTCATCAAAAATCCATAAAAAAACATGGAATTTAGCCGTGCATTCGAATACGGCAAACATTAAACATAAGACAAAAAGGACAAAGGAAAGTCTTTACTTTTAAATTTTGAAAACAGAAAACGATTAATTAGACGTTTTGATTATTTTTCACTGTATTTGGTTTTGTGCTTCTTAATGTATTTTCATTTCATTCAAATACAAAAATACCGAACCCGAATCTCCCGCAGTAGCGTTGACGCCTTATTTCGAATTTCGAAAACAAAGTATCATCCTACGAATTCGTTAGAGCTAGATCTCGTTAGATAAAACTGGTTCGTGTCTAAAATTTAGTTTTAAATGTCCACTCATTGTTTAATTTCAGTACCAAGGAATGTCAAGAAAACAAAAAGGATGCCCTTGGTAAAACTTTCAATCAGCATTTCTCCACCCACACTGTCCCAGTGTTATCGGGTCGTTTCCTCACATTTACCTCATCAGCCTGGTCCTTTTCGGCCTAAATTTCCGCTTTATTGAATTTACTTATCAATCAGCGTACATTTGATCAATGGCAATTATAAACATGGGTCAAGAATATAGAGAAGATAATTGGGATTATAACCCATAAAGACCCATATTCACAGTGACTGAGACCAAGGTTCTTTCACAAGAGTGTCGGGTATTTTTGGCCATTCGTCAGGCAAAACTTTTTCGTTAAATAAGGTTTCCTTTACCTGTTCAGTTTCGGGCAATGTTTTAGACCCCCCCCCCCCAAAAAAAAAAAAAAAAAAAAAAAAAAAATTTCCCCTGGCAGATAGCAATTTTGGCATCTAGGAATGTATGGCCGCACCTAGATTTACTGATTCATACACTAATTCCTTAGGATTTTGATGAATCAGACAAAAGTAGCCCTCCAAAGGGGGTGTGGGCTGATTCGGCATTGAAAGGGCAAGGGCGTAATTGCCTCATTATATTAATTGCAGTTATAAGGTATTGTGTATAATAATGTGTTTTTTTTCTTTATTTTTAAATAAAAATTGTTTTATAAAATTTATTTGGGACTGCATACATATAGAAGATGTTAGTTTATATGACATAGTGAATTTGAATGCAGATTAGTCCACCTTGTGTACCCGTAATTTGTGATATCATTCTACTTTTGTTTTGGGAAATATCCCCTACAGATGCGTGAGAACCAGTCCCAAAAATAGCATGTCATGCCGAGCGGCTCATTGATGGGACTAAACTATGTAACTTTTAAAAACTGTGTCTATTGAGGTGGTATGATATTTTTTTTTTATAATTGAGCTACTTGTAAGGTGCATCCTACTTTTATTTATTTATTGATTGTTATTTGTTTTAAGAATTTTATAAATATACCCATGATTTCATTCTTGTCTTATTCTGTCTTTATACGTACAGGTGCTTCGTTGTATAGAATTATTGTTAGAATCTCAAAAGTGTAAAAAATTTAGAACTTTGGTTGTTTTTTGGTCTTTTATGTATGGTTGGTCATTTGCATATTTTTGTCCTATATATTTGGAGGATGTTTGCACGTGCCCGTTAATTAATGGCCATATACTATATATTACTATGTCCAGTATGTTTTTAACTATTATGATAAGGTTTTTTAAAACATGAACCATATTATTCAATGATGATAACCAACATGAGTACAACACCAGTAAACATCGGGATGGTTTAATTTATCAAGTTTATGTATAGTGCAAAGCCCATTAAAAAAATTATTTTTTAAAACAAAAAAATAATTTTTTTGCAAAAGCCATACAGGAAAGCCGTTTCAGAATCAGGGAAATTGGTATTATCCGCCAAAACAAAACACACAATTCAGGATTTTTTTAAACGTAAATTTTTTGGTCAAAAATGGCAAAAAGTGTGTAAAATTTGTGAAATGGCTTTACACGGGCATCGCATGGCAAATTTTTGCCTTAATTTAAATTTATTTACAACGGTCATATAAAAATTTTAAAACTTTTGACGCAAATAAAATAGTTAATTTTTTAAACTTTTAATTTCCATTTTGTTAAATCATCAATATCATGTGTTTTTTTTAACATTTTCCAGATTCATTGTATTTTTGAATAAATAAATATTTATGTGCTACTACATTCATATTTTAAATTTCTGTGTAACTTTTGTATTTTTGATCTATTTAAAAAAGCTTTGAAACGCCAATGTATTGTTCTTGGATTCAGTTTACAATGCCACTATAGAATTGGGTAACAGTAATTTGGACCTTTTTTACTATAAAAGAAAAGCAAACACATTAATTTAGTTTGTCTTTTCAAAAAATTTTGGTTTTTTGTTTTTTTACGGCACACCAATACATTTTGGCTTATGGCCCCCGAACGGGAAAAATATTACTTTACCTTGGGTGTTACAAAAGAAACCCCCGGGTAAAAACCCACGCGCTGGAATTATTTTTTCGGCCCTTTAGTTATTATTACCTTTGCTTTTTTTTTAAAATACCTAAACTTGCTAACATGGGTTTTTCAGAAATTATTGAGAAAACATGAAATTTAAAAAACTTAAAGTAATACTAGAGTTACACCAAAAAACCAAAATAATTACTATTTTTATACAAAATTATTTCTTAAATATGACCTATAGTTTCAGCACCCTTTTTAATACATGATTGGTTTTATCCACTCGGCGACTCTTGGTCATATTAATTGTTTCACACAATTTAACTTGGTTTGATTAAGTAAACCCGTCAAACCAAAAATACTCATTTACTTTTGCACCCAACTAATGTACACAATAAACAAAAACATTGCAATAAAGGTTGCATTTAATATTGTTTAATTTTCATCCACTAAATTTAAAATAAGGGGATAAATGAGGAAAACAACACTGCCGTTAAATTTTATTTTTTAAAAATTATTCTTCCCTTCTATTTTAAAGTTTTATTAAAGTTGGATCTTCAAAAATTGGGGGGAAGGGGGCCCGAGCCGGAGGGTAAAGTCTTTGATTTTAACACTACCCCCCCCTCACCGCTTGGTTCAATCCCGAAAGGGTCATTCGGATTTTCATTGGAACCTTCCAACTGGTTTGGGGTGGGGTGGGTGGTTCTACCAAGTGCCTCCGTGCATTGGGGGTCTTCCTCCATTTGTAATAGCTTGACTTTATTTTATGACTGAAATACTGTCAAAGCGACGGGAAACTCATAAAATCAAGTCAATCGAAAATTACCTGGCAAAAAATATTCTAGAGCTGTTCTTTTTTCCAACTTTTACTTTCCCCATTCAAAAAAACTGTTATATACGTTTCTCCACTTTGAAGTCAAAATCCAAATTTTAGGGTGCGATTTTTTTTTCCTAAATCCCGATAAAGGCCCGTGTCCTTTCGTATTTATTAGGCAAATTTTTTCAAACCACCCGGGGGATGTCAAAATCGAATCGTTTTCCATAGCAATTTAAAAAAACTCTTTCTGCTTTTTTTACATTTATTTTTACACATATCACCGCAGGTACTTTTGTACTTTCCAATTTTTGTGGCGTGCTCCTAACCCAAACCCAACAGCATCTAAACATTAAATTAAGTTTTTCTGTCTGCATTTTGTTAATTTGTTTTATTTTCATTACCTCAAGATTAATTAAGTTTATTGAAAGTTTGAACTCAACGTTACTTATTTTTTTTAAAAAACAACAAAGTCTCAATAATTTCCGAACAACTTTGTATTTAAATCTGAACATGCAGGAGTACAACAAATCGATTTTCTATACTTTCTTGTAATTTTAAAAAAACAAAAAATTTGGGAGTATAATAATTTTTTAAACTCAAATCATAACAAAAGGGATCAATTTTAAATTTTATAATTTATGTACAAAAATTTTTTGTTCTTGTTTTAGAACATGTGGTTTACAAAAACTTTGTGTAATATGATGAACTTGTATGAGTTGCCACGTATTGGTCCTCCTCACATGACATAACCCTTGTCCTGTATGCCCCGGGATCGAACTAACATGCCCCCGGGGTCCCAAAGGGCACCAAAAAAATTTTGAAGGGGCTCAAAAATTGATACCAATATTCTGTTTGGGCACTTACTTTTTCCCAAATTTAAAATAACTTTAACAGCCCCTTTGTTGAAAGCTATGTACTCATCTTTATAAAACCCTTTTTAGAACCATAAATTTTTTTCAATTGTTAGGGAATAAAGCCATCATATATCTGAAAACATGACGGAACCCTTTGATTCAGAAAGGGAGGGGGGCGAAATCTCATTTTTTCTTTACTTGTCCAGGAAAAACCAAAATTCAAATTTTACTTGTCCACAAAACACTACTTGTCCGATTTTTTAAAAAAATATAGTATAAAAAACGGGAAATAATTTAAATTTTTTACTTCTCTCAAAAATTAATTTAGGCATGTAAAAAAACCTTATATTTAAATACCTTAACACTGAAATTTTAAACATTTTTTTACTGATTTAAAAATCAAATGTTAACACCGCAGAATTGTCTTAGCACTGTTATTGCCCTCAGTTCGACATTTCACTGAGCCCCCAACATCGTGCCAGGGATTCTTTAAGGCATGAAATTTTAAAATTATCTTAAGACTTTTTTATCATATTTTTTTTTTTTATCTTTTATTTTTTTCTTGGGGTTTGGGTCGGATATTCTTCCCCTTTTCTTGTTTGAGAGATTTTAATAAGGGAATCGTCCATTTGACAAGGAACTTACCGATTAAAGATGTGTGTTAAAGTGTGATTTTGGGAGAATGTAAAAAACACAAAGATGTAAAAATATGTACAAAAACACAATTGCTAATCCATTGAGTCTTTGAAAATCAACACAAATCTAAAAACAAAACGTCAAAAGGGAGTGGTTTAATATGCAGATCTCTTGTAAGATGCTGAAAATTAAACTTTATTCGACAAGTGCACGTCAGGGATATCTTACAGTTGAAGTGCTGCAGTTTGATTTTTGAATTTAAATTTTTGCTACGGTTTCGGATTTTTTGGTTGTCCACGGACAAGTCAGCAGTGATGAAAATTTTACTTGCCCGTGCCGGAAATGTACGACTCGGACAACTCAGACATGGATTTCGCCTCCTGAGAAGGGACTCTTGAATTTTTAAAGCAGGTGTTCCGTTGCCCTAGCTAAAAAAGTTAGTGTCAAACCTGTATGCAGTTTTGAGGGTCTTCGCATTTGTAAGATTTAGCGAAAAAGTATACAAACCAGGGACAAATAATCTTCAAGTTTCGGTCAAAAATGGAAAATATTGTGAGAAATGAGACATTTCTCATAATGAGCAATATTCAAAAGTCGTAAATTATAGACCGTCAAAACCCCCGTCTATGAGGAACGGGTTAAAAATCCAGATGGTGTTGATTTGCAGAATAAAAACTATTGGTTGTAAACATAAAAATCTTGAAATATGCTTTTATTGAAAAAAGGTTAACAAAATGAAAAGGTTGTTTTCAGTTTCTTCAAAGAGAAGAACCATGATGTTCATGCTTTAGTCACCCCGCTTTGTTCCATTGGTAGAGCGCTGTACTGTCATTCTAGGGAGTTTGATCCCACCAGGGGCAGAGTACTGGTTGTAGATCTACCCAGGAAAATATAGTTATAAGTTTATAGCCCCCGCACACACAGGGTTTTCATAAGTGACCTAGGTCAAATATCCATAATCCTAGATTTGAGTAGTGATATAGCTAAAACCACATTGACCTTCTGATCTCTGTGAAGACATCCTCCCCAAAATAATATTAAATAAAAAAATGTTATTAATAATTTCCAAATTGTGAATAGTAATATTTGTTTATTTTTGAATTAGAAAAATTGTCATAAGGTTAAGAATCACAGATACCTTCTCATATTATATCATAATATACTATACATTCACTTATATATGCTTTTTTCAGCACAGTCATGAGGCATACGTTGGAACAAAAAAAGAGAGCACGGCACCATAGACGAGCCCAACAAAGACAAAGGAAAAAATTATTTAAATTGAAAGCCACTGTTGACAGCAGTTCTGAAAATGGGTGGTCCTGTTTTGATTGCAGCTCAACTGACCAGTGGACAGACCATGAACCAGTGCTCAAACTGAAAGTGACAATAACTTTGACATGCAATGTATACAAGCAAATGAACTGAGGACAATTTCAAACTGGCTTGAAACAAATGAGAAAGTGAGACCTCTGCTACGTCTAAAAAATATTTGAAATTTGTAGATGTGTTGAGTCATGCCCAAAAAAGAGATGATCTTGAGAAGAAGACTGAAAGGCAATGAAATATGCCAACAACACTTTATTTCTTGCAAAATCATTTAAACGTCAACTAGATGTTAGTAAGCAAACTGCTAAAGCTGCACTCAACCTGCTTGAAAAAAGTCATAAATCAATGAAAATATGGCAGAAAATCTGTCCAAGCTACATCAAGGGCTGCGCAACAAGCTGAAAAGAAAATTTTGTTCAGGCTGCAAGAAATTATTCCAACCAAGGCAGTATTTAAATCACAAGTTGCAGTATTTTGTTGATGGAATATGGACATGTAACCAAAGTGAAAGTAACATTACTGGACGTTTCCAACCAGCAGCTGTTATAAACTTTGAGGAGGGGATTGACATTAATTACCAAATTTGATGATGAACAAAATTCTTCAAATAAATTAAGAAAACTAATCCAAATAAAGATAACGGAAAATCTTGATGAAAACGATGGAATTGATCTTGATGATTTGGATGAATGTGAATTTATGTACACAGAGACAGCCTTTGATGAAGTATTCAGTCAAGAAGAGGAAAGGTCTGAATTCAGGCCATTTGAACATGTGAAGTGCTCAGTTGGCGTGTTATATGCTGTTGTAGTAAATCTTCCGAAAGAAGAACGATTCAAATTGAAAAATGTCATTCTCTAGGAGTCATTCCAGATATTAAAAAGGAACCACCAACAAATACATTTCTTCACCAAAAGTTGACGAGCTTCAGTGTGCCTGGAATAATGGCTTCTTGTTAACTTCCTTCAAACAAAAAAAGGAAAAGATCTTCAAGGCCTGTCTGATATGCATTGGCTGTGACATTCCAGCATCACGTAAATTATGCGGATTTCTCGGTCATAATGCAAGATTGGGATGTTCAAGTGCAAAAAAAGAGTTTTCGGGAGGAGTTGGTGAGAAGGATTTTTCTGGTTTTGAAAGAGATCTATGGGAAAAAAGACAAACATCACTCACATATGCGTGATGTGGAAAAAGTAGACAAGCCCTATATATTACTGAAAAGAATGAGCTGGAATCCAGATTTGGTGTAAGGTATTCTGTTCTTTGTGAACTTGAATATGTGGATATTGTAAAATGTCATTATTGACCAATGCACAATATGTACTTGGGAACAGCAATGCATGTTATGAAAATATGGCTTGAAAGGGAGATTTTGACATCCTCTGATCTACTTGGAAAGCCAGACAAAGTGGATTAGTATTCATGTTTCATCTAGACTAGGTGGAATACACGTAAGATTGCATCTAGTTTTGGTGGGTTCACAGCAGAGCAGTGGATGAATTGGACAAACATCTTTTCTGTTATAGCTTTGTATGGTTTCTTGACAGAAGTTTCTGGACAATTGGATTCTGTTTGTTTCAGCTTCCAGAATATTGTGTTCAAGATACCTTACAGTGCTGGTATTGAACAATTTGACACATTAATTGTTCGATTTTGCAGGGATTTGAGATGTTGTACGGAAAGTCTGATGTAACTCCAAACATGCATTTGCATACCCACCTCGCAGATTGCTTACTAAACTGTGGACCTGTATATTCATTCTGGCTGTTTAGTTTTGAACGTACAATGGTCATTTGGGTTCACTTCCAAATAACTCTCAATTAGTGGAAGTGGAAATGATGAAAAGGTTCCTAAGAAACGCAACAATTTCATGTGCGGATTACCCTCATTATATCAGACAGAATTTTCAAGTGTTTTCAGAAGTTAATTCCAGACAACTGTGAAAGTTATCGTGTTCTGTTCAGTAACAGTGTCATGTACCGAAAAAGTCTGACCCAAAAACTGTTGTTGCTGATTGCTGTTGGCAAGAAATAGATGGTACAACTTAAAAAGCTGTAAAATTGTAACATTGCTGGAATCTGAAGCCTCTGTGCTGAAACAAACATACAAATATATGTTTCCAGGTTTTCTGAAAATGATGTTTCCATACTCTGCTTTCAAGTGTAAAAGCTGTAGCAATTGGGACAGAAGTATTTGGAAGCAAAAATCACTGTCACTAGGTCTTCTATTGATCAGTGCTTGTTGGACTAATGCTGATGGGAAGATTTTGCAACAAGTGCAGCTGTTATCGCCTGGGTCTATTCAGTACTTCATGGTGCATACTTTATTTTTTGGTAAATCAGTAAAAACAATCTTTGCTGTGATAAATGGTTTCACCATTGCAGAGTTTATATTTTTAAGCAAACCTATGGGGAAACTGCTGAAGTGTGATGAAGGATGTTTTCTGCGCAAAAGGTCAAAGCTTGTTTTTGCCAATAAGAAAATCTATAGCAAAATTGTTTGTGTTATGGTTCATTAATGGCAAGGATGTACTTATTATTATTCCTGAAATATGGTTGTTTTTCACAGTTAATGGAACTGCATATCATGTATACTGCATATAGGTACATTTAGTTAACTAAAATGTACAGAAACATGTCATTGTGAGCTGCTAATGCCATGTCAGATGGAGATAGATTTGGCATTGCCCATGAAGATGTTTGCCCTGCTTATGCAAATGAGGCACAAAAATGACAATAGGAACACTCAGTCGTATGTTTAAATTTTCGCTCTACTGGCAAGGCCAGAAGAGCTTATGCCTCATGCATGGTTTACGTTGTCCATCCGTTAAACTTTTTAGCTCACTGAGCACAAATTGCTAATGGTGAGCTTTTGGGATAGTCAATGTGCGTCGTCCGGCGTCGACAATTTCTGTAAACTCTTCTCTTTCTAAACTGCTTGGCCAATTTTATGAAACTTGGTAGAAATGATCCTTGCACGAAACGAAGCTGTACCAAAGTTGTTCAAAGAATTGTATTTCCTTGTAGATTCTTGGGTTGCCATTGGCAGCAAATAAGGGGAATTCTGAAAATCTTAAAAATCTTCTACCAAACCATAAGGCCTAGAGCTACCAAAGTTGGTATGTAGCATCTAGTGGGACCTCTTTCATAATTGTTCAGATCATGGCCCTGGGTCAAAATTGGCCCCTGTCGCCAGGGTTCACAAGTTTGGCATAGGCTTTTATAGTACAGACTTTAAAAATCTTCTCTCAAAGCTATAAGGTCTAGGGACTATCAAATGTTGGTATGTAGTATCATTTAGTGGACCTCTCTGGATTGTAAAAATTATGGCCTTGGGGTCAATTATTGGCCCTACCCTGGTGGTCACAAGTTTGACATAGGCTTTATAGTACAGACTTTAAAAATTTTCTTCTCTCAACCCATAGGTGTGAGGCTACAAATTTGGTATGTTTACATCATCTTGTGGACCCCTTTCAAGATTATTCATATCATGCCCCTTGGCCAAAATAGGCTCCACATTAGGGTCACAGTTTAAAAACATTTCTCCATAGGCTTATATAGCGAAAATGGACAGATACTTTTTTTTATCCTTTTGATTCAAATTGCATTAAAAAACAGTTTTATAAAACAATCATCTCATGGTCTTAATGTTCTGATGAAATCAGGTGAGCAAATCGAGTGCCATCTTGGCCTCTTCTTTCTTGTTTGCGTGATAAAGTCCGCATTTTTTGGTCGATTCTTTTGAAACTGTCAAGATTGTTTGTCTCATCACAAGATTAACCCTATTGACAATGGAAAAAAAATCACCCTATGTTGTTCGGAAAGAAACCATTTGAATTTTTATGCCCTGCCAACTCATGTTGGGGGGCATATAGATTTTCGGTTTGTGCGTTTTCCGTCCGTCTGTTCGTCCGTCACACCTCAGGTTTACTTTGCATTTTTTTTCTATGATGATGGCTTACGTCTTAATGAAACTAGGTACACATGTACATCTTGATATGATCTATTTAATATTTATGTGAATTCTTGCTGTGACTATATTTCACAGTTGGGTGAACATTCTGAAATTGATTGTTCTTCCTCAGGTTTTACCTTTGGGATATAAGCTTTTTTTCTATGAAGTTGACTTCAAATCTGATAAAACTAGGTACACATATACATCATTAAAAAATCTATCTAATTTTAATGCAATATTGCTGTGAACCATTATTACTTGATTCGATGAACATGCTGAATGTGATTGTTCTTCCTCAGGTTTACCTTTGCGTTCAAGCTTTTTTTCTTTGAAGATGACTTCACATCTTGATGAAACTAGGTACACATGTACATCATTATATGATCTAATATTTATTCAAATTTATTGCTGTGACCTGTATTTCACGGTTGGATGGAACATGAAATTGATTGTTCTTCCTCAACTTTACCTATGCATTTAAGATATTATTGACTATCTTCATCTTTATTTAACTATGGTACACATGTACATCATTACATTATCTATAATATTTATTAAAATTTATTTGCTGTGGCCATTATTTCATGATTGGATGAACATGGTAAAATTGATTGTTCTGCATTTGTTTTTAAACTTTTTTTTCTATGAAAATGACTTTACATATTTCTGAAACATGACATGTACATCATCTTGTCCGATACAGTCTCAGAATGATAAGGGGTGTGATGGGAGGGTGTATCGCCCTGTACCTCACACAATGTCTTGTCCGATACAGTCTCAGAAAAAGGTGTGATGAGAGGGTGTATCGCCCTGTACCTCCCACAACATGTCTTGTCCAACCCGGTCTCGGAATGTTAAGGGGTGTGATGGGAATGTGTATACGTCATGTACTTTTTCTGTAAAGGTAACTTCACATCATCATGAAACTTTGTACAAATGTACATCATTATGTGAACTTTAAAAAATTCCAGCAAATATTTGGTTCTGACCATATCCTGATAGGGCATTAGACACATTTTCTTCTTCATTTATGTTTTCTTGTTTATGCGATAAAGTCTACTTTTCATGTGATTCTTTTGAAACTTGCACAGATTGTTTGTCTCGTCACAAGGATTAACACTTTTGAAAATGAAAAAACAAACAAAACAAAACATCCTATATATGTTGTTAGGAAAGAAGCCATTTGAAATTTTTATTAATATTTTCTTGTCATATTTTCCATCCAATTATTTTGAAACTTACATAGATTGCTTGTTCATCACAAGGATAAATCTTTTTGAAAACGAAATAAGCTATTTATTGTAGGGAAAAAATACATAAAATTATAAAAACCAAGTTGCTCTGGGTAGCATGTATGTCTTGTCCGATACAGTCTCAGAATGATAAGGGGTGTGATTGGAGGGTGTATCGCCATGTACCTCACACAATATGTCTTGTCCGATACAGTCTCAGAATGCTAAGGAGTGTGATGAAAGGGTGTATCGCCCTGTACCTCACACAACATGTCTTGTCCAACACGGTATTGGAAAGTTTAGGGGTGTGATGGGAGGGTTTTATGGCCTGTACCTCACACATCATGTCTTGTCCGACACGGTCTCGGAATGTTAAGGGGTGTGATGGGAATGTGTAACGTCATGTACCTCACATAGCATGTCTTCTCCAACACCCACCTGGGAATATTTAGGGGTGTGATGGGAGGCTGTATCACCCGGTACCTCATTAAATAGGTTTTGTCTGTATCAGCCATAGGACACATGTTTACAGACCTGATTTTAATTTCATTTTTATATTTTCTAAGTGTACATTTACTTTATATTTACTTAAAATTAAATTTTTCATATGGAATGTTTGTTAATTTACTTTAAGTAAATTTGCAAGTAAATTTGCCAACATTCCAAGTAAACGTAAGTTATGTTTACTTCAAATTTACTTAACTTTAATTCCATGTACATTTTTCACATGGAATGTTTGTTAAATTACTTTTAAGTAATTTTGCCAACATTCCAAGTAAACTTAAGTTATGTTTACTTCAAATTTACTTACCTTAAATTCCAAGTAAATTTTTCAGGTGGAATGTCGTCAAATTTAATTTCCAGGTAAATCCCAAATTTCGCGCAGCGTCAATATCATGTACTGAAGGGAAAAACTCTTGTGATGGTTTCGAGGAATAGGACTAGGCTTTAGAATAATTATATATATGTTACTTAGCCTAGCTCTAACCCGAGTACATTTTATCGGCAATAAACAACATTCCTCGAAACCAACACAAGAGTTTTTCCTTCAATACGTGGTATATATTTATGCACTTAGCCTAGTTTCCCTCTCACCCCTCGATATCTACTAGTATATTTAAGACTCTAAAATGACTCCAAATCATGACCCATTATAGGTAAGTGGGGATGTCAAATGTTGCTAACAACTAGCACCTGCTAAAGGGATACCATTTTCTATATTTAACCGATATTAACCGAATAAAATAGCGTTCTCTCGTGCAATGTGAATACAAGTTATCAGTTTATTTGTCAGGAAATAAACATATTACCGAGGGGAAAAGAAAAAATTGTTTTCATTTCTACCGATCATCTGTCAACGAGCTGCTTTTAAATTGACCATTTTTACTACGTGGACATACTCTTCCGAGAATCTTCGCGTTAATTGTCAAATAACACTCATACTCGCATTTCATTGCTCTCGTTTGTTCGTTAGCACTAAATGCTTGAAATTCGTTTAACAATAGTTGGGAGCGATTTTGACAGTCGTAATTAGTGGATGACTAGTGTGTTCCAGTATAATATGATTATATCCAAATTGCCAAACACCCAACAACGTAAAGGGGGAATATAGATTGTCTTTCTCACAGAACCAAAGTTAAACAGAATAATTGACTTTTAAATTAGTTTCCAGAGGGATTGGCAATTGAAATGAGTTGAAAATGATGAGATGCGCTTATCGCTTGCGTATTGTATAGACTCACGAAACAAAGTTAAAATACTGAAAAAAATCCCGTATTCAAGGTAGTCTGACATTCGTTTTGATAATATTAACTTCTTTAAAATGTAAATAAATAATGTCACACTAAATTTTCTTGACGTATTTGATTTTTCTTCAATCATATCTAGTTTTTTTTTTTCAAGCATAATATATTTTCAATAACTATGAAATGAATTGTTAACCAGAAATTTCTAACACAAGCAGTCAACATATTACAACATAAAAATAATTGCTTCTTTATTATTTTTTTTCCTTTTAAAATACGAACAAATAGTTCTAATTACATTTAGAAAAAAAACACACAGAGAAACAGAATTAACGCCTTTGGGTTGACAATTCAGAGTGGCTCTGTAGCAACTATAGTTGCATGAAAAGCGTGTAGAGTTTTTGGCGTTATATGACCTTTGCCTCTATTGTTTCAATAACTACTGAAACGCTAGGTTTAGAATTAAAGCTATTTCATGTTAATCCCGGCGTCGTCTCTGAGAGCATTAGGCGCTTTGATTTTTTTAATATAACCATATATGGTCATATAAGTCGAGTACTTGAAACAGTTCACAGAACATGGTTGATTGAATGTTTTTTCTGCCTAATTTAAGAATTTAAATGTTGTTTAGAACCTAGAATTATACATAAACGAAACTCGAGTTACGCTTATACGTGTATAGCCCACCCCGCTTTAGTATCACACCGTGTCTCTGAAATTCATATCTGTACTTGCATGCAGAAAGGTACATACTTAGCTACCATTTGTAAGTAAGCTTCCCTATTTAAGTGTGTGTAAACACTATATATTTCATTCTGTTGTTTGCGTTATTTCACAGTAAATGAGGCTAAACAATCAATTTGAAGAGTTCAGATTAGAAATGCTTGGAACATTTATGACTGTACAGTGTCTCGATAATAGGCCCAAACACTGTTACATGTACAATGGCTTGTGTGGATTGCAAAGAGGCTTGAGACATTCGTCTATGTCTTAAACGAGTTTTTGATCAAGGGAAATCTTCCTCGTTTCTTATTAACATTGTATCGTATTGCAAGGGCACTGTACACTAGTGTCAAACAGGTTGTTTGTTATATTTTGCTGGATGTTGAATGACCTATATACCTTGGATTGATCTGGAGTGTTTGCAAATAAAAGGAGTTTTTCAGACAATCTCAGAAAACTCTAGCCCCCATAGTGTAGATGTGAGATATTAAATGTCTACACTGTATCCTATTAAACACATTTCTCAAGTGTTGCTATTAAGCCTGTCTAAAAGATTAATTGAGCGGTTTGCCTACACACTTTTCAATTATACCCCGAGTCACGTCAAATTCCTATCGTTCAGTCAAAGTGGAATGCATGGGTATTAGTCATTTAGCTTATTTGTACTTGCAATGGTTTATCAGACAAAGTGAAGTTATAATACTTAACATTTTTGAGTAATTAGATTTTTCATTGCAATTTTATGATCCTTATTTTTCTATATGTTTTCTTTAAACTAAAATACCGCATTATGTTTTATCAAAATGTTAGGAAAGTGTATTACTTGGCATACAATGATTTGCAAGACTAAAAAAGCCGTGGCAAGTTTATCTTAATTTTAGATTGACACTATCATTAGCGAATGAAAACAAAACTTATTTTTATTCTTGATTTATGCTGCCATTAACAGACGCCGTAGCCTTTAAAATAAAATCTGTCTTTTGACCTTCACGGATGAAAAGGGGTTATATTAATGGGTTGAGCATGTTGACATTTTTTGTAAAAGGTCTATGGTTTTTGAAAATATTTTTATTATTCCTATAAAGAAAACACGCTAAATTAGGATATTGTTAGTTAATCTGAATTATACTCAAATATCACTCTTTTTTTCAAATTTGATTTTTATTGTATAAAAGTCCACCGTAGAACGCTAAGCCTTGTTTAATACTTGGAAGAAAACATACTACATGCGTAGTAAACATCGGAATTGTGAACATGATTTTATGAATATTGGCCATCACTAAATTATGGAATGGGAATCGATCTAGAGTAAGAAATATATTGTCCACCTATAGTGTTATGTGGCTTATTTAAATAAGGTTGTTTATTTTAGTTTCATGGAAGGTTTTTAGCTCACCAGAGCACAACGTGCTCAAGGTGAGCTATTGGGATCAGCCTCCGTCCGTCGTGCGTCGTTCAACAGTTTTCTTAAAATGCCATCTCCTCTGAAATTGCTGTGTAGAAATTGATGAAAACTGGGTATGAATGATCCTTTCGTGGATACTTAGCAGGAGTGAAATATAATTTGGGACTATGATCATTTATAAACGATAAGCATTTTATTCTATCCTAAAAATGCTCAAAGTACTGTATTTTTTCAGAGAACATCCGTTTTGCTGATGGTTAGAACGAAAGAACATCGAGGCAAATGTCTGCGCGGTGAACACACGCATGCGCTATACATAATTTTAAATTAATCACGTAGAATACGTTTCTTCACGATTATCACGATTAAGTAAGATGATTCTTTACCATTAAAAAACGAAAATATTTGAAATTCCAGGCTATCTGATTGGTTTCCCATCTAAGGCAAAACACTAAATCCGAAAAGCAAAGTAGGTCATCTCAAATGGAAGGATTCAATAGGTGTGTATTTCAGGAAACTCTGCTAGAAGAGGACGCTGCAGTTATATTATGGCATGTCGCCAAAATTCAAGAATGACAGAAAAGCTGTCAAAATTAATGTTCATCGCACAAGCACAAACAAGCGAATTACCATTCGAAATGTCTGTTCCTAAGAAGTGTGTGCCTTTAAAACTTTAGTGGAAGTTATGATGATGAACTCTCTGAGAGTGAATTTGTATTTCTATAGTAGCATTAGACAGAAGGAAACGCAACAATTATTGTGAAGCCTTGCATAAATAAATGATTTTTGAACTTTGCTTTACTCGAATTTACTAGAGCAAATATGCTAATTGAACGATACTTGGACTTCTTAGCGGAAAAATAGTTTCTTCAGAAGATTTTAGAAGTTTGTCAGGAAGATCTGACAATGTTTAAGAGACCTATACCTTGTTACCGCTGATAGAAGTTTTGAGTGTCCTCTTTCTAGCTAATTGGTTATTGAATCCTCGTTTCTCTGTCCCTTGTAGACACACGAACATGTCTATTGTAGAAACATGAACAATGTTAATGTAAAACAAGTTTTAGCAATCAAAAGTTCCTTCCATGGCATTTCTAATTTATGAAGTATGAAGTGAAAGCTGTTTTTCAGCATTTATATGGAAGGTATAACCTTAGAGTACGAAGAGGACAAACTATTGGTTTACTATGGTTGCAATTTCTCCAAGTCAAAACTTTTTAAGTTTCTTAAGTTCGTATTTTTTTTTCTCTTTAAATCATTGTAGCACTGGAAATGAAGCAAGAAATTCACGACAATTTTAAGGTAGTTCAAGTTAGGTGGTATCGTGTTTTCTTTACCGGGACAACACAAACCCGTAATTTGAACTACGCGCACCTGCTAGACTGACACCAATATTCGCCACTGATTTGCTGTACACACAACAGAAAACCAGGACGTCATCAAAAAAGCTAAAATTGCCGGGAAAAAATGGCAGACGTTGATATTACGTGACTTCAGACTGGATCCGTCTCATCCTAAGAATCACGAACCACACATAATACAGAGCGGACAAAAATCTCATCAGGTGCTACTCTTATATTCCGGCAAGTAGCGAGGAAAGACTATAGATGTTCCTTCCCATGTGAAGGAACAATCAGTACAAATGACAACCATTTGATTAATCGCATCTTCCCGGCCTAACTGGATTAATTTATGGCATTTCGAAGGATTGTGTGTGGTGTTCCAAATGTCATCTAATTACACGATGACAATTTTCGTCTTTAACTTTTGAAGAAATTAGGTAATACCTAAATTTTTGTGTACAGTTCAAATCCCACGTTAATGGTGAGAGCGAAAGGAAGAACTCACTTTGGGATTGAAATTAAAAGTATAAACGCTTTATTGGAATCAGTTTATCCTCAGTGAGAATATCAAAGTGGTAGCGGTACTCTATTTCTACGCATATTTTAACTTATAACTAATTTGAAGGTTGGTATAACTTTTTCCATAAAACTCCATCTCTACAGACTTTATAGTAGTCACGTACCATAGGACATAAATGTATCTACTTATAGACTAAGTATATATTAGTATGTTACTGCCATGTAAACTGATATATTGATAGTGGATTGAATTAAAATCATGACAATATGTTTATAGATAAATGAAACTGAGCCATAATTGACCACCTGCTCGATGACTCAAAGAATACGAAACTACGTTCGATGTCAAATATAATTACAGAACATAAATAAAACAATCAAATAATTATACGTTATTGATATTGGAAAATTGGCAAATCATTACCATATTACATAAATACGTATCTGTGTTCCTTCATTTCATTCAGGAACCAATTTTAAATATGTACCAGGACATCAGTACAAAGTTACTAAACATGTACCTCGATTGTTTTAGGGAAGGTTTTCAGAATTTGTCATCCTTTTTCCATTCCTCTGTGGTTTTAATTTTATGAAAACAGGACCCTGTAAAAATAAGTTTAGATAAAAGGTTAAAAAACAACCAATAGTAATAACATGGTGTTTTGTTTTTTTTTGTTGTTGTTTTTTTTTTTTTTTTTTATTTTCGCTATTTTTCGCATAATTTAAACGTGAAAAGCACTTCAAAATAACCCAGTTTATCCGGGAAAAAAAGAATTAAAGGCAACGTCCTGTAATGGTTCTGCTATATCTTTTTTTCACTTAACTCTACAAGATAACCAAGGTACCCAATAAGATTATTAGGAAACATTGGTTATCTCGGCAAAAGGCCAGGAGGTCCGAAATGTAGCGGAACATTTCAGGGACTTCACTTCACCCTCTTTCTTCATGAATTAGTCATTTTAAATGGTTCTAAACTAAACGAGTCAATTGTTTCCATGCTAATGATCCCGGTGTTCATTATATAGTGTTAAGTACTACGTTTACTTATTAGCCGATACTATGTTGCACATAAAGGCATCCTTCCAGATGGCTTGCGGTACGTAGATGGTTCTACCGGTTCCTCCGTGCATTCGGGGTTTTCCTCACCTGTAATTAGCTGGACATCGCAATACGACTGAAATACTGTCGAAGCGACGGTAAACTCAAATAGTCAAGTCAAGTCATTAGGGCATTGGAGATTACCTGCAAAATGTATTCCAAACATTGATATATGTAGTATATGTAATTGTAGAAATGTTGTCATCATCAAGCATGTACAAGTTGCATCTCTTAATAAATCTGTGACACATATTTAGCTTTTCAGTCC
The DNA here is from genome assembly GCA_021229015.1 of Solen grandis. Classification (NCBI taxonomy): domain Eukaryota; kingdom Metazoa; phylum Mollusca; class Bivalvia; order Adapedonta; family Solenidae; genus Solen; species Solen grandis. Next base: position 4,982,348 of record CM037779.1, read on the forward strand.
GAAGAATATTTAGCTTTTCAGTCCGAAGAATATACACTGCTTTTGGAAGAATAATGGGCCTTTTAGGGATTAACTGCATTAGGATTTTTCAACATGGCCATGCCAAATCATACTCTGAGTTCATCGGCGTTTCCAGTATTTTTTCATGAATGCGTCTTCTTAAAGGATAAAACAACATACAAAAAAAAACAAGATAGATAAATGAATGTATAGTATCAACTACTGCATATTCCACTCGTTTTTAAAAGGTCCAAAAGCAATCTGGAAGCGGCGTCCGAAAACAAGAAATTGAAATGGATTTTTTTCAAGATTTTGTTAATGAATAGTATTGTCCTCCTGAAGTAAAATTGCGTGAATGTCCAGCCAATAAAGGACTTTTCAGCCATAGTCATCTACGTCTCAACACTGTTACTGTTTTGTAGTCATATTCTTCTGGAGTGGTAGGTAGGTACACTGAAATGATCTGGTCAATTCAATGTAGTAAATAGTATGTCATAAAGAGTTTTGTAAATCTCAGAAGTTTTCAATATGCTTTAAGATAAAGAAAAGACAAAGCCTTTTTTATACAAACAGCTCCGTAAAAATACGAACGATTCGTGAAATTTTAATTGATTTAAACTTCGCAAAATGACTGGAAATGAAACAATAATGTGAACGAATAACATACTGATGGGCTGATTTTGAGTTATCTGCCTTGACAATGACATAAAAGAGCACAAAAACCACTTTTAAGGGCAGATAACTCAAAAAGTATATCGGCGACCCCCATTTTCCCATAAATTTGTTTCTAGTGTATATGGCTAGTTTTAATTTTCCTTCTTTGTCTATATAGAAAATAATTGCATTGTGCGCGTATTATTTACGAAGGGGCCGCCGTGGCCGAGCGGTTACAGTCGTGGACTACAAATATCTCACCCTCACCGCTGTGGGTTCGAATCCGGTAGGGACTTCGGATTTTTCATGTGAGGAAGCCTTCCAGTGGCTTGCGGTAGGTCGGTGGTTTACCCGGGTACCTCTGTGTACTCGGGGTCTTCTCCACCTGTAATTAGCTGGACGTGCTATATGATTGAAATACTCTATCGCAGCGACGGTAAACCCCAATACAACAACAACATTATTTACGACTGACGAAGGACGTATGTGTTCAACAAGATACTTCAGTCAGTTAAACAAAGAGGTGTTTTATTCTTATAACAAGGTCTATCAGAAGCACGATGCGCACACCTGGCCTTATAAAGCGATGGATTGATAAAAACGGCGAGTATTGTAACCAGGTCGTCAATCGATCGTTAATCTTACTGAAAATACCAATGTCTGATCATTCTCCACAATGGGAGATGTTTTTAAGACATCTAAGACATTTCTGTGCCAGTGTCTTAAGACTGTTATCGATCTAAAAGGGGAAGAAGAACAAAGTTTTGAACATCCACTTAGTGTTGCCGGATATTAAAATATTACCTACTGGAACAATGACAACTGGGTATATATGGTAGGAATTGATTCAGTAATATACAAAATCGTTAATATACCTCTCGTATCGGGGTTTAAAAAAAACAGTCATGCTGGCTGCAACCTGCTCGCCATTGGTCATTATCGCAAATATTTCTATATTATTTAAGTGATTGGACATCTGCTCAGGTTAGCCTTCTATTAAAAACAAATTTCAAAATCAATACGAATCAATACGAACACAAGCAATATCTTATAGAAAAAGATTTAACTGTAAAACAAATGAATAGATGTTTGTATTAGTATTATTTCAAACAGTCTGGAGACCCACCCAGTGAAATAAAATTGACAAATATCCTTTCCTATGGAAATGAATATAAACAACATTTACAAGTCAACAAAAGACATAACACTACGTGACTTTCAATACTAGCTTCTAATGAGAATAGTTCCCACAAACAAACCACTATTCAATTTCAATTACGCTTCTTCAAGCTTATGTGATTTCTGAAATGAATCAGTCGAGTCAAATAAACATTTATTCTTATTATTATTTATTTATTTGTTATACAACCTCAATGTAATGCATTAACCCTTTCCCTCATAGAGGATACCATGGAAAGACCTATCGAACAGCATAAAACCAGATCACCTGCGAGTAACTCGCAGGCTGATCAGGTTTTATGCTGTTCGCTGCTCCTCGTGGTCAGGTAATGAGGATTTTGCAATTAAATTTGGTAAGGTTTTAACTGTGGTTTTCTGCAGATCAGGCTTTATGTGGTACCTATTGATTGCGTCAAAATGAGTCTAATGAGGGAAAGGGTTAAATACCCTTATCAAATCAAACTCCAATATGTTGTTGTAAGGAAATACGAAGCACTGTTAGGAATCACATCTTAATGTGTGTACTCTTATGCTTGTATTACCTTATAAAGGTTATGAAATTATATCACATTTTATACACTAAAATAAATCAAAACCATTATTTTAATGAATATATCAAAAGGAGATCTAAAGAAGAAGAAAAATAGCGATTAGCAAAGATATATATGAAACACACTCTAGGAAGTGGGAAATATTGTTTAACTTGATTGTTTAAGGCATAAAATCGCTTTTAACAAAGTCAGTCACAGCAACAAATAAAAACATAAAAAAATAAAATAACTATAATATTCAGGATATTTATATTATATATATATAAATAAATAAATATATATTATATATATATATATATATTATATATATATATATATATATATTGTACGATATTTTTGAGTAACATATTGAGAGAGAGAGAGGAGGAGAGTAAATGAGAAAAAGAAATAAAACTGTGTTGATTAATGAAGATAATACAGAGAAAGAGGTATATCTAAGAAAGAAGTCAGTGAGAAAAAACATATACTTATTATATTATTCCTAGCATGTGTTACTATGATAAATATAGTTATGTACTGAGCCAAATGTTGCTATATGGCAAAATGTTTAATACGGGCTTAACGTATGATGTTGTTTGCTATATTTTAAGATGAACATTAACCAGAAGGTCTCAAGGTTGCAATAATGTAAAGACTTAGTCTAGACAGATTTTGAATTGTTTAGGCGGATGTTAACATCGACTACTGGGCGTCTGAAGAAAGACACTTCAACGTACCTTAAACAAGAAAGACGATTTGAGTTATTTGTGCGTTTTAAGGTTGTTTATTCTCTTCTTCTTTCACTATCAAGTATCTCTCGTCGGGATATTCAATACATTTTGTACTTGGAGGGATTAGATCTACGTATGTTGCTGTTCGTAGATTAGTTTGATAGATATTTTATTTGCAATCCAATAGGCCTATAGGCCAATGAGGTACAATGTTTTCTTACAATTATAGTGGCAAGACAGTGCAGTTTTACAATCACTATACATATTATATTATTAAATAAAGTATTTAAATGGTTATGTAATCAAGATAAATAAACATGTTATATTTTTTATGATCAGAATTAATACGCTACTAAAAGTTTGGAAAAAAGAAGATCAACGGAGAAGGTATCATTTCTTATTCCTAATTATAATAATAATAATAGATATATAATACCTGAAAAAACAGTCGAAAACTCGAAAAATAACATTACGAATTGTACGTAATTAAAAGATACTTACATAAATTACTATACCATAAAAAACGATGTATCAATACTATTGGACATGTCATGACGACTGTAAACATACGTCACATCAGTTTCTATATAAAACATAAAATTAATGTTTCTAATGACAAACGTTTGCAAATATTGCTTAATTCCCTGCAACTCCTTTCCACTGCATTTACAATTTACTATTATATCTTCCTATATTACCATTATTGTCACTACATATAAAGATAAAATACAAATGCAAAAAATACGAGTATTAAATATCAAAACGAAATCCACCGGTGGCCTAGTGGTCAGGGCATCTGCACTAGAATAGGGAGAGCGTGGGTTCGATTTTTGGCTACGACAGACCAAAATCGTAAAAGCTCCCTTATTTGGCGCTCAGCATATAAGGGTAGTTCCAGGGCTGGTTGGCCCGGTGTCAGGATAATGTAACTGGGTGTGATATCATGCCACATGTCTACGGCGTGATACTATATATATTTCCACCTCATAATTGACGAGTATAAAAATTGAAAAGAAAAACGAACAGTACTAGAAATTAACAAAGCGAAAGAAATAGAAATGCATATAGAAAAGAAGGGAAAACATATATACATACATGCATTTATACAATAATGTTACAATTACAACGGATAGAAGACAATAAATAACCTGATACAATGTCTCCTTCAAAACGAGATATGGAGACAAAGAATAGGGTTATTAATAATATTAATGACTGTTGAGACAAATATAAGTATCCTTAGAATTAATGTCTAATTATACGTCTGTCATCATGGGTTACAAATACATGTACACATGTATACGCAGGTAAATGTGTCATATACACACGTATACTTGCGCATATATACTCATATGTTTACATTTTACGTATGCCTAAACACAGGTTTTGTATATATAAGAGTTTTAGGAAATCGTTCAGCAAACATCCAAAGTGTACAAAACTAAAAGTGACATCAAATATGTTAAAACTTCTCAGCGGAATTAATTCCCGTATACTTGCGCATATATACACAATTTTCCAGTTGTGTTTCGAAGGAAATATCCCATCCGATATGCAACGATCTAATACCCTCCTAAGATTATATTATCAAGTATAAAATGATACTGGAAAGAAACCCATACTGAATTTTTTCAACAGAAAAAGAACTTAGTCTGTATAAAAATAAAGACTTTACAACACATTCTGATTTAGATCAACAAAACTGACCCAGTAAGGTCGGTTGCTTGTATTATATTTCTTGTTCAGTTGGTAAACAATCTATGAAGCTAAGGACACAATCTGTATTTGTTCTAGTGCTTAGACCATGTATGTGCTTAAGACTTAATCTCTGGGCGTGCTCAAATGAAAGCAAATTAGATTTACTAGCTTTCGGCCAGCACTTGCAGCCATAGAGGGCCTTGGGCAGAACGACTGCATGGTATATTTTTCTACAGTTGTGAGGCTGCAAACCATCACTGTCAAAACCATAATCAAGAAATACTGTAAAATGTTCCAGGTATTTTATTATAGCAATCTGTTATATGTACACACGGACCAAAATATACAAGATGTTTATATTGTAATTGTAATTATCAGATAAGCTCAGTATCATGAATATTTATTCGACGTTTACTACACTGAAACTTCTGTGCGTTAATCTAAAAGAACAAACAAACAAAACAAAAGCCACACCAGTGAAACAGCATGAGTTTCAAATCAGTTTTGAATATACAAATGCACAAACATCGTCGAAACCCCGGCTGACTTTCACTACATGACATCATGCCGTGGAGAAATAGGCAAGCAAACCGTCGGTCGTAATAGAGTAGTTATTGATTAAAGTATCGACCAATGAAAACGCGACATTTAAATGCAACACTCTTCGGCGCGGAGGCTTGAAAGTAAAAAAATAATAAAATAAATGACTGCGTCCGGCAGCTGTATACAACTGCCTTTATGATTGGTTTTAAAACCGGGATGCGACCGATGAATGGCGCAATTTGACACATCCTATAATGACCAAATTTAGCCGTGATATCACACGGCCTATAGATGATCTGTCGATCGGCCGTAGGTATTCGACGATGATGCACTACGAACTGGACACATTGACAGATGACGCAGAAACTGTTTGTGAGTTATCTGATTGTTGCGAAATAGTAAAAAAATGTTGAACGGGGTGCTATAATTTGTATACCTCAAA
>CM037779.1:4994481-5019207 GCA_021229015.1 Solen grandis
GTGCCTTTTGAGTCAAAAAGCGGGATCTTTGCCCATCTGTCTTTTCCCCCCATATAATCCACTTCGTTAAAGGGTTTTTGCCTCATCAGACGACAGACATTCTATCTCCAAAGTCAAAAACATTCTCGCGTCAGTTTAGATACCCGGGGAAGGTGAGGCAGAATGGGGGACAATCTTTTTCCAAAAAACAGTTGTTCACTTGGTTCTTTCCCTGGAAAAAAACAACATTTAAACCCTTACTAAAAGTGGCAGGAATGGATTTTGAAAAATTTTTTTTAAAGCTGATTCTTTTATCACAACTTTGGGATTAATTAAAATGCTTTTGGATGTGAAACCCCGGGGAGACAGCGACATCTTTCTCCAAAGTTAACTCTTCAGCGTCATTTAGATCCCCGTGGTAGGTGAGGAAGGTTTGGCAAAAATTCTCATTTTTTTTAATGTGGATTACTTATTTTCCCCTTAACTCCAGTGTCTTTTTGGGGGTCCCAGTTTAGGGGGGGTTGCAACAAAGAATAAAAGATGTACCATGGACCCACACCTTTAAGTGATGTTGCTTGATAGTAACTTTAGTAACATTACATTTCCCTTACATTTTTTTTCCCTGTAGCTGGTGAACAGTGAGAGGGGGTTCCCAAAATTAGGGAAACACTCCTCCTCTCCACCATTTAATCCCCCCTAGAAGCGGTCTCAAAGGGCCCAAACCAGTTGAGTTGGGGTTGGTAAAAATTCGAATTCAGAGAATGGGGGTCTCTTATTTTCCTTTTTTTTTTTCCAGTGTCTGTTTTGTTGCCCCCTTAAAGGCTTTTTGAAAAAAGTGAAAAGGGTTTTGTACAATAAACCCCCAAAATTAGGGGAGTGATGTGTTGATTGTAACCTTAGTAAAGTCACAGTGCTCTAGGTTAGTGTTGTAGCTTAAATTGTTAGACGGTCTAGATGAGGGGAAAAAACTCCCTTCCCCTCCAAAAATAATGTGCCGGATTTCCCAGGTTGCTAAGGGGTTTTTTTTTTTTCCCAATTGGGGGGAAAGAATGGGGTTTAATCTCACCCGAGAATGTTGGTCTGTTATTTCGCCTTTAACTTCAGTGTTGTTTTTAGGGTTTCCCGGGGTTTGGGGGGCTGGGGAAACCCAAAGTTTAAGGGGGGGTCCCATTTTCCCCTAAAACCCGCAAGTGGTTTTGTGTTAAATTGAAACCCTTGTAAAGTCACAGTGTTTTAAAGAGCTGTTTCTGTAGCTTGAAAGGTGAGACAGGTCCAGATGAGGGGGAAAAACCCCTCCCCTCCACCAATAATGTCCCGGGAAAGTTCCAGGTCTGTAACGGGGTATGGGGGGAAGAATGGTGACAATTCACCCAGAGAATTTTGGGGGCTTTTATATCCCCTTTAAACTTCAGTGTTGTATTATGGCCCGTGGTGTGGGTTTGGAACAAAGTGAAAAAGGGAGTACCTAACCCCCAATCCCCAAGTGATGTTTTTTTGTTGATTGGAACCTTAAATAATTTCGCATTCATCTAGAAATTTTTTTTTTTGTAACTGTGAACGTTAGACAGGTCAAAATGATAAAAAAGTTCCTCCCAAATTTACTAGACATAAAGACAACAACTTCAGGGTTTTTCAGCTGGTTGCCCTCCCCCCACCCTCCCAAAAAACCCGGATATCTGTTGACTTTTGAGATACACAAAATAGTTTTAATTCATCCAGTTTTTGGTCACTTGGGCAACTGTATAGTTTTTTGTTGCATGGTCACATACAGAGTCAAAAGGTATTTGATGTGCTCCCCCATGGCCCGGTCATCGACTAATTCCATAATTTACATGTTGTATGACTGACACTCTTTTAACAGACTCAGGAGATTTTTGAAAGGGCATCAGGTTGATATACCCCAACTTTATACAAGCATGATTTTTACAGGTCATATTGGGTAGTGATAAGATGTTGGAGGTTCTTAAGTCATAGGATTCCCAATTTAAAACATCTTCAGAGACAATTGGTTTGGGGGCTGTTTCCCCTTTTCCTAATTCCCCATACATTTCACAACAAAGGTCTTTTTTTTTTGGGTTCCTTATACAAATTTTGCTTCACTTGCTTTTTCTTTTTCCACAAGTTCTGTATTTTATGTTTTTAATTTTTGTCATGCTTTGGAGTCCATGCCCCCTCACCCAAAAAAAACAGAATTTTCATGTTTTTTTAAATTTCTGCTTTGGGGGTTTCATGTTTTGGCAGTTGTGCTAGCTTAGGATTCATAACCTGTAAACAGCTGCCGGAAATTGAAAGGTTTTTTTGGGAGAAAAAGAAAATTTTTTCTTTTCATCATCGGGACTTGGGTTTTTTTTCCTGGGACAACAAACCTGCTCTTAAGCAGGACTTTAAAGTCATCTTTAGTCAAAAATTTTTTAGTTCTTCTTAAAAATGATCAAGAACAAGTTGTCCTTTAAATGCTGATGTAAAGGGAAAAAGGTGTGACAAGGAAAAAAAAGTAGGCTTTTTGAATCTTGCAGTACTGTTTTTTTTTTGACATGGGGGAAGTTCTGATTTTTGGGTATTTTCAAATGATAAAAAACTCTCTATTTTTTCTTTTCCTTTGCACCCTTTAAAAGGTGGTTTATCAAAAGCAATGTATAGGTGAACATGGACCCTTCCAGTAATTTCTTTCTCATCAGGATGCCACAATGTTATCGGGCTTTTAAACAGGATGGGAAATTTGTCAGCAAGTGCACCCAATTTTGTTTTTTCCCCGCGGTTTTTTTAAAAGCGAAAACTGTCCTTTCTGACTTTTTTCTTCTTATTCCCCCGATCTATCATGACCATTTAAAAAACCTACCGGTTTGCCATCAAAATAAAAACCCTTTTTTAATTGGATTTGGGCCTATCCATTCAGTTCCCCCACCCGCAACACCCCCAGCTCCCAAAGGGCTTTGTGGTGGTGAGGACTGAAAAAACTTCGCAAATGGCGTAAGCCCCGGTAGGCCTTTTAATTTGGGATGGGGGGAAGTTTTATAGCCTAGAGGAGGCCCCCACTCATCTAAGCCGCCAAATATGACAAGACATGGCTTTGGTCACTCTCATTTTTTTGATTTTTTTAAAGGAAGTCGGGGGAAACCCCAAAAAATTATGCTTTTTAATTTTTTTCACGGGATTATCCAGCCTCCTTGAAATTCCTTAAAGGAATGAAAAAATAGAAAGTAAAATTCTTCAGGGACTGTCAAGAAATCTTTCGGGATATATTCACTGTTCTCTTTAGGAAAATTGTTCCTGACACCAGGCCAGAAACCAACATTTTAAAATAAAGTAGTTTTTCCTGACCTGCATCTCCCGAGTTTGAAAACCCGAGAATATTGTTTCGTCCTTCAAAGAAAAATTGTTTATTTTTGTACGACTTTTTTTTCAAGTACTACCATTACTGTAACCTGGTGCTAAACCAGACCTTTCTAGGCTCTACATTTTTAAACGGGCAATGTCTGGCAGTGCAGCTGGCAGTAACGGAGCCGGGTAGGTTTTTAAATAAGATGGGGGCTTTAGTTCTGAAAATAGTTTAAAAGATCCCAACAGTTTTTGTAGGGTTTTGTTATAATACATGATACAAAATCTTTTAACAGACATTCTGTTTTCAAGCGTCACACCAAAGTCATTTAAATTCAGTATTCAGTATTTATCTTAATATGTTTTGAAATTTTAAAAAAGAACAAAGCTTCAATGTATATAAGGAAAAACCTATGAACAATAACATCAATAACATTTAAAACAAAATTTTCAGCACATGTTATCATAAATGTTACCTTAATCAGTAAACGCAAAGCTGGAAAAAGGATTTTTTCTTTTAATTATCTTTTTAAACATTGTTGATTAATCCCCCATTATATGTCGTAAATTTTTTTTCTGCTTAAAAACAGTTTTAAATGCCCAAAAAATTTTCGTATTTTCCTTGGTACGTGGTAACAACAGACCCTTTGGAAAGACAAGGTTGTGGGGTTTCCCTTTTAAAGGGAAAAGGGTCTTTCATGACCTTTTTCCCGATGCAAAAATACTGATCCAAACCCCCGGGGCCGTTTTTAAAAAGGGAATTTAAAATTTAAAATTTAATGATCCGGGTTTCCCCAAACGACCCCTTTAAAAAAATGGGTTTAATTTAATTTTTTTTTCTTTCTTTTTTTTCCCCTTTTCCCCAAAATAATTTTTTTGGGCTCGGCCTAATTTATGTGAATTTTTTTTATTAAAAGATTTATTTATCATTTATATGGACAGGGGGATTTGCCTTTCCCAAAAGGCTTTGGGGTTTGGGTTTTAAAACCGGGGGGCCCCCAAAAAAATTTCAAACCCCCTTTCCGGGTTTTTTTAAAAAAAAAATTTGTTTTTCTTAAACCCCATGAAATTTTTCTCTTCTAAAAAACATCGAGATCGAAAATTTTAAAAAAAAAAACTAACCCAAGACATAAAAGCTCAATAAAAAAAGAGTTAAAAATTTATTGGAAAAAAAAACCCCCAAAGTATTTCCCAAAAATAATACCATGCAGATTTTAAAGAAGGGGGAAAAAAGTTGCAATGAATAATGAGAACTATCAAACTTGAATGATCAGTAGTTATGGGGGAAATAATTTCAAAATAAAACTTTAATCATCATGCAGTAAAGTAAATTTTCCCCAAAATGACATTGGCTTTTAGGGGTTTTGGGTTCATCTTAAAATGGGTCTTTTTGTTTTACAAAAATTATTAAAGACCTTTGGGTCAAAAAATTCAAAAACAAAACTTGTTTTTAAAAAAAAACCCCCCCCCCCCCCCCCCCCAGTACGTATGTCACTCATAATTTTTTGAAATTTCCCGAGTTCAAATCCATATTTTTTTGGGTTCTTGTTTTTGGGGTTCTATCCTTTTCCCCATTGGTGAAATTTCGTTCAGAAATTTTAAAAAAAAAAATTATAAACTTGACAAAAGGGAAAGCCCCCCTTTTACTGGTAGCTATTAAAAAAGCTCTAAAATCCCTTAACTGAGAAAAAATTTTTTCATTTCCCGTATACGTTTTCTATATCAAGGGATTGGCATACTAAAAGCATTTATAAATTTTCCCTTTCGGGAAAAAACCCCCCCAAGATCATTTCAATTCCATATACAAAATAAGTACATGTGGTCCTATTTTAAAAGGTTTAAAAATTCAAAAGTGCTCACTGGGTCATGTCATGATGTTCAGGGTCATTAAAGGTCAATTTAAAGCTTAATTCCACACACCAAAGGGTACCTGTGGTCTAAATTTGAAGGCAATAGATAAAAACTCAGAAGTAAATCACTGGATTTTGATCAAGGCATGCAAACTGCACTCAAAAAAAAAAATACATGTGTCCAAAACTGGAGGTCAGTTCCCTACATAAGTCTATGTAAAAATAAATTATCATCAGCTTGGCCAATTTTGACCAAAAATCACCATAATTTGAACAAGTTTATAAAGGACCACTACTAGATGATGACACATGCCAAATGTCTAAGCTCTGGGCTTTGTTGCTTTAATAACATAATTTTTCCCTAAGAAGTCTATATCAAATTAGTGAGTGGCCAATTTTGACAAGGGCCGTGTTTTTGGAACAAAATTGATAGGTCCATTAGGCCATGTAACACACCAAATATAAAAACTCAAGGCCTTGTGGTTTCTGACAAGTTTAAAATAAAACCTAGGGGTGTACTTAAAAGCCTTTAAATAATCACCTGTGACATAGTTTTTGAAATGACTTGACCTATATCCATATTTGCCCTTGACAGTGTTCAAACAAACATCTGACAAATTTTTTGTGAAGAATCTACATTGATTAAAGGCTTTACAGTGTAAAAAATGATATGACCGACCTAGTGAGACATATTTTTGATCCTTCATGATCAGTTTTTTTTTTTTTTTTAAATTCCTCTATGATGCTCTAACCACTTGTCTAAGGTACCAAGTTTCATGAAATTTAGGCATAAATACGGCCTTAAAGAGTGTTAATAAAGTTTACTAAGATTTACCCTGGTGACCTACATTTTAACCCCATATAACCCATTTTTAAACTCATAAAAAAAAACATTTTTAAACTCATAAAAGCTTTCATAAAGACACACGTTTCAAGAGGTTTGGGTCAAATATTTGTCCTCTAAAGTATTGACACGGTTTTCCAATATTTTACCTTGTGACCTACATTTTGACCACCATGACCTATTTTCTTTTGACCACCATGACCTATTGTTTCCAAAGTGGTGAAAATTGTCAAAAGTCTGTGCTTTAGAATGATCACAAGGATTTTATAGGATTTGAAAAAGTGACCTTATTACCCCAAAATGACCCAGTTTGAACTTTAAGATCAAGTTATGTCAAAACTGTGTTTCATACAGTAACACAAATAGCTGAAGCCAGTAATACACATTATGGACAACAATCAGAAATACCAGGTGCACAAAAACAAAATCGAGATAAGTTTACCTATGCTAAACAGCATAATATAGTATCACATATCTTTTCACAGATATTGAAGCAAAACTATACCCAAATATAAAGATTGCTTTATAAATGTGGATTCTAGACTGTGAGCAAATTTAAATACGACATTTTATTCTTTAAGGGATTTAATTGGAGATACATGTAGTGGTCCAATACCAAGTTAGCCTTGATCGCAAGATAATAGTCATTAACATAGGGATGTTTAAGTTATTTTCTAAATAATCCAAGGAAGCTGAATTTTCAAGAGATCAGCTTTGTTTGAGCAGTTTTGGTAGAAGGTAATGATGTGATCATTTTTGTTAAATGAAATAAAATTCTTACCAACATATTTAGAGAAGAAGATTTATGAAGTAATAGAAAAATAAAAAAAACGAAAATATTCATTTGGTTGCCATGGCAACCAAAGTTCTACATGGATCAAGTTTATTTTAACAAAATTTGTAGAAAGTTACCAAAGGAACACCTGTGACAAAAAATCCTAAAATTTGGCCAGCAGTTTTGAGGACAGGTCTCTATATAGTTTTCACTATATACGTATAAGGCCAATTATCCCCACCCATGGTAGCCATGTTTTTTTACAGATCAGAATAATTTTAGCAATCTTGGAAAATAGTTTACCCAAGGAACATCTATGCTAAACATTTTGAAATCTGGCCAGTAGTTTCGAAGGAGACTATTTTTTGTTTCATATTTTTTTCATTTCTGTTGACATGGCAACAAGAGTTCTACATGGATCAAGTTTATTTTAGTAACTTTTGTGAAGGTTCACCCAAGGCGCATCCCTGCCAAGTTTAATCAAATTCTGTCCTGTAGTTTCAGAGGGATATGCCGTTTTAAGTTTTTTACTATATACATTTAGGGCAAATTAGCCCCGTCCTTTGCGGCCATGTTTTTTACGGATCGAAATAATTTTAACAATCTTGGAAGAGAATTACCCAAGAACATTCTGTACCAAAAGGTTTTGAAATCTAGCCAGTGGTTTTGAAGAAGATGATTTTTAAAGTTTCATATATTTTTCTTCCGTAGCCATGGCAACCAGAGTTCTACATCGATCAAGTTTATTTAAAAAGTTTTGTGAAAGTTCACCCAAGGATCGTTCATGCCAAGTTTAATCAAATTCTGTCCTGCGGTTTCAGAGGAGAAGTTTAAAAAAGAAATGTGGACGACGCATGACACACGAAGCACGCAGGTGATCACAAAGCTCACCTTGAGCACGTTGTGCTCAGGTGAGCTAAACAAGAGGGCCAAGATTATTTATGGTAATAAACACTGTCATAATTTGAGGTGATTTTCTTAAGAAATGAAGATGCCTGAGTGCAAACAATGTTAAATATAGCATTTTTAATATGAAAAGGGGATAACTCCTGACCTTATAGGCCGATATCAGCCATAATTAGACTTATCCGAGAGATTATGGTAATAAACATTATTGTAAAGTTTGAAGATGATTGCTTAAGAAATGAAGATGTCAGAGTGCAAAAATTGGGGATACATGCCATAATCAAACCTGGCTGAGAGATTATGGTAATAAACATTTTCATAAAGTTTGAATATGATTTCCTAAGAAATGAAGATGCTAGAGTGCAAACAAAGTGAAATATGGCATTTTTTTTTAAAATGAAAAGGGCATAACTCCTGACCTAATAAGCCAATATCAACCATAATCTAACATGGGCCCAGAGATTATGGTAATAAACATGTCATAAAGTTTGAATATGATTGCTTAAGAAATGAAGATGCTAGATCAAACAATCTAATTTTGGACAATGGACCCGGGAAAATGGGCGGATGGACGACGGACATTCATCAATCCTAATAGCTCATCCTGAGCACAGTGCTCAGGTGAGCTAAAAAGCTTAACGCAAAGCTTAACCTGAGGCAAAACAAAAATTTTTAACAAATTTTATCCAACCTTTAAAAAGTCAAAGTCATAAAATTGCATAAATATCAAATAGTTCATATCATGATGTACATGTATGCCATGTTTCATGAAGATGTGCATAGAAAAGGTTTTAAATGCAAAGGTAAACATGAGGCGTGAAGGACGGATAAACAACTGGATGAAAAAAATATGAACGCACAAACCGAAAATTTTACATGTTATATGTCCCAAACAAAATTGGTGGGGCAAAAAGAAAATCGGGATGTGTGCCACAATTCACCAATCACAGTATCATATTTTTGCAAAGATGGTTATATTCAGAACTCTTGTCATGTATCGATGATCGATGATGGTTTTATGACTGGCTCATTTATTTTTTTAAGAAATGTGTCCCACAAGACTTTGTGACCACAGACTGATGAATGGACACAATCCAAATGCCTCACCCACTCCAATCAATGTGGGTACATAATAAATAAAGATTGGACACTGTGAATACCGCAAGTCAATGATTTTTTTTTCTATTTGGATATTAACTTGCCAAGATAGTGTGCCAATTAACATTCTGAATTTAATTTAGTGTTAAATTGTCTACATTAGTATACTATATTGCAAATTAATGGTAAACAATAATCTAAGCCAGAGTTTGAAAACCAGACAATTCCACCGGGTAACAAACCGCATTTGAATCCATAACACTTCCTGTCCTTTCAAAGGTATATAAAACATTTAGTATGTTTATTTTTTTCAAGTATGTTCATAGTATCAGTAAATGCAATGAATTTTTCCTTGTTTCTCAAATCTGAGATTGAAAAAATTTGACTCATTTTGTTAATTAATTATCTACTGTCAACTCTGCACAACCCTATATGTATTTCCAACCTCTGTGCAATGTTGTATTCTGAAAGTCACTGGGGACTTAAATAAATCAAGAAAGTGATTAAACGTCTAGTTACTTTTTTCTCCTCCTGGTATCTGGCATCTGCCTGAGTTGCAGTAGCTTGCTGTATTTTCGTTCTCTCCTCCTCTCCAGCAACATGCACACCCCCAACTTGCTGGTTGCCTTTTTTTGTACACTCTCAACAGCAACTCTCCTGTACACCTCAACTTCAGTTTTTATCATCTTTCTTTGTTTATCACCTTCCAAATCAATACTGTTTAGAGCTCTCTTTTCTGCCTTGATACCACTGTTTATTACAGAGAGTTTCTGTTTCTTACCTTCTTCCTTTACCTTATCAACTTGACCACTGCCTTCCTTCTGTACTTTTTGACTCAGTGTTTCTCTCACAATATCTAAGGCTTCAATCTGCCGGTTGCCTTTATCTTGTATATTCTCAACATGCACCTCAACTTCATTTTTGATTCTTTCCCCTTGTCTACTACCCTCTGATACTACACATTCTCTCTGTTTTTCACCCTCTTTTTTTAATGCCTCTACCTGCTTCTTGCCTTCATCCCTTATGGCCTTAATGACTCCCGTCTGATCTCTGCGATCTTCTCGTCAGTATCACAAATTCTGAGGTCTCGAGCTGTAAACAAGAGCAAACATTCAATAAAATATTTTGAAGATGGATGTAATAAGCACAATTAGAACTTACGGTCTTCCCACCCTAATAGCGTTCAATTCTGTCAAAGCCCTGCATTTTAACTTAACAATAATATGTATATAAGCTTTTAAAATTGTCAAAAAAATTGGTAATCTTAGGGGCAAATTTACATGTCAAAACAAGTTACAGAAGTTCTTTTATTACCTCCCCTTGATCATTTTGTTGCCATGAGTTAATCTCCCCTGAAAACAAAAATAGTGATTTTTTCCATTTTCCTATGGTGAAGTATGATTTTTTTTTCAAGAAAATTGATATAAAATCATAAAATACTTCTTTTTACCATTTATTTTTTCCCTAAATCAAATTTTTGTTTTTCATATTCACTTAAGCTGCACTGCTGATAAAAATAATATATGCAATTATGTACCCAAATAAGGGCTCTAGAGCATTTATAGCTTGATGATACAGAATGGTATTCAATGAAACCTCCCTGTAACTGCCAACTGACAACAGATCAGACCCAATTGACTTTATCAGATAGGTTTTTACATCGGTCTTCATTGTAGGTAGCCTTTCTAATGTATATATAATATGTTATGCATTTGGGCCTTCCAATACTTTTCCCATTTGGTTTCTTTTACAATATGTAGTCATATTCTTTTCAAATGCTTACTCATTTGGCTTTTCAGAAAATTTACTTATATGTAATATAAAACAAGAGAGCCAAGATGGCACTGTGTCGCTCACCGAATAAAATTGCTGTGTTAGGCAGATGACAAAAAATGTGGCATCTAAATTTTTTTTCTAATATTTGACTAAGTGACCTAGATTTTGTCCTACCTGACTTTGCACTCAACTGGGAATTCATTGCAGTCATCATTCTTATCAAGTGTAATGAAGACTGGTACAAAAATGTAGGCCCCTAGATTGGTCACACGATTTTTTCCAAAGTTTGCCCTGGTGACCTACTTTTTGAACCCCATGTAGCCCAGTTTTTAATTCATTCGGGATTTGATATAAACAAACATTCTGACTAAGTTACATTAAGGTTAGGCTGAAACTGTGGCCTCTAGAGTGTTTCACAAGGTTTTTCTAAGATTTGACCTGGTGACCTAGTTTTTGACCCCAAATGACCTGATTTCAAACTCATCCAAAATATCTTGTAGACAAACATCCTGACCAAAATTTTATTAAGATTGGGCTGAAACTGTGGCCTCTAGAGTGTTCACAAGGTTTTTTCTACGATTTGACCTGTGACCTAGTTTTTGACCCAACATAACCCATTTTTTAACATGTCCTAGACATCATGTAGACAATCATCCTGACCAAATCTAATGAAGATTGGGCTAAAACTGTGGCCTCTAGAGTGTTCACAATGTTATGATCTGGTGACCTAGTATTTGACCCCACATGACCCATTTTCGAACTCATTCAAGATATCATGTAGACAATCATCCTGACCAAATCTAATGAATATTGGGCTAAAACTGTGGCCTCTAGAGTGTTCACAATGATTTTCTAAGATCTGACCTGATGACCTAGTTTTTGACCCCACATGACCCTATTTCGAACTTATCCGAGATATCATGTAGACAAACAATGTGACCAAGTTTCATGAAGATTGGGCCAAAACTGTGGCCTCTAGTGTGTTCACAAGAAATTGTTGACGACGGACGACGCACGACGGACAAAAAGCGGTCACAAAAGCTCACCCTGAGCACAAGCGCTCAGGTGAGCTTAAAATAATACTTCAAAGTAATATTTATGTAGAATTAAAACTGTGTTGAAGTATGCATTTCATTTTTTCTACATCTTTATAATATAAACATTCAATGAATATCTATAAAATAATTTTCTCAAGCCATAACCGATGACAATTTGCTTAAAGCAACCACATACAGTTTAAAAGGAGCAATCTTGGACTTGACCCGTCTCTAGCTGTCAAGATTTCACTATTGGCATATAGAAAAACTAGCCTCGCCCCTTTTGCGGATCCAAATAATTTTAACTTGATAGAGGGTCACCTCAGCAATAACGAGAACCACACAAGGCACACACCTGTTTAAGTTTGATCAAAATTGCCCAGATGGTTCAAGAGATCTATGTCTTTTGAATAAATATGTTGACGGGCAGACGACAGACTAAACAATTAACAATAGTTCACCATGGACCTTTGGCTCTGGTGAGTTCAACATTCATACAAAGAATGTGTATTTTGGAGATGACAAAATAGGAAACTGTCAATCAATTTATTAGTACATTTATCATGAGGTTGGCTTTATACACCAGTAAACATGTTCAGTATGATTTAAAGTTTGTATGAATTCAATATATTGCAGGCAATTAGTGAATTTATTATAAGTTTTCTAGAAATATACCTGAACATAAATTTAAAGATATTTGATATGTTAGAAATGGAACTCCTTACAATTTCAGTTCTGTATTACGGTCAGAAGGTCTGATACTAACCCTTATATTTTTTACACATTCTCCTATATATAGTCAATTATGCATGCTGTAAACATTACAATGGAGAATGAATTTTATATAATGTAATATTTAACTTTGAGAGAAAAATGCATACTTCAATATACCAGGAAACTTCTTCATTATAATGATGTTTTCATGAAAATTATGAAGGTCACCCGTTTATAACATTACTTTGAAATATAGATCTAATTGTGCATAATTAAAACAACTAAAATTACTGCCCAATACATCTTTAACTGTAACATGAAAGATAAACTCATAAAGAAGAACCCCAGTGTAACTGTTCAAGCAGCTTCTTTGGTCTGCTCTGTAAATAAGGGTCATGGGTTCAAACTTTAAGTCTGCTACACATGTTCCTTATCATGTTACTATCAACACACTTGATTTTGACTGGAAATTCCTAGAAAGACTGTACATTTACATCTTCGTAACTGTGAAAAATTGTAGAACAGACAATAAACTTTGTTCTATGTTGCGATAATTGTGTTTATATTTAGAGAACAGCAGACAAGGGCAAGAAAATACTTTGTTATTGACTTGGGCAGACATTCTGGCACTGTGTGTCCTGTAAATTGGTTGTTTTTTTGTTATTTTACACACTGGTAAATTTGTCATATCTAAATAATTCTGTTTACACATTTAGCCTGTTCCCACTAAATTACCCAATCTGAATCCTAAATGTTCCACAATCATCCAACCATCTAACCCATGTCACAATATCCTGTATCTACACCAGCAGCATAGTGACCATATTTCTGCCAGTGGTTTCTAAGGGGACACAAAACTGCTGGTTCAAGTGTAGTGATGCTAGACTATCATGATTTACAACATCTTACCTCTTTCAGATTATTTACAGCCTGCTTAGCTGCTGTGTCACTCTTTAGGACAGCTGTACACTCCAGTGTTGCCTTCATTTGTTTAGAAACTCTCTCAGCTCATCATCAGTCAGGGACTTTCAGCATTGTAAAGGAGTCATTCCTTGCTGTTCTACACTGTAATCAAAGACAGGGCAAGTTATTGCATGTTGATATTATACAAATCCCCCCAAACATTTCCTTACCTCAGAAGGACAAACGTAATCTCGCCTTTTAAAATATGGAGGATTTAAACCCACGACCTGAAGATTCAGAGCCATGTAACCTACCACTGGACCATTCCCCATAGCCTACTACTGCCAGTAACAAGCACACCAGTCTCCATGTTTTCTCTTAAGGAAATTTAAAATAATTGAACACCACTAACGTCAGGTGTTTTAACAATTTTCCATATAAAGGGCATGGGAAGTAGACAACGAAATTTGCCGTTTTCTAAAACTCTGGGTATGTCCATGTCTGGTTTGGCAAATGCATTGCTTACTGATCCGTTAAATATAAACTAAAAAAGGAAACCTGATCCCTGGACTGCAAAGTCGATCAGAACCCAATCTTTGCTTGTATTTTTTTAAATTTTATATCTGATATACATCGTGCATATGTATTAAGTTTTATGAAAACGTGACGTCATGTTCCATGAAATATAGGCCACTGCCATACAGTTACTTGAATTTGATAGTCCATATCAGGAATATGTGTGTAACATGTTCAAGATGATACAGAACAAGAGGGCCAAGATGGTCCTGAATGAAACATTGCCTTCATTGATACACTATTTAGTATTATGAGTCATACAGACTCATACTCAATACATAAACTATGCTGAAGTACAGCAAGATCATCTAAATTCCCACACAAAAATTATACTTACTATTTTGAACAATCTTGGTAGAGGTCTTTGGGCCCATGTTACACACCAAATATCTAAACTCTCTGAAAAAGATTTTTTTTCAAAAATCTGTGCAAGTCTATTTAAAACAAATATCTAAGTCCTAGGCCCTTTTGTTTCGGAGAAGAAATTTGTTAAGAATTTGTGTTCCTGTGACCCATTATGCAATGAACTGGAACCATTTGGAACAACTTTGGTAGAGCTTCAAAGTAGGAACATAACAGGCATGTGTTATCACAATTGTGGACGACGGACGGACGACGGCAGCCATCAATCCTAAACGCTCACATGACTCTACGACTCGGGTGTGCTAAAAAGAACTTACACTCAAGCTAACCTTGAGGCAGATCCTATAGCCTTGAATATAGTCCATGAAGCTGCATAAATATTAGTAGTTCATATCATGATGTACATGCTTGCCAACTTTCATGTTTTTATATATTAGTTTGTGAAGATAAAAAATTCGGGCCCAAGTCAGTCTCCCGCTAGCTTATAGATTGGTTTTGAAGGGATGGAAATTCTGTCTAGACATTCCATGCTACTTATAAATTGTTTTTGAAGGTTGGAAATTCTGGCTTAGTCAGTGATCCCAATCTAAAAAATTGATTAAGAAGGTAGGGAAAATTCTGGCTTAGTCATTCCCCTCCATTTTTATTCATTTGTTTTTGGGGGAGAAATTCTGGCATTTTATCCCTCACTAGCTTACAGATTCACAATACCTCAATGTGTTTACATTTTTACCAAACCATTGTGGCGATTGTTGGAAACACCGACACATGACCCTCCTTATTCTATTAGTCCAGCTAATAATTTTGAAAAGAAAAAAAGGTAAGTAAATATCAAGAAAAAGAGGGGGCAAAACATTGTACAGGTAAGGTATCCAGTAACATATTTCATCTATCAAGATATGCCCATTTTTTATGAGCATGCATAAGGAAATATATTGAACTAAAATGAAAAAATTACAGTCGATCACTTGCATTACTGTAGAAGAACAGCTCTGAAAATGGTTAAAGTATTTCTATTATATACTATTACCTTAGCGAAATCAATCGGAACCCACTTGGGGAGTACCTGCATGCCCATTTTGGTAGACTGTACGGGTTTCTATCTCCAAGGGTTGATCCCAATATTTAACAGCCCGCAAATCGGTGGCTTTTGCGACGGTTTGTCTAAATAACCACCAGTTTAGGGAGGTAGTTTTTCACCACCTCCCAGTGGTGTGTCAACCATTTCGACTGATCTGAGTTCTTCCAGATGGACCTCTAAACCTGTGAGCTGCCTTTATTTCTATTTCCAGATCACGTGTAAAATTGTTGAGTGTTTCAGCTTCTTTATAAGCGACTTTTGAAATTCTTTTGCCGCTCTGTCTATGAAGGATTCCCAAAACCTTTCTTGGTATACTTGAGAAACCCAATGCCTGCCCGGACCCAGTTAGGAGTCCTGGGTTCGATTGTGTCGTGGTGAGATTATGAAGCCTCTTGTCAGCCACTACATCTCTATCTTTCCAAATGTGGCTTTGAAACGTGCAAAACCTGAAAATGAATATGCTATGGTTGACCATTCAGTGTATTCCTTTTGTAATGTAAGTAGATTAATAAACTCAAAGCATTTCTGAAAAATAATTACGTTTTTTTTCTTTTTTCCTGCAGTTCCCTTTTCTAAAGCGAAGTTTGAAACACTTTAATCAATTAGCAACTAGTTTGCGTATGTATATATTTGAAACTTTTTGAGAAAAAAAATGATAAAAAAAACTTTTGGCAATAAATTGATAAACAAGAGTTGTAGCCTGTGTGCTAGATGAATCCCACATTCAAGTTATAAGATGTTTCGGAACCCTTGGTATCAAGAATGTTCGAATCGTTTCGCCTCTAACAATGCTAGGTGACTACTGGGGTGACAGAACTTGCATCGAGATACCAAAGCCTAACAATGAACAACGATATACTGGCGCTATCTGAGATATTAACCTGATGACAACTAAACACAGACTGACTGAGAGGTTTGACTTGTCTATTTGAGTTTAGCGTCGCTTCGACAGTATTTCAGTCATATATATATATATATATATATAATATATATATATATAGTGACGTCCAGCTAATTACAGGTGGAGGAAGACCCCGAATGCACAGAGGCATCCGGTAAAACCTGACCGACCTACCGCAAGCCAGCTGGAAGGCTTTCTCACATGATAATCGGAATGACCCTGCCATGATTAGAACCCATGCGGTGAGGGGCTGAGTAAGTGTTAAAGTCAGCGACTTTACCCTTTCATACTTTTCAACGAGTCACGTTAAACATAAAAATCTTCCAGGGAGAAACCATTTCCGTTATATAAGAATAGCCAAGGGGTGTCAGCTTATACGAGAACTAAATGGCCGTGATTTAAGCATTTAAAATTTCGAATTAATGAATTATCAATAAAATATGAAATAATAAACTATAATAATTACATCTTGATGCTTTCTTGTATTAATGTGGCTAAATTAATGGAAAACCGATGGTTTAAATAGCGAATCGGGAAACCGGAAGTAGAAACTTTGATATCCTTTTAACGAAAACTTTAAATTACACACTAACATGCTGAATTTTCTAATAATGCATAACATTTTTCAACTACAACGTTTTGTAATTATGTAAATGTTTAAAATGATTATGACTCAAATCGTAATCATTAAGATATGAATAATAACTATTATGACTTATATGTATAGACATACTGAATTCAAAGCAAGTATTGAATAAATCTTAACTATATATGCTCTAACTATACATTGTTTTTATATATCTGACCATGATACAATGTTATAGCTCATATTAACTGATATACAAAGGAAGTAATGATTATGTGTAATGCAAGTAATAGATGAATAAATACCGTTTATAACGCTATGCGAAATGCTGTTATTTCAACATTAATCCAAAACGTATAAGGCGAGAATACCAAACGAATTTTAGTAATATCGCATTAATTTTGCTGACATAATTGAAAGGGTCAGTGCAATAAGGTACCTATCTCCATTTCTTATTAAAATGGAAGTAGGACCTTTGTAGCATAAAAAACAACTTTTTTCCACATAGTAAAGGTCCAACCAATCAGGTGTAATTGTCACGTTTTAACTAAAAAATGGCTTTCACAAAAATGTAACACAGGTCCTATCTCCACTATGAATTTAGGACCTCTGTTGCATTTGCATGTAAATAAAAGATCCACATGTAAGGAAGGAGATTCTAGAATATAGTAATATGGGGTGCTGGTTAATATTTTGGTAAGTGATTGTGATGTAATTATGTTTTTTAGTTAAAGTAATTTATATTTTGTTACAAAATTGAAAACTCGACTCAAGTAAATTATTGAGAGAGAAAATGTCATTTTTGGTTTTAAGTTCCTGAATGGAGATAAGTCTTTTGTTGCATTACTTAGAGTTAAAACTGTTTCGTATTAATATTAGTGCCATGAAATAGTTTGCATCTATTTCAAGTGACCGGAATGTTATAGGTAGCGTCCTACTGAGAGTTTCACAAATTGAAGAGGGAAAACGATGCAAAGGCAATATGTAAATAAACAAGAGCGTCATGATGGCCCCGAATCGCTCACCCGATTAAAATTACAAAATCCATGAAGTACAGCATAAGAATCGACACTGCACACAAAAACTACCCGTGGTCAAAATTTTGATGGTCATAGCTATAAAATCAGATGACTCCTAGACAGGACCAATATATACCCAAGAGCCATGATTTGAATACTTGGTTCAGGTCCACAAAGCCATGTTTTCATACCAAATATCTAATCTAATGATCTTGTGGTTCCTGACAAGATCTTTTATAAACTCTCCTATATAAGTCTGTAAAATCAAGTGATCTCTGGCGGGGCCACTTTTTACTCCAGGGCCATGATTTGAACAAAATTGGTACATCTCTATACGGCCATGTAATATACCAAATATCTAATCTCCCGGGAGGCTTGTGGTATCTTGACAAGACACCACATTTTCCTTTAGGCATGTAAACCAATGATCTTGTGGTTTCTGAAAAGATCTTTTACAGACTCACCACCTGTATTCAAAGTTGATAGATGTCCACTAGGACATATTACATACCAAATATACTTACTTCAGGCCTTTTAGTTTCTGACAAGAAAGTTTTACTAGTTTTCCTATTTAAGTCAATGTAAAATCAAGTGACCCCCGGGGCAGGCCAATTTGACCCTAGGGCCATGATTTTTGAGAGGGGGGTGACCTACTTTCATTATTGTCCGGATGTGCCTACACAGAAAATAGTGACCCTATTTAATGCTGAATTAAGGTGAGTTTTTTACTGAAAGACATGCAATAAAGGATTAAATTCTATAAACACAGTTAAAATAGTCATAAAATGCCCAATTTTGGAGGCCTTATTGCACAACAACCTTAAAAGTTGAGCTTTACTGAGAGGGAATTTTTGAGAAAATTGGTGTGAAATGGGCCGACCGGTGCACTAAATTCATACGTATGTTATTTGGCCTTAAATAGGTCAAAAAGTAGTCGGGTGACCCCATGTTTAAAATGTACAGAATTATTTCACTTGAATAGATCTATCTAATGAGGGGAAGTTTGGTGTTCAATTTCCCTTACAGAAATTGCCATATGCATATATGCTTATATAGAACATATAGTAAAATTAATTGTGGTCTTAGTCCTGATATAGGCTGGTTTTTGAGAGGGGGGTGACCTACTTTCATTATTAATAACTTTTTTATTATGCATGTTTTTGACTTGAAATTTGGCACAGTTATTGCTTATAAAGATATAAATGTGTTACTATGTTTGTTTTAAAAAAATATGTAATATTCTTTATATTATATAATATATATAAAAATATATAATTTTTTCCCATCTTACTAAAATTTTATCAGAATCTACTTTCGGTTTGAAAGAAACATGTTTATAATAGCCATGGCAACAGCAGGGTTCTAAATAATAAAAAAATCATGCCTCAATTTGGTATTAAACAGCAGAATAGGACAAATGGAGTTAAATATTCCATTTTACTAGCAGAAAAAAATGTCCAAATGAGAAAAACTGCCATGGTAAGTCAGGTTCCACAAACCAGAGACTCCTCAAGGACCATTTTTCAGATGCAGTTTAGCATACTATCCAAGTTGACATATTGCGACACAGTATGAATCATAGAATTCTGCTTGTGATGTTCCGCATCTGTGCCATGAGTTTACTCTGCATAAATGTGGAACACTTTAGACTTGAGCCCCATGATATGAACATAAGACAGCAGATTGGTATCAATAAAGGGAGATGTTAAGCTCATGATGGCTATCATGAATGCCGTGAGAGCTAGTGTAAGAATTTGGCAAGTCTTCTTTCTTCTTATTTATTTATCTATTTTATTTTTTGGTTATGTGATTCTTTGTTTAAGGGATTGTGCTGTCTTTGGGGGACCATGTGTTTGTTGTGTTTTCATGCTTATATGTATATACTCCTCTCTCTCTCTCTTATATACCTCTCTCTTACTCTTTATCTCTCTCTCTCTCTCTCTTTATCTCCCCCCCCCCCCCCCACATCCACCCCTCTCTCTCTTTCTCTCTCTGATAAGGAATCAAAACAAAAAACTCAAATACACTATTTTTAAGACAGAACAGTGTCGCTTTAATAAAAGTGGTTAGTTTTCATAGTGTAGACAAATGTGTACATATTTTTTCTTCATCATGTGAACTGGAACTGCAATTAAAAGGCTCATTCACTGCTATAAAGTAAAACTCAGTGACACATTCCAGCATCTTATTTACAGGCACTTATGAAAACAATAATATTCAAATAAAGGACAAGCAAGAGCTTCCATTTATTAAAAAGCATAAAATCCAAATGAGAAAAACTGCCATGGTAAGTTCAGGTTCCACAAACCAGAGACTCCTCAATTTATTTTTACTCTAGGAATGCAGTTCAACAGAATTCAACACTTTACTATGTTGTTAAGAACTTAAATTTGCTCTTTTACATATCATTTAGCAAAGGGAGATAACTCATGAAATTATTTCTAGTACATATGAATGGTTATCTCCCCTTATTTATGATTTTTGATTTAGTTTGCTTTTATATCTGTTGTCTCCTTTATGATTTATATTTTATGATACTTTGTGCACTGGATTGGCAGCCATTTCTCATTCAGGTCCTGGATAGCCATGCCTATTCTATCAGCTGCTTTCTGCTTGCTGCTCTTAGCTGGCGGTCAAATATGTCCATTTTAGCTAATATGTACCAGCATCGCCAGTCACCCATTTAGGCATCATTTGAACCTTCTGCCAGTCCATGATCATGCTGGGGTGTTTGACACATGGTAAGGAGTTTGAACCTTATGATACAGCTTGTTTTGGGTGTGATTTAATGTGAGATGTAATTGCAGTGAGTGCGTTTCAAGGCAGGAGATGCTTTTTTCTCCTTCCCACCCATAAATTAGGCTGATCACAGCTGATTGACTCTTGATTATGACCTTACATACATCATCATAGCCCATGGAAGTCATCTCACCTTCCAAAAGTCTATGCCCAAAGTTAATGCTGCATTCTGCTGTTTCTGATGAGAGGCCTAGATGTGGGCTCATGTAGCCAAAGGCGCCTGTGCTGTTTTAGGAGTGGACTTTCTTGGCCTTACGGATTGACCCTCAGTCTCAGAGGCCTCTCTGCTGCAGTCAGTATGTATCATGTAGGTGTCCATAGATGAAGAGTCAGTCAGTTTCAAGCCTTTGCTCTGTGGAATATGGCCAGTTTTTAAGTGTGCAGCCATGTCACCTCTCATTGTGTTGATGAAAGTTTTTTTGCTTAAATGTTGATATTTTATAGGATTTTGGTGAAAATCAGCCCTATATATTCTGAGAATGGTGTCCAGAGAATGCAGACATCTTCCAGGATGCTGACAATGGCACAAGAAAGATACAAGGACAACTGCATGTCACCCTTTGAAGTTTTGTATTACCCGGTGAGATGGGGCCATCTGGCATTTGGCCATCCAGACCCCCTGAAGTGCCTGCAGTGGCCTGTTTCATAACAAGATATCTCCACAGTCTTTATAGTAGAATGGTCAACTATGTCTCATTTTAAAGACAAAATGCACTCTTTCAGATGAACTAAAATTTGACAGGGTGAGACTTTTAAAAAAAATTTATATTGTTGTTGTTGTTGTTTTTTAAACAATTTAAAAAATCCAAAAATGTTACTAAAAATAGTAACAAGTTTATTGAGTAAAGAATAAGTTTTTTATTTCAGTTGTTTTACATTTCTAATGCAGATTAGTTTATAGAACACATTTTTTTTTTTATTCATTGAAAAATTCCCATAAATAAAGAAGTTATTAAAATTTCAGTTTTGACCATGTAAGCTAGACTGCATTTTACTGCAGTTATTTTGGGTATACACCTGTCTTACATAAAATGCTGTATTTTGATAAAATGAGGAATATTTCTACAAATTCATACAATGGCTCAGTATCATTGTGCATCACTTTTAGACACTTTTTGATTTTTGTACTTGAAAATGGTTATCGACAACTGTAAGGGGAGGTAACTACTGCGGCGGAGTTTGGACTGAGAGGTTTGACTTTTTTATTTGAGTTTTAGCGTCGTCGACAGTATTTCGTCATATAATTATTATATTATATATATAAAGTGACGTCCAGTTAATTACAGGTGAGGAAGACCCCGAATGCACAGAGGCATCCGTAGAACCTTGACCGACCTACGCAAGCCAGCTGGAATTCTTTCCACATGATATCAATGATCCCGCCGGATTCGAATCCATTTCGGTGAGGGGGAATAAGTGTTAAAGTCAGCGACTTTACCCTTTCATACTTTTCAACGAGTCACGTTAAAATAGAATCTTCCAGGAGAAACCATTTTCCTTATAAAGAATAGCCAAAGCGGTGTCAGCTTATACGAGAGAAAAATGGCCGTGATTTAAGCATTTAAATCGAATTAATGAATTATCAATAAAATATGAAATAAACTATTATAATTACGTCGTGATGCTTTCTTTTATTAAATGTGGCAAACTAATGGAATACCGATGATTTAAATAGCGAATCGGGAAACCCGGAAGTAGAACTTTGATACCTTTTAACAAAAATTTTTAAATTCACACTTACATGCTGAATTTTCAATAATGCATAACATTTTTAACTCAAACTTTTTTTAATTTGTAAAGTTTAAAATGATTATGACTCAAATCGTAATCATTAAGATTAATAATAATATTATGATTTATTATAGACTACTAAATTCAAAGAAAGTATTGAATAAATCTTAACTATTTTGCCTAATATACATTGTTTTTATATCTGACCATGATACAATGTTATAGCTCATTTTAAAACGGGTATAAAAAGGGAAGTAATGCTTATGTGAAATGCAATAATAGATGAATAAATCCCGTTAAAATGCATGCAAAATGCTTTTATTTCAACTTTAACCGAAACGTATAAGGCGAGAATACCAAAGAATTTGTAATATCGCATTAATTTTGCTGACATAATTGAAAGGATCAGTGCAAAAAGGTACCTACCCCATTTCTTAAAAAAATGGATGTAGGACCTTTGTAGCAAAAAAAACCCCAAATTTTTTTTCCACATAGAAAAGGTCCAACCAATCAGGGTAATTGTTACTTTTTAACTAAAAAAGGCCTTACAAAAATGTAACACAGGTCCTATCTCCACATGAATTTAGGACCTCTGCATGCATCATTTGCATGTAAATAAAAGACCCACATGTAAGGAAGGAGTTCTGAATAAGTAATATAGGGTGCTGGTTAATTTTTTGGTAAGTGATTGTGAGTAATTTATTTTTTTTATTTAAAGTAATTTATTTTTTACAAAATTGAAACTCGACTCAAATAAATTTTTAGGAAGAGAAAATGTCAATTTTGGTTTTTAAATTCCGAATGAAGATAAGCTTTTGTTGCATTTCTAAGAATTAAAAAATGTTTCGTATTAATATTAGTGCCATGAAATAGTTTGCATCTTTTCAATGATCCCGGAATGTTATAGGTAGGTCCTACTGAGAGTTTCACAAATTTAAGGAAAGGGAAAAAGATGCAAAGGCAATATGTAAAAAACAAGAGCGTATGATGGGCCCCGAATCGCTCACCCGATTAAATTGCCTTTATTGCCTTTTTTTAAAATAATTTATACGAAAACAAAATCCAGAAGTAAGCATAAGAATCGACACTGCACACAAAAACTCCCGTGGTCAAAATTTTGATGGCATAGCTATAAAAATCGATGACTTAGGACGGACCAAAATATACCCAAGAGCCTGATTTTAAAACTTGGTTCAGGTCCAAAAAGCCATGTTTCTACCAAATATCTAAACTAATGATATTTTGGTTCCTGACGATCTTTTAAAACTTCCTATAAAGTCTGTAAAATCAAGTGATCTCTGGGGCGGGGCCCTTTTGACTCCAGGGGCCCTGATTTGAACAAAATTGGTACATCTCTATACGGCCAGGAATACACCAAATACAATCTCCGGCAGGCTTTTTGGGTCGACAAGTTTTTCCCACTTTTCCTTTGGCTGTAAACCAATGATTTGTGGTTTTTGAAAAGATCTTTTACAGATCTCACCGTATTAAAGTTGGTAATGCCACTAGGGGATATTCATACCAAAATACTACTTCAGGCCTTTTTGTTTTGAAAAAAGTTTTTCTAGTTTTCCTTTTAAGTCAATGTAAAATCAAATGACCCCCGGGGGGAGGCCAATTCGACCCCAGGGCCTATTTCCAAAAAACTTTAGCAGATCTAAAGGTCATGTTACACTCAACCATTAAACTCCAGGCCTTGTGGTTTCTAACAAAATTTTTTTATAAATTTTCCCTTATATGCCTATTTAAAATAAAGGATCCCTGGGTGGGGACCAATTTTGACAACAGGGGGATGGTTTAATTAAACTTGATCATGTCTTTAAGGTCGTGTTACAAACCCAAAAATCTAAACTCCATGACAAAACTTTCTTTTTTAAATTTTCCCTTTTTTCTCTTGAATATAAAGTGATTTAGGGGCGGGGCCAATTTTGACCCCAAAAACCAAATTTGAACAAAATGGTACATGCTAAAGACCATTAATACACCAAAAATTAAACTCCGGGCCCTTGTGGTTTCTGACAAGAAGATTTTCTAGATTTCCTCTATAAGCCTATGTAAAATAAGGGCCAATTTTGACCCCAGGTGAGATTTGAACAACCTTGGGAGAGGTTCATAAGCAAAGCCACACACCAAAATCTAAGCTCTAGGCTTTTCGGTTTCGGAGGAGAATATTTGAAAGATAGCATTTTAAAAATCTATTTTAGCTCCTAGACCATGATATGCAATGGACCCGGAACCATTTGAACAACTTTGGTAAAGCTTCAGCAAGGAACATCCAGACACATTTTATCAAATTTTTTTTCCCCGTGGTTTCAGAGGAGTTTCGTTTAAAAAAAAATTGTTGACGCAGGACGCAGCACGCACGTACGGGGGACGCACGCCCGGGCAAAAGGCGATCACAAAAATTATCATGGCACGTTGTACTCATGAACTAAAAATGGACAGAAAATCTGTTGCATGGAACTTTTTT
>CM037779.1:5019307-5048006 GCA_021229015.1 Solen grandis
AATGGGGTCACTTTTTTTACATAGATTTATTAGGAAAATTTTTTTTTAAAAATTTTTTTCCCCAAAAAAATTTCATGGGGCCTAGAAAATTAATTTTTGGTATGAAAGTTTTCACCCTAATGGTTTTTCCCAAAGATTGTTAAAATTAATGCCCCTATGGGGGATAATGCCCCCCCTGGAAACCGGGGGGGTTTCACTTTTTTTAAATTTAGGTTATTTTGGAAAAATTTTTTTAAAAAAAAAATCTTCTACTATGAACCCATAAGGCCTTATAGCTTAGATTTTTGGTTTTTGTAGCTTTTCAAATTGGTTCATTTAAAGTTTTTAAAAGGGTTTGGGCCCTTTGGGAAAAAAGGACCCGGGCACTAAGTTTTTCCCCTTCTAAAACCCCAAAACCCCCCAATTGCTTAAAAAATTTTTGGGTTGTGTGTTTTGCCCGGGCCCCAAAAAATGTTTAAGTTTGAGTTAAATCAGAATTCTTGTCGTTTTAAAAACCCTTGTTTTTATTTTGTAGCAATTTACTCAGGTGAGCAAATTTCCGGGCCCAAACTTTCCCTTTTTAAAAATTATTCAGCTTAAATTTTTTCCTTTCAAATTTAAAAAAATTTTTGTTTGAGATATCAACTTGAAACTTTTCGGTGGTAGATTTTTATTGAGGGGGAAAAATTGCAGTGCCCAAAAATGATAACTCTACCTTTAAAAAATTTTTGGGTTTTAAATGCCTTTTTGTTATTTTTCAGACTTTTTTTTTGTCCGGAGCTAACTAAAAAGTTTTTTTTTAAGATATAAACCCCGTTTCTTCATATGTGGAAAAATTTTTTTTAGGGGGAGAAAGAAAAAAAGGTGCAAAAAGGGGAATGAAATTCTCCCTTTTTAAAAATTTTTTTTTTATTTTTTAGTTATTCCCCCTTTTTTTTTTTCTTTCAAAATTATTTTTTGTAAAAGCATAACTTAAAAAGGGTATTTGAGAAATCAATATGATCTTCATAGGCGGAAAAAGATCTTACAGAGGAAAAAGTGCAGTGCACAAAAATGTTTCCTTTCATAATTTTTTGATTTAAATTGCCCCTATGTTTAATTTTTTTTCACATTTGACCTTGAATTTAACCTTTTAGGCCCCAAAATAGGGGGGGGAATTTGTAGGGGCTTCACTGGGTTGCCTATCTATAATTTTCTGTTAAAAATGAAATATTCTACTCTCCAACACCTCTTCTAAAGAGCAAGCATTCGGTGGGGGATGGCCATGTCAACATGGCTCTTGTGTTTTTTTTTTTTTCTCATGATGTAGCTGCACCTTCCTAAGTGTGCACCTTCCTAAGTGTTACTCATGGCTTTAATTATCCCACTTACTAAATAAATGACTCAGTAATAATACATTGCATTAGATCTAATATTTTTTCTACAAAAACATTTTTGAAAAAAAAAATGTTTTATTCTTTATGTTACTCAGTTAAATTTTTGTATAAACTTACCTTCATTTATGGAATATATAATATCCATTATCTACTAAATTTTACAAAAAAAAATAAGACAAAATTTGCTATGATTGTTTGGCATGAAATAAGGATGTGATGATAATCTTAATGATCAATGATCAATTTATCAGATGTTATGATTTTACAAATTATGAATTACTCATTCATTTTGAGTTCCTTTCAATGTTACAGGAACATAAAAGGAACCAGCTGAAGCTGAGCAGGCTATCCAGTATGGTTGGTAAATATAGTTGCTTGAGTGATTGAAACATTAAAGACAAGAGCTCTCAGAGGACAGCACACTCGACTATTCAAAGTGCTTGTTGGTAAATCAAATGAAATTCTTGCCCTTCATATACCCTGTATATATTAATAGTAGAAATTGATATACCTTGATAGTCATATATATATATATAATACTAGTAATAGGTTTATGAAGTCGAAAATCAATCCCATGTCTAGTTACTGAGACAGAAGCATAATAACACTGAGCATGCAAAACTTAAAATCAAGTATCCAAGTTAGAAAAGGGCCATAATTTGTATAAAATTCAGTCCAAGAGTTATCCTCCTTGGTTTTCTGATGCCCCTGAATACACTCCTAAACTTTCTAGTCAATATCATAAACAACATCTGAGATATAAGCGGGATAGTAGCTTGTCTAAGTAAAAAAAGTGGCCCTAATCTGCATTCTATTCAGTCAAAAACTATTTGCCACTTTAGTATAATACCATGAACATATTAAAGATATTTCAAATCAGACCCAGGCATTGTTACTGAAATATAAGCATGAAATTCCTTACATGCAAATCTTTAACCAAACTGTCTAAATTAAAAAGGGGCCATAATTTGTAGTATATTCCATCAAGACTTGTAATATATTCCATCAAGAGTTATCTACC
Source organism: Solen grandis (assembly GCA_021229015.1). Taxonomy (NCBI): domain Eukaryota; kingdom Metazoa; phylum Mollusca; class Bivalvia; order Adapedonta; family Solenidae; genus Solen; species Solen grandis. The sequence goes on from CM037779.1 coordinate 5,021,684, forward strand.
TTGATAGTATGATAATCCTAAACACATTAAAGATGTTTCAAATCAATCGCATGCCTGGATACTGAGATATAAGCATGCAAGTACCTTGCATGCCAAACTTCTAAGTTAAAAAAGGGGACATTCCATCAAGAGTTATCTATCTTGGTTGTCTGATGCCCCTAAAACATATTCATAAACTTTCAAGTCAATACCATGAATAGTTATCGAGATACAACCTGTATACCATGTAGTAGCTTGCATTCAAAACTTTAACCAAATTTTCTATTGCATGCAAAACTTTAACCAAATTTTCTAAGTTAAAAAGGAGCCATAATTTATATTAAATTCAGTCAAGAGTTATCTACCTTGGTTGATGTTGCCCCTGAACATATTCATAAACTTTCAAGTCAATACCATGAATGGTTATTGAGATAAAAAGGTTGATAGTAATTTGAATGCAAAACTTTAACCAAATGCTGCAATGCCGATGCCAACGCGAGGGTGACTACAATAACTCTCATATTCTTAGAATATTCAAGCTAAAAACAACATAAAATTGTCATGGACTTAACAGTTAATAGATATCCATAAAATTAACTTTTTTTTTATTCCTACTATTTATGATGAAATGCCTAGAAATTATTTTTTAACATTACAATACTGATATTAACTGAATGATTGATTAACAAATTAGTTGTAACATTTTCAGAATGTAGAAGGGTGTTTTTCAGAACTAATGCAGTATATGTTTTGAGTAAAAGAGTGAAAACAATATCAACTTATAAATGGACAACTGCATGGAACTTCAGAAATATTCATACATTTCATTATACAATAAAAAACAAAATTTATGCTTTAATTCTTTCAGTTATTTATTTCATTTTTTCATAATGTATATATTAAATTTTAAAAAGTTTCTACCAATATTTGTATATTGTAACAATACATATGTAAAATTGTTCCCCTGGCAGAAGGAAAAGGAGTATCAAGGACCTCAAAAGTGAATATCTTGAAGGTGCTGTAAAGCTTCAACACATTCAGATGATATGCTGCCAGGCACAATTAGAGATTCTTCAGAAAGTCAACCAGTTAGTGGACAAATGTACATTAAAGTATGTGCAAAAGATAAAGTAAATGTAATTTGATAAATTTACATTTCAAATATGTTAGTCCAAATTCACAGCTGACTTTAAAAGTATAAAAATGATATCTCCCTTGGCTTAAATATTTATTTCCTTTGCTTTGAAGGGTTCCCATTTTAAAAATTGTGATGAAAATTTAGGTATGTGTACAAAATTTTCTTTAAAATTTGATAAAAAGCCTTTACATAATTTTACAATTTAAAAAAAAAAAGGAAAATTTTTTTTGGATAAGAAAACACTAAAGGAGTGAATTTTAAATTGTAAATGCATAAAAGAAAGAGCTATACGTGTATTTTGATTTCATTATTTACAAGTAAGGGCAGTCATGAAACCTTTTTCTTTTTCAGTTTTCTGAAATATTTTGACACCCACAGGTCCCTGTTTAGCCTTGCCATCCTGCGGGCCCTTGTTAAGGATCCATGTCGGGCTGTGTTCTTAGTTGGGTCACCCAGATGTGGGGCCCCTTCCCTAGGATTGAAAGTTTTGGGCTTTATCGCCTTTGGGGCCACAACGATGGGCAAACCTTTGCGGGCCCTTTTTAATCCTCACCGGGGAAAAAATTATGTTTAGGTCTGTCATGAAATTTTAACCAAAAATTTATTTTTATCACAGTTTAACAGTGAGATATGAATTTTATCTCACTGTTTATATTTCTTTATCTAAATTGAAAATCACAAAGTTTTAAACTTTTAAAATTTTGAAAAAATTTCCCGATCTTTAAGGGGGGACTTTTCCGACTTCGATAAAAATTATATTTTTTAGCGCCCGACTCTTTGTCAAGTAGACTACATGTGTCAACTTTATAAGCAAAGGGCTGAGGATCAAATAAAAAAAAATTTTATAATATTGTATTTTTTTAAAATTTAAACATTTCAGAGTTTGGTTTTTAAAAATAATAAAAAACTTTTTATTTTCCCTGAGGGTTTAAAAGGGTTTTCTATTTGCGGGAAAACTTCTTTTTATTGTTAAAAAATTTGGTGTAAATGAACTATTCAGATATGGCGGAAAGTAAAAACCGAAATATATCATAGACTTGGGGGAAAGACAATTTTTAAAAAGCGAAATATCAAGTACTGGAATTTTAAAAATTTATGTATACATTTGATAGGTGTTCCCTTGTTTTAGTACAAAAAAATGTCCAAATCAGGACAGTTTCCCCTCAAGCCCCTTTTACTGCTTTTCTTTTTTCCACCCAATAAACTTCCTGTCCCACTGTAACTTTCCTCTGTAGCTGCCCCCCATTACTAACCCCACTATGATTCAATCTGATAAATTAAATTATTTTGATAAAATTTCCCTGTGCAAAAAAAAATCATGGGGTAAAGGTCAAATAATGCCACTAAGTTCAATGTCCAGTAGAAAAAAAATAACTGAAAAAAAGGGTTTAAATTTTTTACACAGTATTTTTTTAATTTTAAATTCAATACTAATTAAATGAACTATGAAAAAAAGGGTTTCACTTTTTTTTAAATAAAACAAAACTAAAAAAGGGGGAAAGGGGACAAAAAAAAAGTTTTTTAAACCCCTTTTCCCCCCTCATAGGGGGGAAACCCATAAAAAGGCCAAAGCAAACCCAGGCTTTTTCAGGTTTTTTTCTGTTCGTGCTCCCCCTGGGTCTGGAAATGGGGAAATTTTGGGAAATTTAAAATTTTTGGAAAGGGTTTTAAAACTGGTTTTCTGCAGATCAGGCTTTATGTGAAAACCTTTTGGGAGTGAGTCAAAATAAAGTCTATATGGGGGAAAAGGGGTTTTTAAAGAAAAAAATCTTTTTTTGGGAAAAAAAAAAAAAAAAGGGAGAAAAAAAAAAAATTTTTCAATAATTGAGTATTATAGAAATTTAAATTAAACCTTCTGTTTATCACATATGTATATTCAAGTGCAGTACTAAAAAATTTTTAAACCCAGCTTAGAAAGAGATAGATTCGGAAGAATAAAAGATGTTAATAAAGAAGATCCAAGAGAAAAGACCGTAAAAAAGTGTTATAAAGAAAAGTGGATTTTTAAAAATATCCCATTAAATTTTCACATGGGTATAGTTCCCTATTTAAAAAGAGGGCATATACGGTAATGTATGATTTTTTCCCACTTTTTTAAAATAGTTTTTTTTATTTTACAAATCGGTTGAAAGGGGTTTGAAGGGGCCCCGTAGATGTCACTGTCCTATAAACCCAAAAAAACCTGGGGCATAAAGGGCTCTGTCCAGTTCATAGAAGTTAACATTGCGGCTTCAAGTAACAATAACTGAATCCAGCTTTAAGTTTAATGTAAAACCTGATTCAAGCGTTGCCTATGACGGGCTACCCCTCACCCTGGCCCAACATGTTTTACAAGGGGCATGGATCTCACCACCCCATCCTCAACAACCACCATGTTTTTCCCAAATGGTTTTGGCCGTCACAAAATGTCTGGGACACAAAACATTTTGGGTGAAAAATTGTAATTTCTATGGGTTTGTGGAGAAGAAAGTAGAAAAATCCCAGTTACTTAATTCAGGTTCTTTAATTGTGCCGTAGCGCCTCGGGAGGGGAAAATTTGAAAAAATACATCCTGAAACAAAAAATAAGGGAACCCGGATTTTCATCACCAGTACATCAAAAAAAAAGGTTTTAATCGTGCCCTAAATTATTCCTTTACGGGCAACTGTTTTTTAAAAAATATTTAGCAGGTTTATCTTTTTTTAATAAAATTTTATTGAACATCAAATAAGGCATTCAGACACAATCCCAAAATGTTAAAATCCCAAATACAATTCCCAACCCACTTACAAAAAACCCATTCAGTACATAAAAACTCATCAATATGGTTTTAAAAGGCTTTTGGCTCAAAATTCGCTGTGTTAAAGAGTCAGCAAAAGTATTTGCGGGAAAAGTAAAAAAAAAATAGGGGAAAAAAAATGAAAGGTTTGCAAATTAGGCTTATTTTAAATTCTGACAATTTTTATCATTTTTTCCAAAAAAATGATTTCCCAAAAAAGTTTTTTCCTAAAATTTAAAGGGTTTTCATAAATTTACAACCAGTAATTTAATAATACAAAATTCCAAAATTTGCTTATATGAAACAATGTAAAAAATTTAAAATTTTTTTTTAAATATTTTAACAAAACCTTTTTATCCCCTCAAAACCCCAAATAAAAATTTACTAATCAAACATTATTCAGATGAAAAGGGTTTATTTGGTAAAATTTTATCCTTTTTTCCCCGAAAACCTTTGTCCATTAAACCAGTGGATGAAAAAAAAAGGAGGGGAAAACTTTTTGGGTAAAACCCCACAAACTCCAAAACAAAAATTTAAAAAAACAAAAAAGGATGTTTGAGAACCTTTTAAAAAAAATATTATATCAGGAAAATATAAACCCTTTTTAATGCTAAATTAAGGTGATTTTTTGACTGAAAGACCTGAAATAAAGGTTTTAATTTTCTATAGAACAATTTTAAAAATAGTCTTTAAATTGCCAATTTGGGGCCCTTATTCCCACAACAACCTTATAAGTTGGCATTACTGAGGGGGGGAATTTTTGAAAAAAATTGGGTTTGTGAAAGGGCCCTGCCCGGGGTGCATTTAAAAATATGTATGTTATTTAACCTTAAATAGGTAAAAAAAGTGGGCCGGTGCCCCATGTTTAAAATGTACAGAATTTTCTTTTTAAATTTGATCTTCTAATGAGGGTAAGTTTGGATGTAAATTTTCCCTTACAGAAAATGTCTTTTTGAATATGCTTATTTTTAAAAAACATATAGAAAAAATTTTAAATTTGGGTCTTAGTCCTGAAAGGCTGGTTTTTGAGAGGGGGGGGGACCTCCCTTTCATTTTTAATAATTTTTTTAATATGCTTTTTTTTACTTGAAATTTGGCGGGGGTTATTGTTTATAAAGTAAAAATGTGTTATATGTTTTTTTAAAGGAATATAATAAAAATTCTTTTTTTTTTTAAAAATTTTTATAAAAAAAAAATTTAAAAATTTTTTTCCCCCAAATTTTAAAACCAAAAAATTTTTTTGGGGAAATTTTATTTTTTTTTTTGAAAAAAATTTGTTTCTTTACCAGGCAACAGCAGGGAAAAAAATTTTTAAAAAAAAATAAAAACTTTTTTTAAGGGGGTTTTAATACCCCGCAAAAATGCTTTAAAAATGATAAAGTTATTTTTTTTAAAAAAGAAGGGGGGGGAAAAAGACATTTTTACAGGGGGTTTTTTTTTTATTTTTTTTCCCCCAGTTTTTTGGCCGGGTTACACAGGAAAAAAACCCCCAGGTTTTAAAATGGTGAATGCCCAAAGCTTCTTTTTTTTGGAATACGGATTAAAAGCCCCATATCGGGGGTTTGTTTTAGGTCGTCACTCACCCATTCCCCGTTTCCGACTTAGTTTTTTTTAAAAACATAATCCCCCGGGGTTTAGGAAATTTTCGTAACTTTTTCTCAGCAACTTTTTCCCACGTTTTTTTGATTTTTAAAAAAAGGGGCCAAAAAAAATTGGGGTTTTCCCATATCGGGGGAAAAATTTTTGTTTTCGGGTTTGGGGGGGCTCATCTATTCCCTTTTTTACGGATTTTTTTTAAAAATTTTCGAAAAAATTTGGTCAAGGGGGGGAATTTTTCGTAATTTTTTTTCCTCAGCAACTATTTATCACAGTTCTTGATATTTGGTATACCCCTTAAACCCTTTTTGGTTTTCCTTTGATTAGGGGTTTTGTTTTCTGGTCTGCCCCCTTACCCACTTCCTGTTTACTGACTTTTTTAATTTTCAAATAAGGGTTTAAATTGGTTTTGGGAAATTTTTGAAACAGTTTTTCCCGAAAACTACTTACCCCCAAATTCTTGATATTTGGTTTACGCATTTAACCCGGGGATCTTACTGGGGGAATTTTCAAAATTTAGGTCTTTTTTTTTCACCCTTTTTCCCTTTTTAAAACTGATTTTTTTTGGGGTTTTTGGGGCCCATAATGGTCGGGGGTAAAAAATTTTAAAAAACATTTTTTAAAAAAAACTACTTATAAAGTCTCTTGTTTTTTTAAACATTTTTTAACACATGGCCCCTCCCCCGGGGGGGTTTAAAATTTTGGGGTTTTGTCGCTCATCCATTCCTTTTTTTTGGGGAAAAAACAAAGGGTTTGGGTTGGGCACTGTGGTGATGCTCTGACTTTTTCATCTTGAAAACAAAAATTCCCTCTTATTCCCTTGGGGATTTTTGAAAGTAAGTGAAAGGGGCCCCAAAAACTTATACATACTACTTTTTGGGTTTTGGTTCTTGTGCATTGCATTCCCTTTTTTGTGTTTTGCCCTTGTATGAAATTTTTTAAAAAATTCCCCAAAATTTTTTAAAGGGGTTAAGCTCCGGAAAAGGGAAAAAAGGGAACAAAGGGCAATAACCCCTTAAATTTAAAAGGGGGTTAGAGTTTTGGTTTTTTGTGCCTGCACTTCCTTTTATTGTGGTTGAAAATTTAAAAATGAAATTTTTTTTAAATTTCCCAAAACCCCAGTTTTTTTAAATTTTTTGTTTTGGACAAGGAAAAAAAAACAAAAAAAAAAATTTAACTCTGTAATTATTTTAGAAAGGTTATGGTTTTTTTTTGACTGTTTTTCCCCAAAAAATTTTGTGGTTGACCTTTTTATAAAATTTTTTTGGGGAACCCCCAAACCCCATTTTTTTAAAAAAGTTATAGGGGGGAAAAGGGGGAAAAAAAAAACAAGGGCAAAAAATCTGAAATTTCCTATAGAAAAAAAAAATTTGGGGGTTTTTCTTGTGCACTGCACTTCCCATATTGTGGTTGATTTTTGGTAAAAATTTTTTTTAAAAACCCCTTTTTTATTTAAAAAGGTTAGGGTTTTCCGGGGAAAAGGGGGAAAAGAAAAAAAGGGGCCCAATTTTAAACTCAAAAATTTTGTAAAAGGGAGTTTGGTTTTTGGGGGATGTTTTTTCCCCCCCTGTGCTTGATCATTTTTTAAAGTTGAAAAAAATTTTCCCAATTTTTTGGTTTTAAATTTGGGGGCCCCGGAAAAGGGAAAAAATGGGGGGGACAGCGGGAAAACCGGGCCCGACCCCAAAAAGGGCCCCCCCCCACCGGGGGGACCCCTATTACCCCCCCAAATTTTTTTTCCCGGGGGTTTTATAAAAAGTCTTTGCCTCATTTTGGGTTTTTTAAAACGCAAAATGGGCCCAAAGGGGTTTAAAAATTCCCCCCAATTTTTTTGCAAAAAAAAAAACCCCCAAAAAAATTGAGAAAAACCCCCCCATAAAAAAGTGGGGTTTCCCAAAAAACCCAAAAGAGACCCCCAAAGGCCCCTTTTTTTGGGTTTCAGTTTGCTTACTACCCAAAATTTTGAATATTGCAACACAGTATGAATTAAAAATTTTCTTTTTGGAAAACCCGGGTTTGTGATGTTCCGATCTTTTGCCAGGAGTTCCTCTGATAAATGTGGAACACTTTAGATTTGGGCCCCATTTATAAAAGGAGACAGCAGTTTTTGTTTTAAAAAGGGGGTTTTTTTTTTTTTATGGGGCGGGGCCATGGCTGTGACAGTAGTGTAAGCTTTTGGGGAAAAAATTTTTTTTTCTTTTTTTACATGTATTTTTTTTTTTTTTGGGTTATGTGATTCTTTGTTTAAGGGTTTTGTGTCTTTGGGGGACCAGGTTTTTTTAGTGTTTTCAGGGGTTTTATGTGAAATTTTTTCTCTCTCCCCCCTTCCCCCCTTTTCTTTTTTTTATATATATTTATATATAAACCTCCCCCCCCCCCCCCCCCACCCCCCCTTTTTTTCTTTCTCTGAAAAAGAAAACAAAAAACTAAAATTTTACATATATTTTTTAAGGGGCGGTTTTGCCGCTTTTAAAAAAAGTGGTTTTTTTTTAGGGTTTTTGCAAATGTGTAAATATTTTTTTTTCTTTTATGGGGAATTTGGGAACGAAATTTAAAAAGGGGGTTCTTTCCCAACCGGCAAAAAGTAAAACTCGTACACTTTCCCAGATCTTATTTACGGCCCCTTAAAAAAAAATAATATTAAAAAAAAGGGCAAGAAAAAGGGGTTCCTTTTTTTTAAAAAAAGTTTTTTTTTTCTTTTTGGGGGAAAAGCGGGTTTAAAAAAAAATTCATCCTTTTTGTGTTGTTAAGAATTTAAAATTTTTCTCTTTTAAATAATTTAGCAAAAAGGGGCATAAATCCCCCAAAATTTTTTAGTCTTTTTAATTGGTTAAAAACCCCTTAATCCTTAATGATGTTTTTAATTTAGCTTTTTTTTTTTTTTTGGGGGGAAAAAAAGTCCATTTTGCTAATATGTACCAGCATCGCCGTCACCCATTTAGGGGACATTTGACCCCCTTTTGCCCCGTTTTCCCCCCTCTTTTGGGGGGGTTTTGAACCCCAAAAATTTAAAGGGGGTTTTAACCTTTGAAACAGCTTTTTTTTGGGGGGGATTTTTAAAAAGGATGTAGGGTTTTTGTTAGTGATTTCAAAGGGGGAGATGTTTTTTTTCCCCTTTCCCCCATAAAATTTGGTGGTTCCCCCGTGATTTACTTTTACATAAAAACATCATAGCCCCTGGAAAGGGAAAACCTTCCCCAAAAGGGGTTTTTGCCCAAAGTTAATTTTTTTCATTTTGCGTTTCTGATGGAGGCCCCCCATTGGGGCCCCTTTTTTGCCAGAGGGACCGGTTTTGTTTTTGGAGGGGACTTTTTGGCCTAAAGGATTGACCCCAGTTAAAGGCCCCCCTTGCGCAGGGAGTAAGTATTTTTGGTTTTTTCCCCCGATGAAGAGCCAAAAAATTTTTTTGCCCCTTTTTTTTTGTGGGGAATTTTGGGGTAGTTTTTGTGTCGCCAAGTCACCTTTTTATTTTGTTTATGGGAAAAATTTTTTTCTTAAATGTTGATTTTTTTTTTGGTTTTTTTTTTAAAAATTTTTCCCTATATAACTGGGGGAAAGGTTTCCCCCGAAAAAAGACATCTTCCCGGGGGGTGCTGACAATGGAAAATTTAAAGAACCCCAAAAAAAACTGCTGTCACCCTTTTGGGGTTTTTTTTTACCCCCCGGGGGATAGGGCCAAATTTTGGGATTTGGCCATTCAGGCCCCCCCCAAATGCCCGCAATGGGGCCCCCTTTTATAAAAGGTTTTTTCCATTTTTTTATAGGTTTTTAAAGGTCAACTTGGGCTCCCCTTTTTAAAAAAAAAGGATTTTTAGATTTTTCTAAAATTTGCAGGGTGAGACTTTTTTTTTTTTAAAATTTTTTTTTTTTCAACAATTTAAAAAAAACCCCAAAAAAGTTACTAAAAAAAGTTTTTTGAGTTAAAAATTTAAAAATTTTAAATTTTTTTTTGTTTTTTCATTTTTTTTAAAGCAGATTTTTTTTTCCCCCAAACAAAAATTTTTATTTCATTGAAAAAAAATTTTTTAAAAAAAGAAGTTATTAAAATTTCCCGGTTGACCAATTTAACTAGCCCCCCCTTTGTTTTAATGCAGTTATTTTGGGTAAAAACCCCCCCTCTTAAATAAAAAGCCTTTTTTTTTGATAAAAGAAGGGAATTTTTTTTCTACAAATTATTTCAATGGGGTCGTTTAAAATTGGCATTTTTTTTTGGGGGTTTTTTTTCCCAATAATTTGGGCTAAGCCACCCAATTTTTTTGCCCTTGGGGTTTCCCTTTAAGATGTGCCTACACAAAAAAAAGTGACCCCCCCTTTTAAGCGAAAATTTTTTGAGTTTTTGACTGGGGAAAAATTTTTAAAAAAGGATTAAATTTTTTAAAAAACACAGTTAAAAAAGTCATAAAAGGGGGCCCCAAATTTGGGGGGGCCTTTTTTTCACAACAAACCCTTTTTAAAAAGAGCTTACTTTTGGGGTGGAAAATTTTTTTTGGGAAAAAAGGGGTTTTTTAAAAGTGCACTTAAAAAATTTTTTCCCTATGTTTTTAACCCTTTTAAAAAGGTCAAAAAATGTCGGGTGACCCCCTGTTTTAAAAAGTTTAAAAAAGGATTTTCTTTGAAAAAAGGGGGATCTAATTTTTGGGTTTAAAAATTTGGGTGTCCCAAATTTTCCCCTTTCAAAATTTTTATTTGCTAATTTTCTTTTATAGAAAATATAGTAAAATTAATTGGGGGTTTTGTCCAAAATGTTAATGGGAAAGGGAGGTTTAAACCAAAAAAACAGGGGAAAAATTTTTTAAAATACTAAATTTTCACCTTGTTACAGTAAAACAAGGTTAAAATTTGCGTTAGATTTTTAAAATTTTTCCCTTTTTAGAAAATTTTTAAAAAATTTTTGAATTATTTTATTTTTGAAAAAAAGGGGAGGGGTTTTTGTTTTTAATTTTTTTTTTTACAGTCAAACCCCTTAAAAAAAAAGGGTTTTGGGAGGGGATAATTAAAAAAGAAAAGTTTGTAAAATAATGCCCCCCTATTTTGCCATAATTTGTATTTACTATATTACATGCAAGGAGTTTTTCCTTCCTAATGTTTTGGGGGGGCACAAAAAAAATTTCAAATTTAAAAAATTTTTGGGAAAAATTGATGTGCAAAAAAGGGAACAAAAAATTTTTCGAAATAAAGGGGGAGAAATTTTCACAGTCCAAAAAGGTTTAATGAAAGAAAATTTCTTTAAAAAAAAAACATTAAACTAGTGCTCTGGGGTTTTTTAAAAAAAATTAAAACAGCCTTGGGCCCCATAAACAAACCCACAATAATGAAAGAAAAGTACACACCTTCAAATATCTAAAAATTTGTGCCTTTGTTTTAGGTATTCCCCAAAAATTTATGGGGGCATCTACTAATCATAACAAAAACCCCCCATAAAATTTTGGGAATTTAAAGGCAAAAAAAATTAAGTTTCCTTGGACAAGTTTTGTATTTTCAATGTCCCCTTCCCTTTAGTTGCACCAAAATCAAAAAAGGGGTCATCTTCTAAATCATACAACAAAACCACTGAAGTTGAATTAAAGGAAAATGAATTAATTAACCGGAAAAGGCGGTTTTTTAACTAAAAAAATTTACCTTGACCTTTAAAGGAAAAAAGCCCCCAAAAAAATGGGTATTAAAAACAGAAAAAAAAAACCCATGAATTTGAGATTAAAGGAAAATAGAATTAAGTTATCACCGGAAAGGTCTGGTATTTTTACAAAAATGGACTTTTTGACCTTTTTAGGTAAGCACCAAAATCAAAGGGGTATCTACTTATGGCAAAACCCCATGAATTTTTTAGTTTAAAAAGGTCAATAGAATTAAATTTTACTTGGAAAAGGGGTTGATTTACAAACTGGCCTTACCTTTGAGGTAAACCCCAAAAAACATGGGGGATTACTAAAGGGAAAAACCCATGAATTTAGATTAAAGGTAAATAAAAAATTAAGTTTCATTTGGGGAAAAGGTCATATTATCTAAATGTGACCTTACCTTTTAGGTAAACACCAAAAAAAAGGGGGCATTTTTCTATCAGGCAACAAACATGAATTTGAGATTTAAATTTTAAAAAAAATTTTAATTTTCACTTGGACAAGGTCTGTTTTAAACAACAATGTGTTTTTCCCCTTTTAGGAATGACCCCAAAATCAAAAAGGGGTTTTCAAATCAGGCAAAACCACAAAGTTTTATTTTAAAGGTCAAAAGAATTTAAAATTATCACTGGAAAGGTTGGATTTTAATAACAAATGTGACCTTGCCTTTGGGGAAAGCACCAAAATCAATGGGGTATTACTAATCTAGCAACAACCACAGAATTTAGACAAAAAAGGGCAAATAGAATTAAGTTTCACGGGGAAAGGGGTTGGTTACCGAGGGCCCAAACCCCACATCACAAAAAAATATACCCCCTCTTGGGGAAGGGGGAAAAAAAAGGACCTTTTTCACAGGGGCCCTTTTTTCGGGCATTCAGGATGTTCCTACATAGATAGAAATAACCCCCCCTTTTTTTCCCCCACCAAAAATTTTGGGGGGGGGGGGGTTTAGATTTCCTTTGTCCTACGTTTGTCCCTCCCCTGAAACTTTGTAACATGCTAACCAAAATATTTGTCCTACGATTTATACTTCATGGATTATTTTTAGGGTAACTTCCACCCGAATTTTTTATCGAAAAACCCGTTAAAAAGTTATGGGCCTTTTTTTGAAAAAATGGGAATTTTTTTGCTTGTGTGCTTAACTTGAAATATTTTACTAAGCTTTACTTCATGGGTAATTTAACATGAACTTGCACCCTTATTTTTGTAATGAGGGCCAAACGTCCCAAAAGGAGCTTTTTGATCGCCTTTTGTCCGGGTCCGTGTCCGTCGTTGGGGGTCAAAATTGTTAAAACAACTCTCCCCTAAACGGTTGGCCAATTTTTAAAAAAATTTTTTTCAGGAAAGGTTCCGGATAAGCTCTAAAAATTGTTAAATGGTTTGGTCCTCCCCCTAATTTAGGCACAGGAGCAAAAAAATAGTTTTTAAAAAATGAAAATTTAAAAAAATTTTCTTCCTAAACCCAAGGCCACCCTTTTTTATTTTTGGTATGTGCAAATCTTTGCCCCCCCCGGTTGTACAATTATGACCCGGGGTAAAAAATTTGGCCCCGCCCGGGGTCACTTTTTTCCATGGCTAAAAAGGGAAAAAAAATTGAAAAAACTTCTTTCCAAACCACAAACCCCCCCTTTTGATTTAGGGTTTTGGGGCATCTCTTATGGGCCATCCAAATTGTAAAAAACATACCCCTAGGTAAAAAACCCGCCCAGGGGCATTTTTTTACATAGAGTTATAAAAAAAAATTTTTTAAAAAAACTTTTCTTGAACCAAAAAGGCCAGCTTGTTTTTTGGTTGAACTTTATTTATGGGCCCTCCCAAAATTTGTACAAACATAGCCCTAGGGGGATAAATGACCCCGCACCCGGGGTACTTTTTTTCATGGGTTTAAAAGGGGAAAATTTAAAAAAATTTTTTTTCTATGAATATAAGGGTAGAGCTTGATATTTGGAGTGATTTATGGGCCCTCCCAAAGATTTACAAATCCCCCCTATGGGAAAATGACCCCGCCCAGGGGTCATTGTTTTACATGAGTTATTGGGAAAAATCAAAAAAAAATTTTCCCTTCCATAATCAAAGGCCTAAGCTTAGTTTTTTGGTTAAAAACACCTTTGGGGGCCATCCCAAAATTTTGAAAAATGCCCTATGGTGTAAAGACCCCGCAAGGGGCACTTGTTTTACTGGTTATTTTAAAAAAATTTAAAAAACTTCTTCTATGAATCCTAAGGCCTAGTTTAATTTTTTGGGGTTTAAGCTTTTTTGGGCCACTACCAAAATTGTAAAACAACCCCTATGGTAAAAAAAGCCCCCCCCCCCGGGGTCACTTGTTTTACATAGATTTTTGGGGAAAATTTTAAAAAATTTTCCTTCCTAAATGCATAAGGCCCAGAGTTGATTTTTTGGATGAAGATTTTTATGGCCACTACCAAATTGTAAAATCATAGCCCTATGGTGTAAATGACCCGAAAGGGGGGCACTTTTTTTTAACAAGTTATATGGAAAAAATTTAAAAAACTTCTTCATGAAATTGGCCAGGCTTGATTTGGTATGTAGCATATCTTATGGGCCACACAAGTTTAAAAAATCATGCCCAAGGTGATAAGGGGCCCCCCCCTGGGGCACTTGTTTTACATGAGTTAAAAGGAAAATCTTAAAAAAACTTTTTCTATAATCAATAGGCCGAGTAATTTTTTGGTTTTTATGATTAATGTTCATTAAAAAGATTTTCAAAGTCTTGGCCCTACGGTGTAATGACCCCCCCCAAAGTTTCTCTAAACCCCAATTAGCCATTGTTAGTATTTGGTGGTAGTATTGTGGGGGGTAAATGTTTTAGTTTAAATTTATACAGAACCTTGTCTGTTTAAAACTTGAATCAGTTGAAGCATGGTACTCAGGTGAGCGATTCAGGGCCATCATGGCCCCTTTTTTATTAAACCTTCTTTAAGGTTGACAGAGTTATGGGGCCTTGTTTTTGAAATATTGAATTTTAGCTTGTGCGATGTAATTTTGAAAGTATTTTTTCTCAGATTTAAACTTAAGATTATATTTTTCAGGACAAACTTGTGCCCTGGGTATTTTTTCCCCCCCCCCCCAAAAAAAATAAAGGGATAAAAATTTTCCTTTTCCTCCATCCATACCCCAAAACTGGACACAGGAAAATTAAAAGGGATTTGTGCTACAGACATTTAACTTCATGGATATTTCTTCGGGGCATGATTGCATTCCCGGGTGTTTTCCTTTCTTTTGGAAAATGCGATGGGGAGGGGGATCTGTTCCTCTGAACACATTTCTATTATTTTTTCTTTCCCCGTTTTGTTTGGAATGGCACAAAGTACTATTTGATTTTTTCTTTTTCTTTCTATATACAGTTACTTAATTTAATAAAAGAAAAAAGAAAACAGCAATCTTTTTTTAGTCTGGATAGGTTTTTTCCTTTTTCTTCTTTTATCTTATTTTTTATATTTCCCCCCAAAGAAATTTGAAGTGGGGATACTAGAATCATCTGTGGTTGGGCAGTTCTTTTGTCTGCAAAACTTTTGTTTTTTTTCAGTGTTCCCGATCTTCCTCCAAATTTAAAAAAAATTTACTTTTTTCCAAAAAATTTTTCCCGAAAATTTAAACTTGGGTTTTAAATTTGTTTCAATTTGAAAAAATTCATCAGGAGCAGTAATGGCAAGAAAAATTTCATTTTTTGCACAAGGGTTCAAGTTATTGCCCCAAAAAACTTTAAAAGTTTGTCTGATAAACTTCTCCTTCGTTTTTGTTCCCTTGCCAGATACTTCGCATAATATTCCAGGAGCGTAGATGGGGAAAATGTTTAAAAATTTTTTTTTTCGTTTGCACAAGGGGTTTCAGAATATTGTCCCTTTATTTGATTCAAAAAATTATCTTGTGATGCGAATTTATTCTACTTCTTAACTGATTCATTTAAATTTTGGTGTGCTTTGATAATCAGGTGGAGAGGGGTGACATAGATTTCACTTGAGTTGTCCAAGAGGGCCCCCCGTTTTGATTCTAAAATTTTGTGATGCTAACGAACTACTTCTATTTTTTTTTTAAAACTGTTCGGTTCAATTTGTATTTGCAATGATAATCAAATGAATAAGATATTGTTTTAAAGACATCTCAACAGTCAAAAGACATCATCTGGGTCTAATCGATCATAAAAACTAGTATTTATCATTCATTCAATAAAATATTTCAAACAAACCCCGTGAACCCTGCACAGCAGGGGGATTTTAAACAGTTTAATAATTCAAATGTAAAAATAAAAGTTTGTTATATACACCACTTACTTAAAAAAAGTGAGCAAAGTATCAAAAGAAATTGTATTAAAAAGCTCTAACTAGTTCTACATTAAAATAACTGTCCTGATAAGCTCAAACCTACACATAAATTGAAATATTACGTAAATGTAACAGTTCCTGACAAAAATAAGAAAGGTTGAACCTCACGACTTAAAAGATAAGAATGTGTCAAAGACTGTGTCAATACGACGATAAAACATATTTTTCCCCTACGCATGGATGGGAAGCCGGATCTTAAAGTCCAAAAATGGTTGAATTTTTTCAAGTTATTATACTTTATTTTACCCCAAAAGTTTGCCTTTGCATTGACTTATTAATAAATGATTTGAAATCAAAAAAGGGATTTTAATGTCACTTCACCCCTATCTATTCTCTTCTTCTATATTTTGCAAAAAAAGGTTTTGATGAAGAATGAATGTCTCTTTTAGTTTGATGTTTTCCTGTCTAATTTCTAAAGTTTCTGTGTCATCCCAACTACAAACTCTATTTGATAACTTTATCTTTACTTTATCACTTTCACATCCGTGTTTTTTTTGTAGTGAGTATATACCAAAATTTGGAAAAAATGTCTTTCTTACTTTCTAAACTTTTGATTTCAAAATATCTAAGGTTTCAGTTTTTCATCTATGTTTAAAATTTTTTTTGCTTTTTAATGAAGAATGACATTGTCTGTTTTTGTAGGGTTTCCATCTACCTGGGGGACACTCTTCAGAGTAGCTACAAAAAGCTAACAAACCCAAGAGGTTTTCTCTCTGAGTTGACAAGTAAAGTCTGAACTTAATGTGTTTTTTTTTTCGGTAGCTGTAAAATTTCGATTTAAACCCTCGCATCTTAAAAAAAATCAAATTACGCTAACAGGGGTAAAAAATTTTCTAGCTGAAAAAGGGGACTCCTGTTTTTGGGTTAAACGCATCGTTATGGACTAAAATTACGTAAAAAAGGGGGTGCAGCTTGTATATGTCATTCAGCTGGTGTTATTATTTTTCTTTTTGATGTAACATGAAAATGATTTCAGTAAGTTAAATACAATCTTTTCATAAATTGGGGAAAGTTTCTACTTTGTGAAAATGATTTAAAACAACAAAAAGAACCCCACGTGTTATGACTAAACCCCCTTTATTATATGTATATTGACTTTTTCAGCTGCCGAGATGCTTACTTTTAAATTAATTCGCCAAAACCAAACAAAAACGCTTTTTTATCAATTTTTCATATCAATAATGAATGAACCCTTTTTCAAACAAGCTAATTACGTATATAATTTTTTGTTTTTACGTCTATATATAAGATATTTCAAAAGAAAAAATACTGAAATATTTCTAGAGCGTACTAAATTTTTGTGCGTCTGTCTTTCGCGGCCTTTTTCCCGGATGTTCTAGAAAACTGAAATCTCGGTTTTTTTTTCATCCACGCGAATATCTTTTTTTAAAAATATTTCTTGTTTTCTGTATATTCAATTTTTTGGGCATGGGTTTAACATTTCATCACATTTGGGACAATCTTGGTTTCAAAAACAAAACAGAAATAGGATGTAGATATTTTATTTATTTTCTGACAAGTTTTTGTAGAACTTTTTCATATTTTTCCAAATTCAAAAAGAAAACCCTTTTTTTCATGTACCCTCACCCTGTTAAGGAAACAACCTCTTGGTGCAACAGGTAAAATTTACAGGAATGTATCGGAGTAGATTTAAACTCAGCTTCTCCGTTTCCCATCAGGTTTTCGGTCAGCAGAATTATCAAGTAAGGGTTGTTACCCCTATGGGAGGGGGATATCGCCCCCCGTTTATTACTACCAAATGGGTTGGGTTTCTTTTCAAAATTCTGATTACATTTGCAAATGCTTATTACATTTCAAAATTGAAAAGGGTTCTTTAAATTTACCTTTTTAAAATCGAGTTCCCGTTAAAGGTAATGTTTGTATATTTCCCAAAATTTTAAATGTAGAATCTACATTGGCTACTTTTTAGCTCCCTGAGGGACTTTTGGGCTCAATTTAGCTATTAGGTTTGCCCTGCGTTTCCCCATCCGTCGGTGCATCGTCCGTCCCTGCGTCGCAAAAATTTCCTTTTTTAAAAACTCTCCCTGAACCACGGGCAGAATTTTTTTAAATTGGCAGGATGATCCTTGGGGCAAACCTCACAAAGTTGCTAAATAAACTTGATTTCCCTGTAGAACTCTGTTGCCATGCAAAAAAGAAAAAAAAAAAGAAAACTTTAAAAAATCTTCTCAAAACCTGGCCAGATTTTTAAAAATTTAAAATTTGGGACAGATTTCTTGGTAACCTCTACCAAGTTGCTAAATTATTCCCACCGTAAAAAACAGGGCCCCCAGGGGGGGGGCTTTTTTGCCTTATATTATATAGAAAAAACCTTTAACAACACTCCTCGGGAAAACCCCGGACAGAATTTTATTAAACTGGCAGGGATGATTTCCCTTGGGTCACCTTACAAAGGGTTTCTAAAAAACTTGATCCATTTGAACTTCTGGTTGCCATGGCAACAAAAAAACAAAGGCCCATTTATGGCCTAAATGCTCACTAGATAAAAAGGTTACCCAAGGGAAAATCTTTCCATTTATTTTAAAATCTGGCACTAGTTTTTTAAGAAAATGATTTTTAAAGTTTCTTTTTTCTCTTTTTGTTGCCAGGGCAACCAGAGTTCTATAGGGTCAAGTTTTTTAAGCAATTTTGTGAAGGTTGACCAAGGATCACCCGCAGTTTAATCAAATTCTGTCCAGTGGTTTCAGGGGAAATGTTGATTAAAATTTTCCCTATATACTATAAGGCAAATAAGCCCCGCCCCTGCGGCCATGTTTTTTTACGGATCGGAATAATTTTAGCAACTTTGGTAGAGGTTGACCCAAGGAACATCTGTACCAATTTATTTTAAAATCTGGCAGTAGTTTTGAAGAGATGATTTTTAACATTTTCATTTTTTTTTTCATCATTTTGTTGCCATGGCAACCAGAGTTCTACATGGATCAAGTTTATTTTAGCAACTTTTGTGAGGTTGACCCAAGGATCATCCCTGCTAAGTTTAATCAAATTCTGTCCAGTGGTGTCAGAGGAGATGTTGTTTAAAGGTTTCTCTAATATACATATAAGGCAAATAAGCCCCGCCCCTGGCGGCCATGTTTTTTTAAGGATCGGAATAATTTTAGCAACTTTGGTAGGTTGACCCAAGGAACATCTGTTACCAATTTATTTTGAAATCTGGCCAATAGTTTTGATAGAAAATGATTTTTTTAGTTTTCATTTTTTTTTTCATTTTGTTACCATGGCAACCAGAGTTCTACATGGATCAAGTTATTTTAGCAATTTTTGGTGAAGGTTGACCCAAGTCATCCCTGCCAAGTTTAATCAAATTTCTGTCCAGTGGTTTCAGAGGAGATGTTGTTTAAAGGTTTCTCTATATACATATAAGGCAAATAAAGCCCCGCCCCTGGCGGCCATGTTTTTTTACGGATCGGAATAATTTTAGCAACTTTGGTAGAGGTTGACCCAAGGAACATCTGTACCAATTTATTTTTAAATCTGCCCAGTAGTTTTGAAGAAGATGATTTTAAAGTTTTCATTTTTTTTTTCTTTTTGTTTGCCATGGCAACCAGAGTTACTACTGGATCAAGTTATTTTAGCAACTTTTGTGAAGGTTGACCCAAGATCATCCTGCCAAGTTTAATCAAATTCTGTCCAGTGGTTTCAGAGGAGATGTTGTTTAAAGGTTTCTCCTATATACATATAAGGGCAATAAGCCCCCGCCCCTGGCAGCCATGTTTTTTAACGGATCGGATAATTTTAGCAACTTTGGTATGGGTTGACCCCAAGGAACATCTGTACCAATTTATTTTTAAAAATCTGGCCAGTAGTTTTGAAGAAGATGATTTTTTAAGTTTTCATTTTTTTTTTCTTCTTTTTGTGCCATGGCAACCAGAGTTCTACATGGATCAAGTTTATTTTTAGCAACTTTTGTGAAGGTTGACCCAAGGATCATCCCTGCCAAGTTTAATCCAAATTCTGTCCAGTGGTTTCAGAGGAGATGTCGTTTAAAGAAAATTGTGACGACGCACGACGCACGACGACGGACGACGACGCAGGGCGATCCTAATAGCTCACTTGAGCACAAAGTGCTCAGGTGAGCTAAAAAACAAGAGGGCCATGATGGCCCTGGATCGCTCACCTGGTATCATTAGGCTATGTAAAATCAAGTGACCCCTGGGGCAGAGTTGGTAAGAATCGACTAGACAATGCTACACACTACCACACTACTACTTGGTAGAGCCACGACCCTGGCGGGCCATGTTTTTTTTCGGATCCAAATATTTTAACAATCTTGGAAGACATTTAATAAAGGAACATCTGTGCCAAAACAATTGAAACTAGAACTGTCGCCTAAGGCTTACTAATACCCCCCGCAAGTGTTTTGTCAAACATGCTTTGGTGCATGAAATCAGTTCTTGCATCAACACTCCATCTTAATACGTACTATAGAGGACATATGTGCCAACTACATGGAATCTAGTGGATCCTTTGTAACACATACCTATGGATATACCTATGCTAGGATTAAATATCATTAAGATTCACTGAAATCTATCAATGGAAGAAAATTGTAAAACAAATACCAGCAAAGCGGACATATCTTTAAAACAGGGGGGAGGGGGGGGGGGTAACCAATGTTATATAGAAAAAGCGCTACTACAATGTCTAAGGTTGAATGACAGCAAGTTTATTGAAATCCCTCCTGTAGTTTAGGAGGAGTAGTCTGCAGAAATTGTAAAGCAAAAATCATCAAAGGGGCATAACTATAAAAAAGGGAGGTAATCCAATGGGAGGCAGTAGTCTGCAGAAAATGTAAAGCAAAAATCATCAAAGGGGCATAACTATAATAAAGGGAGGTAATCCAATGTTATAAAACTAACACATGCTTCTACAATGTCTAAGGATGAATGGCAGCAAGTTTCATCAAATCCTTCCAGTAGTTTAGGCGAAGTAGTCCGCAGAAGTTTGTAATGCAAAAATCATCAAAGGGGCATAACTTGGGTAAATTGGGGAGGTAACTCAATGCTATATAGATGTCTAAGGACTCATGCCAGTAAGTTTCATCTAAAATCCTGTCCAGTAGTTTAGAAGGAGTAGTCCGCAGAAGTTTGTAATGCAAAAATCATCAAAGGGGCATAACTTGGTAAATAGGGGAGTGTAAACTCAATGCTATATAGATAACGCGCTGCTACAATGTCTAAGGATCATTGGACAGCAAGTATCATTAAAATCCTTCCAGTAGTTTAGGCGAGTAGTCCGCAGAAGTTTGTAATGCAAAATCATCAAAGGGGCATAACTTGGTGAAATAGGGGAGGTAACTCAATGCTATATAGATAAACGCGCTGCTACAATGTCTAAGGATCATTGACAGCAAGTATCATTAAAACCCTTTCCCAGTAGTTTAGGCGGAGTAGCCCGCAGAAGTTTGTAATGCAAAAAATCATCAAAGGGGCATAAATTGGTAAATAGGGGAGGTAACCAAATGATATATAGATAACGCGCTTATACAATGTCTAAGGATCATTGCCAGCAAGTTTCATCAAAATCCTTCAGTAGTTTAAAAGGGGAGTAGTCCGCAGAAGTTTTTTAATGCAAAAAATCATCAAAGGGGCATAACTTGGTAAATAGGGGAGGTAACTCAATGCTATATAGATAACGCGCTGCTACAATGTCTAAGGATCATTGACAGCAAGTATCATTTAAAATCCTTCCAGTAGTTTAGGCGGAGTAGTCCGCAGAAGTTTGTATTGCAAAAATCATCCAAAGGGGCATAACTTGGTAAATAGGGAGGTAACTCAATGCTATATAGAAACGCGCTAATACAATGTCTAAGGATCATTGCAGCAAGTTTCATCAAAATCATTCCAGAAGTTTAGGAGGAGTAGTCCGCAGAATTTGGTGTCTACAGACGGACGGACAGACGGACGGACGGACGGACAACTGATTCCAGTATACCCCCCCCTAACTTCGTTTGCGGGGGGTAAAATAACGCCAGTGGTTTTGGAGAAGAAGTTTTTTTTCAATTTTCACTATAGACATATAAGGAAAACTAGCCCCCCCCCCCCTGGCGGCCATGTTTTTTATGGATCCAATAATTGAACAGTTTTGATAGACATTTAATCAAGGAACATCTGTGCCAAAACAATTGAAATCAAGCCAGTAGTTTTGGATAAGAAGATTTTTTTTAGTTTTCACTATAGACATATAAGGAAAACTAGCCCCGCCCCTGGCGGCCAACGTTTTTTTTATGGATCCAAAAAATTTGAAAAAATCTTGGTAGACACTTACTCAAGGAGTATCTGTGCCAAAACATTTTGAAATTCAGCCAGCAGTTTTTGGAGGAGAAGATTTTTTAAGATTTGAGTATAGGCATCTAAGGAAAACTAGCCACGCCCCTGGCGGCCATGTTTTTTTCGGATCCAAATAATTTGAAAAACTCTTGGTAGACACTTACCAAAGGAACATCTGTGCCAAAACATTTTGAAATTCAGTTGGTTGTTTTGGAGAAGAAGACTTTTTTAAGTTTTTTCTTTCCGTTGCCATGGCAACCAGAATCCAAATGGAATTCATTCTTTGAAAACTTTGAAAGGGGACCACCCAAGGAAATCCTGTAAAGTTTTATCAAAATTGACCAAGCGGTTAAAGGGAGGAGATGTCGTTTGAAGCAAAATGTTGACGGGCGGACGGACGGACGACGGACGGACGACGGACGGACGGACGAAGACCGGTCACAATAGCTCACCTTGAGCCTCTGGCTCAGGTGAGCTAAAAAAATGAAAACTTTAAAAATCATCTTCTTCAAAACTACTGGCCAGATTTTAAAATAAATTGGTACAGATGTTCCTTTGGTCAACCTCTACCAAAGTTGCTAAAATTATTCCGATCCTTAAAAAAACATGGCCGCCAGGGGCGGGGCTTATTGCCTTATATGTATATAGAGAAACCTTTTAAACACATCCCCTGACACCACTGGACAGAATTTGATTAAACTTAGCAGGGATGATCCTTGGGTCAACCTTCACAAAAGTTGCTAAATAAACTTGATCCATGTAGAACTCTGGTTGCCATGGCAACAAAATGAAAAAAATAATGAAAACTTTAAGAATAAATCTTCTTCAAAACAACTGGCCCGATCTGTTAAAATAAATTGGTCCAGTTGTTTCTTGGGTCAACCTCTACCAAGTTGCTAAAATTTTTCTGATCCGTAAAAAACATGGCCACCAGGGGCTTATTTGCCTTATATGTATATAGGTAAAACTTTAATCAACATTTTCCTCTGAAAACCAATGGACAGAATTTGATTAACTTGGCAGGGATGATCCTTGGGTCAACCTTCACAAAAGTTTCTAAAATAAACTTGATCCATATAGAACTCTGGTTGCCATGGCAACAAAAAGAAAAAACAAGAGGGCCAAGATGGCCTGTGTCGCTCACCTGATTAAGATGGCTGTGTTAGGCAAAATGACAAAAAATCTGGCATCTAAAGTGTTTTTCTAACATTTGACTAAGTGGCCTACATTTTGATCCTACCTGAATTTACCTGGTGACCTAGTTTTTGACCCCACATGACCCAATTTCAAACTCATCCGAGATATCATGTAGACAAACATCCTGGCCAAGTTTCATGAAGATTGGGCCAAAACTGTGGTCTCTAGAGTGTTCCCCAAGGCTTTTCTAGATTTGACAGGTGACCTAGATTTTGGACCCACATGACCATTTTCAAACCCATCTGAGATATCATGTAGACAAACATTCTGACCAAGTTCATGAAGATTAAGCCAAAACATTGGCCTCTAGGTGTTCACAAGGTTTTTTCTAAGATATGACCTGGTGACTAGTTTTTGACCCCACATGACCCCCCCAACCCCCAATTTCGAACTCATCCAAGATATCATGCAGATAAACATCCTGACCAAGTTTCATGAAGATTGGGCCAAAACTGTGGCCTCTAGAGTGTTCACAAGGTTTTTTAAGATTTGACCTGGTGACTAGTTTTGACCCCCATGACCCAATTTCGAACTCATCCGAGATATTATGTAGACAAACATCCTGACCAAGTTTCATGAAGATTGGGCCAAAAACTGTGGCCTCTAGAGTGTTCACAAGGTTTTCTAAGATTTGACCTGGTGACCTAGTTTTGACCCCACATAAAACCCAATTTCGAACTCATCCGAGATATTATGTAGACAAACATCCTGACCAAAGTTCATAAAGTTTGGGGCCCCAAAACTGTGCCTTAGAGTGTTCACAAAGGTTTTTCTAAAATTTGACCGGGGGCCCTTTGTTTTTGACCCCACATGCCCCAAATTTTTCGAACTCTTCCGAGATTTTTTTGTAGCCCAACACCCTGACCAAGTTTCCTAAAGTTTGGGGCCCCAAAACTGTGGCCTCTAGAGTGTTCACAAGGTTTTACTAAAATTTTTTGACCTGGTGACCTAGTTTTTGACCCCAATGACCCAATTTCGAACTCACCCAAAGATTTTCATGTAGACAAACATCCTGATCCAAGTTCATGAAGTTTGGGGTCAAAACTGTGGCCTCAAAGAGTGTTCACAAGCAATTGTTGACGACGGACGCGGACGACGCACGAGGGAAACAAAAGGCAAATCAAAAAAGGCTCCCCCGAGCACAAGTGCTCAGGTGAGCAAAAAAAATGAAAACTTTAAAAAATCATCTCTTCAAAAACTAGTGGCCGGGTTTTAAAATAAATTGGTACAGATTTTTCCTTGGGGTCAACCTTTTTATCTCAGGTGGCGATTTAGGGCCTTTCCTGGGCCTCTTGTTTACTTATTATTTAATTAGTAGTATACACAATGGTGTTCAGGCTCAATTTTTTTCTGAATGCCCTTTTTTTTGGTTTTTTGGGCCTTAAGCATTATATATCTATTTTAGCTCCTGGAAACCCCAAAGTGTCAAGGTGAGCTTTGGTGATCGCCCTCGTCCGGCGTCGTTTGTCGTGCGTCGTCCGTCGTCAACAAATTTGCTTTTAAAACGACATCTCCTCTGAAACCGCTGGACAGAATTAATGAAAAATTGGCAGGAATGTTCCTTGGGGGAGGCTCTACAAAAATTGCTAAAATAAAGTGATCCAGAAGAACTCTGGTTGCCATGGCAACAAAAAGAAAAATAAATTTTAAAACTTAAAAAACTTTTCCTTCAAAACTTCTGGCCAGATTCAAAATAAATTGGTACAGATGTTCTTGGGTCAACCTCTACCAAAGTTGCTAAAATTTTTCCGATCCGTTTTTAAAAAATTTCCGCCAGGGCGGGGCTATTTGCCTTATGGGATATAGAAACCTTAAACAACATCTCCTCTGAACCACTGGACGATTTTGATTTTTTTCTTGGCAGATGTCCTTGGGTCCACATTCACAAGTTGCAAAAAAAAACTTGATCAGTAGACTCGGGGTTTCCATGGCAACAAAAAGAGAAAAAAATTTAAAACTTTAAAAAACATCCTTCCCAAAAATACTGGCCGATTTTAAAATAAATTGGTACCCCCCCCCCCCCAGTTCCCTTTGGGGCAACCTTTTACCAAGTTGCTAAAATTATTCCATCCCTAAAAACAATGGCCGCCAGGGGGGGCTTATTGGGCCCTTTAAAGTATAAGAGAAACCTTTAAACAACATCTTTCTGAAACCACTGGGGCAGAATTTATTAAACTTGGCAGGGATGACCTTGGGGTCAACCTTCACAAAAGTTGCTAAATAAACTTGACCATGTAAACTCTGGTTGCAAAGGCAACAAAAAAAAAAAAAAAATGAAAACTTTAAAAAAAACATCTTCTTCAAAACTACTGCAGATTTTAAAATAAATTGTAAGATGTTTCCTTGGGTCAACCTCTACCAAAGTTTCTAAAAATTTTTCGATCCGTTAAAAAAAAAATGGCCGCAGGGGCGGGCTATTGTATATGTTTAGAGAAACTTTAAAAAACATCTTCTCTGAAACTGGACAGAATTTGATTAAACTTTGGCAGGGATGGACCTTGGGGGCAACTTTCCCAAAAAATTGCTAATAAACTTGATCCCATGTAGGGAAATCCTGGTTGCCTGGCAACAAAAAAAAAAAAAAAAAAGAAAAATTTAAAAATCATCTTTTCAAAAATACTGGCCAGATTTTAAAATAAATTGGTCAGATTTTTCCTGGTCAACCTTACCAAAGTTGCTTTAAAATATTCCGGGTCATAAAAAACTTTGGGCGGCAGGGGGGGGGGGTTTTTTTGCCTTATTGGGTTAAATTTTGGGGGGAAAATTTTTAAACAACATCTTCTCTGAAACCAATGGGGGGCAGAATTTGATTAACTTGGCCGGGATGACCTTGGTCAACTCACAAAAAATTGTTTAAAAAAAACTTGATCCTGTAGAAACTTGTTGCCATGGCAATAAAAAAAAAGAAAAAAAATATGAAAACTTTAAAAATCATCTTCTTCCAAAACTACTGGCAGATTTTAAAATAATTTTACAGGGGTTCCTGGGGCAACCTCTACCAAAGTTGCTAAAAATTTTCCAATCCGTTAAAAAAACATGGCGCCAGGGGCGGGGGTTATTGGGGGGCCCTTTTATTATATAGGGAAACTTTAATCAACATTCTCTGAAACCCCTGGAAGAATTATTAAATTTTAAAGGAAAAAGACCTTGCGTCAACCTTCACAAAAGTCCTAAAATAAACTTTATCCATTTAGAACTCATGTTGCCATGGCAACAAAAAGAAAAAAAATATGAAAACTTAAAAATCATCTTCTTCAAAACTATGGCCAATTTTAAATAAATTGGACAGATGTTCCTTGGGTCAACCTATTATCTCAGGTGAGCGATTTAGGGCCATCATGGGCCTCTTGTTCTTATCTACCGCCCTTTGGCTACCATTTTTGTGGCAAATGGCGATACCAAGG
>CM037779.1:5048106-5098106 GCA_021229015.1 Solen grandis
CACATGGTCTATGGGGTCACTTTATCTTGTTCCCTTGATCAACCAATTAAGACAGGTTACATTTGATCCACACTGTACAGAAAACGGTAAGAAAAATGGAGCCAATCTCAGCAGTTATTTTATTTAGTTTTATTCAGTGATTTGTTTGATTCATAAGAAAATAAAATATCTAATTCTAATCACACACAGCATGTATGGGTTATCAGGCTAAAAGTGCACCAACAATACTTAGCACTAAGTAATACTTAAATTATTAGACATGGCAGAACACATCTCCCCTTTTACAAAATATTCAAGTGTATAACAAGGTTGACAAATTGTTACCCCTAATAAGTAGCCATTTTTATAAGAAATACCTTGATACCTTAGTACTCCAGTATTATATAGCACTATGTAAGGTTGGGGGAATTCAAGACCATGGTGGCCATTTGGTTAGAGCGCCCGCCCCCAGATTTGGAGGTCGTGGGTTCTATCCCAAGCCGCGACATACCAGTCATAAAAAAATGGTACTGGTATAGCTCCCTTGCTTGGCGCTCAGCATATATTGGTAATTCCTGGACTGGTTGGCCCGGTGTCAGGATAATGTGACTGGGTGTGGTATCATGCCAGATGTCTATGGCGTGATACTGCAGTGTGGCAGCACTATGTCTCAAGCAGACATCGTCGGTGGGACGTTTATCCAATAAACAAATTTGACATACAGAGATGTGAACCAACCATGTATCATCTTCAAGATAAAGAATCAAGTAATTACAGTAAAACTGTAGAATCTTTACTTTCGTTGGGGACTAACTTTTTGTTGATTTCATGGATGGTTTTACCCACAAATATTAATCCCAACAAAAATAGTTCATTTCAGTCTTACTCCTCACGTTTACAAGATCATCATTCCATGAATAAATTCATTTTATAACAGATTCCACGCAGTTTAATGTCAACAAAAATTAATGATTTTTGGTATGTATTTCATGGTCACATTCTGGAATAATCATTTTTAACAAATCTTAATAAAAATTTGGCACTATACAATTTGAACATTTGATGCTCGGAGATTTTACATAAACATCAAGAATAGTGAACGTAAAGCTTCACATCATCATATTGAGAAAACCCAATATATTTCAATACACAAATACAATACTTTTTGTAAAGAAAAATTCACAGGAAAAATACTTTTTTATATCTGTGAATTAAAGCTTACGAAGATTTTTATTCGTGCGAAGTTTAGTGAAACTAAAGCCCCAGGACTACGAAGCCAGTGACACCACAAGTCAAACCTCCAGGGCCCTTATTCAGCAATCTCTTAAGTCTGTATTTGTCATTCACAGGATTTTTTTTTTTTTTTCAGAATAGCTAATATCTTCTATCTCAACTTACGAAAACATAATGAAACCTGTTGAAAATTATTTCCTATAAAGGTTTATAATTATTATTACACCACATTTATATAGCACTTTTTTCATATATGTTATACGTTCAAAAGTGCTTTACAATCTGTTTAAACACAAAAAAGAAAATAGGAGATGTAAAATACATGCAATGAAACCATCCACTGAAACTAAATACACCTAAAATAAGGTAAGAATATCATGCGTAGAGTGTTTTAAAATATAAGTAACAACAGTGTCATAATATCAAATAGTATTAAAGTAAAGTAAAGGCTCCCTGATAAAATTTAAAGGGAAACATGTAGAAAACCAACATTAAAATGTTTAAAATCCACAGTTATTAAAAGTACAGTAATCGAGTAATTTTCCATTTTAATGATCGCTATAGAATTGAACAAAGAAGTATGTTTTTAAGAGTTTCTTAAATGAGACAAAACTGCTGGACTGGCGTATTAATACCGGCAATAATAATATATGTTTTAACTTTTGTATTTTTAGTTGGAATCTACAATATTATTATTTATAGAATGAGGCAACTGGTGAATTACAGAGGAGACCACCATGCTAAATAGGTTATGAATCAACTAATTCAGAAAAAGTCCAATTTGATTTCAAAACAATTTAAGAAGAGTATAATTATGGTCAGTGCTTAAGACAGGCAATCCACATTCCACTTTGGCTCAAACACTCACTTGATAAACTATCACAGCAACCATAGAGGTCCATATATTATTACAGCATCATTGTTTATCAAGCCAATCAAGAACAAAATAATCATTAAGTTTTAGAACTGAAATAGTTTTAAAGGATTTTAAGGTTTTAAAAAGTTTAAAAGTATTCATGTTAAGGTTTTAGAACTGAAATAGTTTAAAAGTATTCATGTTAAGGTTTTAGAACTGAAATAGTTTAAAATTCATGTTAAGGTTTTAAAAATTTAAAGTATTCATGTTAAGGTTTTAGAACTGAAATAGTTTAAAAGTATTCATGTTAAGGTTTTAGAACTGAAATAGTTTAAAAGTATTCATGTTAAGGTTTTAGAACTGAAATAGTTTAAAAGTATTCATGTTAAGGTTTTAGAACTGAAATAGTTTATAGTTTAAAAGTATTCATGTTAAGGTTTTAGAACTGAAATAGTTTAAAAGTATTCATGTTAAGGTTTTAGAACTGAAATAGTTTAAAAGTATTCATGTTAAGGTTTTAGAACTGAAATAGTTTAAAAGTATTCATGTTAAGGTTTTAGAACTGAAATAGTTTAAAAGTATTCATGTTAAGGTTTTAGAACTGAAATAGTTTAAAAGTATTCATGTTAAGGTTTTAGAACTGAAATAGTTTAAAAGTATTCATGTTAAGGTTTTAGAACTGAAATAGTTTAAAAGTATTCATGTTAAGGTTTTAGAACTGAAATAGTTTAAAAGTATTCATGTTAAGGTTTTAGAACTGAAATAGTTTAAAAGTATTCATGTTAAGGTTTTAGAACTGAAATAGTTTAAAAGTATTCATGTTAAGGTTTTAGAACTGAAATAGTTTAAAAGTATTCATGTTAAGGTTTTAGAACTGAAATAGTTTAAAAGTATTCATGTTAAGGTTTTAGAACTGAAATAGTTTAAAAGTATTCATGTTAAGGTTTTAGAACTGAAATAGTTTAAAAGTATTCATGTTAAGGTTTTAGAACTGAAATAGTTTAAAAGTATTCATGTTAAGGTTTTAGAACTGAAATAGTTTAAAAGTATTCATGTTAAGGTTTTAGAACTGAAATAGTTTAAAAGTATTCATGTTAAGGTTTTAGAACTGAAATAGTTTAAAAGTATTCATGTTAAGGTTTTAGAACTGAAATAGTTTAAAAGTATTCATGTTAAGGTTTTAGAACTGAAATAGTTTAAAAGTATTCATGTTAAGGTTTTAGAACTGAAATAGTTTAAAAGTATTCATGTTAAGGTTTTAGAACTGAAATAGTTTAAAAGTATTCATGTTAAGGTTTTAGAACTGAAATAGTTTAAAAGTATTCATGTTAAGGTTTTAGAACTGAAATAGTTTAAAAGTATTCATGTTAAGGTTTTAGAACTGAAATAGTTTAAAAGTATTCATGTTAAGGTTTTAGAACTGAAATAGTTTAAAAGTATTCATGTTAAGGTTTTAGAACTGAAATTTAAAAGTATTGTATTCATGTTAAGGTTTTAGAACTGAAATAGTTTAAAAGTATTCATGTTAAGGTTTTAGAACTGAAATAGTTTAAAAGTATTCATGTTAAGGTTTTAGAACTGAAATAGTTTAAAAGTATTCATGTTAAGGTTTTAGAACTGAAATAGTTTAAAAGTATTCATGTTAAGGTTTTAGAACTGAAATAGTTTAAAAGTATTCATGTTAAGGTTTTAGAACTGAAATAGTTTAAAAGTATTCATGTTAAGGTTTTAGAACTGAAATAGTTTAAAAGTATTCATGTTAAGGTTTTAGAACTGAAATAGTTTAAAAGTATTCATGTTAAGGTTTTAGAACTGAAATAGTTTAAAAGTATTCATGTTAAGGTTTTAGAACTGAAATAGTTTAAAAGTATTCATGTTAAGGTTTTAGAACTGAAATAGTTTAAAAGTATTCATGTTAAGGTTTTAGAACTGAAATAGTTTAAAAGTATTCATGTTAAGGTTTTAGAACTGAAATAGTTTAAAAGTATTCATGCTAAGGTTTTAGAACTGAAATAGTTTCGGCAAACATCGACCACCACTATTTTACTATATGATTTTATAAACTTTGCAGATAATTTTGATGTATAACATCATTGTTTCCCCACATATTACACTTATCAGATAAACATTTGCATTATTTTTCACATTGCTAAATATATGCATTTCGGAAGCCTGGGTACACTTACAAAAATCAATTTATTAAACTTATAAAAAAAAAATAGTGCTGGAAGAATGATTTTTCCTGTGCAATTATGATATTTTGGGCATGAATGGGTAAACTTGAAAAGAGAAACAAGCAAATCCATATCTGCAAAAGTGAAAATTACAGTTCTAAAACCTTAACGCACAGTTATCATCCTCAACAGCAGTGCAGAAAATTCACAACAAGTATATTATTGTATGTTTCCTTCAGCTTCTTTCATTCTTTTCAATTCAATATCTCACCTGCAAAAAAAAAAAGAAAAAGTAAAAAATACCATCATGCAGGTATCATGATAAATGATTTTTACTAAACACATTACAAAACAAAAGCACTGATAAAGAAATACTTACAGTTGTTTTTTTTAACTAATTTTCTATAATTTTCCCTCATTTTCAATATTGTATTAGCCTCAAACACAATCTGATTAAAGTGCATGACCTTCCATGTAGCATAGCATGTACAGAGGAGGTGACTTTAGTCAGATTGCCTCAAACAAAACTATTAACTTGAAGATTATTGGAAAATAGGCTTTGAGACTTATGAAAGATAATTTTTTTTTTTTTTTTTTTTTTAATTAGAGAATTTGCTCTTACGGTGCAAAGCTAGAAATGGACTCAAATATGTATATTTCATGTATTTCACATGCCTCCAATGGGACAGAGGGGGGAAACGAGAGTAATCACTGAATAGGTAGCTAATATCCCTGCTATACCACACTGACTCATTATATAAACATAACTCAAATGCACACATTTCCTAAATAAAAAGGGGCCATAACTCTTAGAAAAATAGAGAAAAATAAGTACCTTATGCTTATGATAGACCTGTCAATGTGTGCAAAGTAGCAATTCTGACACAAGATTCTGAAGTTTTGTAGATCAGGGAGGGACATCACATAGTATTTCTATATAGCCCTAGCTCCACTATGTGCACTGGCATATGAAACCTCATATAGACCTGATTAATATACTCTGCTAATCATATACTGAAAACATACAATTTAAGTCATACCTCTTATTTCTATAAAAATCACATATTTTATTAACTCTCCCTCTAAACTTTATATTTTCAGGATATGTTTACCATGGTAACATCTCTGCAGTAAACAGAAAAGTGTTTGCAAATATACTTACAGGCTATCAAGTAGCTACATTTGGATAATAGGTTTATAGGTCATTGGTTTACCCGGTTTATACAAAATAACACCTGTTTTTTTTGTGGTACTGTTTGTGAGCAGTGGTCACATAGCGACAAAAAGAAAAAGGCAGGACAAACACTAACTAGAAGATACACTGTTGTTGATACATTTTCAGACTGGCAGCGGAGCCAGTCTTTTGAGTGGGAAGTCAAAGGCAGGCATTGCTGACTTGTATGATTATACGGCAGCCAATTTAACTGTGCTGTATCATTCTATGCAACAACAGAGAGAATATACTATTAAAGTAAGGTCATGACCTCGTTAAGTATGCAAATCTGGGTCACGACCCTCACTATGGATCATAATGAAACAAATCAAAGCTCTCCAGGCACTGAGAGACTGTCAGTGGGTTATCATGAATCAAACAGTGTGTTCAGCTGACTTACTAATAATTAGGATTGCAGGAAAACGTGGATTTTTTTACACCATTACACCATATGACCTTTGACTCTATCGAGTTCAACCCTGTTGAAAAAATGGGATTAGAATCAAAGCTATTTCATGTAAATACTGCTGACAGTCTCTCAATGCATTGACCTTTTTAATTTTCCATTCTCTTTGAAAATACATGTACATTCCAACTTTGTTGCCATATCAAAAACACTAACCTGAGCCCAGCTTATAAGCCTTCTTGAAATACTTGGAGGATATTACACCAGACTCATCACCAGGGGACAGGACCACGTTATTAGATGACTTGAAGAACTTGATACCATCTGTAAGACACAGCTTGCAGGGCTTAACATCCCATCAAAAGTATTTTGGTATAATTACATATCGCATGAAAGAAATTAGAAAAACATCAAAATGTTGGGATTGAGATAAACACTATATATAAAAAGCGATTATTTTAATTAAACATTCAATGGAAATATTTGGTAATTATATTTCAGTTTGCAGTTGCACAACCCGTAAATACAATTCTATCAGTGGGTAGGTAGGTGGGTTTTTCATGAAGTTTTATGATGAGTAAAACTACAGGAAATATGTCCTTTGAAAATTGTGAGAAGGACTTTTTTGATGTGCGATAGGGCAACGGTGAACCAACAATTTTACTAATGATGGCCAAAGCACAGAACTGCAGTCTTACCTCTCAAAGCCTTCTCCAGGTCAATTTCTATTGCTATATCACAGCCACGTGGGAAACCTTGAATACAAAGGAGTAAATTACTGGTGATCTTGGTATTGCCCATCTTTCAACAGGAGTATAATTATCATCACTTTCAAGCATATATCTATAACGGTATAAAAGTAACATGAATTGATACAAGGTGTCAACTTTGTTGTTGTTGTTATATTGGAGTTTACCGTCGCTGCGATAGTATTTCAATCATATAGCGACGTCCAGCTAATTACAGGTGGAGGAAGACCCCGAGTACACAGAGGTACCCGGGTAGAACCACCGACCTACCGCAAGCCAGCTGGAAGGCTTCCTCACATGAAAAATTTGAGGTCCCCACTGGGATTCGAACCCACAATGGTGAAAGGCTGAGAGATTTGTAGTTGTCATAACTTTTTGCTTCATTTCAAAGTACTGAAGTAGTCACATTAATGCTGCTTACCACTCTTCTGATCAGTTTCACCTTGAGCAAAATGGATGTGTATTCTTCCCCTTCTGGACAATCCCTGCAAGATACAGAATGACCAATAATAACATAAAATATGTGGGCAAGTTAATCAAGATCACAAGTGAATTAAGCCAGTGCAATATATGTCTTGTAACATGGCCAAAATGTAGAAATGGGGCAGTACTATGGACCCATGACTTTTTTATCAGCTGGTCCAGAATAATGAGTTTCCTCTTAACCAATCAAATGCCTCCTTCCAAACAAAACCTCACATCTCATCTGTCCAGATTGGCAAATGCCTTTGAATTGGGAAGGACATACTGAATTAGTTTTTGCATTTAACCATATATCTGAGCGACAGTGCGGAAAATTCTTTTCTTAATTATCACAAGTTGACTTTGTAACAGTATGGCTATAGTCTGACCACAGTTCCCTCCCTTAAGCACTATAAAAAGGGCACACCTGATAAGCCCAGCCAGTCTCCTTATCACATAGCACCATTCACTGTACTTGTATTTATAGGATTGTTGTTTGCGCTATATCCCATTGAAATTGATGAAGAAAATACTTAAAGCAGTTTTCTTCTCTATTTGAGGCAAAATAAACTACTTATGACAGCATAAAATAACATTACATACCTTGTGGTATGTCCATACTGCTACTTTCTACTTCACTTTTAAGGATTTTTGTCTAAATATAGAAAATAATGTAATGATATAAAAAAATAAAAAAAAGTGGAGGAAAGGGTTAATTTGGATTCCGCACTGTAGGAGTGAATATACTAAGGACCACTGAAAGGAATCGTATTGGGGTAACAATTATATTGGGTGGTTGCAAGATAAGTTGTGCTGCTGTTACTGTGAATATGATGTATTTGATAAACTGAATATCCGCCATTGCTTACAGTTATACCGAAAACTGCATGGCTTGCAATTACTGTGCAGTTATCTGGAAAACTGCATGGTTATGAATCAGTTATTGCATGAGCAGGGAAACTCCGCCTCCTATAAAGTGTACAGTATCCAATTTAAACATTGTTACTTTTCAACAGAAAACTTCCCAGTCTGTGTTACAATTTTGTGTAAGAGCATGCTTAAAGTAACATACATGCAAACATTCTATTCTCTGTCAGTAAAAAGTGCAGTTATCGATCTTCAAAATTTACAGTAGTGGAACATCTCAATCTGAGATGTTTTTTAAAACACAGGCCGGGGACTTAACATTTAAGTACATGGCCAATCAATGATCTCACCTGTGATTTTATAGATACCCAATTTTCACTTCGTGTCCCATGCAGCACGCAGCGAACATCCGTGTAATGGTTTACAGGCTCCAGGTCAGGGTCAGATATCTATCACATACACACTGCAGATTTATTATAACGCTACAACTGGGGCCCAAACCCAGAACCCCCATCATGTAAGACCATGTTATTGGTATGGAAATGAAAAAAAAAGGTGTGGGATTGACAAGCAATGTTCTTTTGGTAAACTTTATATCAATGGTGAAAAATATATCTACAATCTAATCTACACTCAATACTCATGGTGCAACCTATCTACGGAATAATGTATGACCTATCTACAGAATAATGCACAACCTATCTACAGAATACTGCACAACCTATCTACAGAACACTGTACAATCTATCTACAAAATACTGTACAACCTATCTACAGAATAATGCACAACCTATCTACAGAATAATGTATGACCTATCTACAGAATACTGCACAACCTATCTACAGAACACTGTACAACCTACCTACAAAATACTGTACAACCTATCTACAAAATACTGTACAATCTATCTACAAAATACTGTACAACCTATCTACAGAATACTGTACAACCTATCTACAAAATACTGTACAACCTATCTAAAAAATACTGTACAACCTACCTACAAAATACTGTACAACCTATCTACAAAATACTGTACAATCTATCTACAAAATACTGTACAATCTATCTACAAAATACTGTACAATCTATCTACAGAATACTGTACAATCTATCTACAGAATACTGTACAATCTATCTACAGAATACTGTACAATCTATCTACAGAATACTGTACAATCTATCTACAAAATACTGTACAACCTATCTACAAAATACTGTACAACCTATCTACAAAATACTGTACAATCTATCTACAGAATACTGCACAACCTATCTACAGAATACTGTACAATCTATCTACAGAATACTGTACAATCTATCTACAGAATACTGCACAACCTATCTACAGAATACTGTACAACCTATCTACAAAATACTGTACAATCTATCTACAGAATACTGTACAATCTATCTACAGAATACTGTACAACCTATCTACAAAATACTGTACAATCTATCTACAGAATACTGCACAACCTATCTACAGAATACTGTACAATCTATCTACAGAATACTGTACAATCTATCTACAGAATACTGCACAACCTATCTACAGAATACTGTACCATCTATCTACAGAATACTGTACATCTATCTACAGAATACTGTACAACTATCTACAGAATACTGCACAACATATCTACAGAATACTGCACAACCTATCTACAGAATACTGCACACCATATCTACAGAATACTGTACAACCTATCTACAGAATACTGTACAACATATCTACAGAATACTGCACAACATATCTACAGAATACTGTACAATCTATCTACAGAATACTGTACAACATATCTACAGAATACTGTACAATCTATCTACAGAATACTGTACAATCTATCTACAGAATACTGCACAACATATCTACAGAATACTGTACAACCTATCTACAGAATACTGTACAACCTATCTACAGAATACTGTACAACATATCTACAGAATACTGCACAACATATCTACAGAATACTGCACAACTATCTACAGAATACTGTACAACCTATCTACAGAATACTGCACAACCTATCTACAGAATACTGCACAACATATCTACAGAATACTGTACAACTATCTACAGAATACTGCACAACTCTATCTACAGAATAATACTACAACTATCTACAGAATACTGCACAACCAATTCAAACCTACAGAATACTGTACAATCTATCTACAGAATTACTCTAACAATCGTAATCTATCTACAGAATACTGTATCTACAGAATACTGTACAATCTATCTACAGAATACTGTACAATCTATCTACAAAAAATGCACAACATATCTACAGAATACTGACAACCTATCTACAGAATACTGTACAACCAATATCTACAGATATACTGCACAACCTATCTACAGAATAATACACAACCTATCTACAGAATACTGCACAACATATCTACAGAATACTGTACAATCTATCTACAGAATACTGTACAATATATCTACAGAATACTGACAACTATCTACAGAATACTTAGAAACTATCTACAGAATACTGCACAACCTATCTACAGAATACTGTACAACCTATCTACAGAATACTGACAATCTATCTACAAAATACTCACAACTATCTACAGAATACTGTACAACATATCTAACAAAATTACAGACTGACAACATATCTACAGAATACTGTACAACTATCTACAGAATACTGTACAACATATCTACAGAATACTGTACAACATATCTACAGAATACTGCACAACCTATCTACAGAATACTGTACAAAATCTATACTTACAAATATCGTACAATCTACATATCTACAGAATACTGCACAACTATCTACAGAATACTGTATACAACTATCTACAGAATACTGTACAACATATCTACAAGAATACTGACAACTATCTACAAATACTGTACAACTATCTACAGAATACTGTACAACACTATCTACAGAATACTGACAACTATCTACAGAATACTGTACAACATATCTACAGAATACTGACAACAACATATCTTACAAATACGAATAGCACTAACAATATCTACAGAATACTGTACAACATATCTACAGAATACTGCACAACCTATCTACAGAATACTGCACAAATATACTAACAGAATACTGCACAACTATCTACAGAATACTGTACAACCTATCTACAGAATACTGCACAACATATCTACAGAATACTGTACAACCTATCTACAGAATACTGACAACTATCTACAGAAATACTGCACAACCTATCTACAGAATACTGTACAACATATCTACAGAATACTGTACAACATATCTACAGAATACTGTACAACCTATCTACAGAATACTGTACAACTATCTACAGAATACTGTACAACATATCTACAGAATACTGTACAACATATCTACAGAATACTGTACAACATATCTACAAATATGTACAACATATCTACAGAATACTGCACAACATATCTACAGAATACTGCACAACATATCTACAGAATACTGTACAACATATCTACAGAATACTGTACAACCTATCTACAGAATACTGTACAACATATCTACAGAATACTGTACAACCTATCTACAGAATACTGCACAACATATCTACAGAATACTGCACAACATATCTACAGAATACTGCACAACATATCTACAGAATACTGCACAACATATCTACAGAATACTGCACAACATATCTACAGAATACTGCACAACATATCTACAGAATACTGCACAACATATCTACAGAATACTGCACAACATATCTACAGAATACTGTACAACATATCTACAGAATACTGCACAACCTATCTACAGAATACTGTACAACATATCTACAGAATACTGCACAACCTATCTACAGAATACTGCACAACCTATCTACAGAATACTGCACAACATATCTACAGAATACTGCACAACATATCTACAGAATACTGCACAACATATCTACATAATACTGTACAACCTATCTACAGAATACTGTACAACCTATCTACAGAATACTGTACAATCTATCTACAGAATACTGTACAACTATCACCAGAATAAAACTTGTCCGCTATGAGAAACGAGACATTGATTTATACGTGTATTAACCTTTGAAAGTAAAATTGAGAAATTTTGTCTAAAGACTAAATAATTCAGAACAACAATATCATTTTGAGGCTAATAATTGACTTATTGTTATGCAGCACTTAATCTGAGGCCAAGCTGGAACAAACTTAGGTCTTGGTGCAATATTAGGGTAACTTATATGATTAAATAAAAAAGATATAACTTATAAATATTACAGCAAACTGAATAAAATTTGATTGCAAACATATCTTGTAATGGAAGAAAAAACCAGTTACCTTTTGAACCTTTATCTGGGTCTATTTCAAAGTAACTTACCTTAAAAGTATGACCTTGGGTGGCTTTAACTTGTTTCCGCTCACCCACAGTCCGAATTTTAAATCGCTCTTTCTCATCATTTTTTACAATGCTTTCAACATGATCTTCTGTGTAACCTGTTTCTTCGAACTCTCTCAGTACATCACTAACATCAACGTAGCCACCTGTTCACGTGATGGTAAACTGGCTTGAATTCCAATTACATTAAGCACCTATCTTAACTAAGGTTTTGTCTGTTTGTGGTAAAAAACAAAAACCTGATAAATTTTAAATATTCCAATTAACTATAGAGACCTTTATAACCAAATTTTGCACATGTTCCAAAATATGCTGTTCCAATTCAGATGTTAAATATTAAAAAAAAAATCAATATAAATAAAGTTTTCCTTCCTTGTTATACATAAAGGAAAAAAAATTCCCCGAGAGGATATTAATGTTCTGTTAATCAAGTACAGATA
This sequence comes from Solen grandis, assembly GCA_021229015.1. Taxonomy (NCBI): domain Eukaryota; kingdom Metazoa; phylum Mollusca; class Bivalvia; order Adapedonta; family Solenidae; genus Solen; species Solen grandis. The sequence goes on from CM037779.1 coordinate 5,060,857, forward strand.
TTTCTTTCAATGAAAGATACCCTGACTGAGTTATAATTGTCTAACATATTCCAGGTGATGTTTATGTGCTTATTTATGTATATGTTCAAAATTTGGATTTATTGTAGTATACTGACCAGTTAGATTTAACATCAGTTTACAAATGAAATACAAAGCTAAAGTGATTGGAATCACAAAGTGTATTTTTATTGATATCAATATTTAATAGATAAAGGAAAACATAAAGTATGGTGTCAGTAACAATTTCACGACTTTGAAATGTTGCAGCTAAAGATCTCCGTACAGGGGGTGGGGGGGGGGGAGTCACCAGTTTGTTTATTTGCTTGGGTTTTACATCTCACCACAGTATTTCAGACATTAGAATAATTATATACACATGAAACATTTACCAGCTTTTCCACTGTAATATCAGGTCATAGACAAGTGGCATAATACCACATCCAATCACATACATGTATATCCAGACAATGCTACAACCAGTCCTGGAATTACCTTTATTTGTTGGCTTTTTTTCTTTTATTTTATTTGTATGTTCATAAGGTTTAACATCCAAACGATTTCAGTCAATTAGAGACGAATATAGTGCTGCCACACTGCTATATCACGCTGTAGAAATGTATCATGATACCATACCCAATCAGATTATCCTGACACCAGCCAGTCGGTCCTAGAACTACCCTTATACAGAACACCATGGCCGTGACATATATACCAGAACTACATTTAACAAGATACCAGGGTATCAAACCCACAACTTCTCAGTTACAAGAAGGATACTTCAATCATTCTGACTTTTGAAACTATCCTATTGTTTATGTTGGATGATTTATTCAAACTAGGACAAGAAGTTTTCACAACCTTCCAAGGCACAAAGTACTGGTCCAACACATAAACTGCTGAAGGGAATTGGTGTAGAAACTTGTCCCGTACTGGTTGAAAATTAAATATTAATCAAGAGACCATTGGAGATTGGTGATGCTCCCTGATGGTCTGTTTGCATGTCACAAAAAGAATTAAGCTATCAGTGTATGATAGTTTTTTGAGAATAGAACATTTCCTGATAAGGTTAAGTAAAAAATTAAACAATGGACAATAACCAGAGCCTATAAGATGAGTTTCAATTCTACCCCACTGTGCTTCTCCTAAATTGTATAAATCAATCAATAAAATACTTTATAAGTTATGCTCTGGACAAAAAAACTAAGTATAAAAACTACGAAATTTTTAAAATAGCATGAAAAAGTTACAAATGGAACACAAACATATCAGTATTGCCATAAAATGAATATCTATAAAGGGTAACAATTTTTTTCAGTAGGTTGACCTCTTATGTTTGAACTTGATGTTGAAGCTAAGGACCTGGGTCCCGTTTCACTAAACTTCGTACGAACAAATTTGATCTTAGTCGTAAGTCTTTTGTTCTAAATGGTGTCTACTAATGTCTTATTTTTACAATAAAACATAAAGAAAGATTACCCAATTTATTACATTACACAAATACAACACTTTTTGTAAGGAAAAATTCGCAGGAAAAATACTATTTTACGTCTGTGAATTTATGCTTATGAAGATTTTTTTTCGTATGAAGTTTAGTGAAACGGGTCCCTGGGTCTTGTGTGCTGCACATTGTCTTATGATGGTGAACATATTCAAAATCCATCAATAAATGAGAGAGTTATGGATCAGACACAAAAGATAAACACAATTATTTTTGTTTATCTTTGACCTGACCTCTGTGTGTGACCTTGCTATTGGAACTAATTAGGAACTGGGTCTTGCACGCAGCATATTGTCTCATTATGGTGAACATTTGCACCAAATAATTTTAAAATCCATCTATAAATTAGGAAGTTTTGGACTGGGCAGAACCCCCCCCCCCCAAGACACCAGCTTTTACATTTGACCTCTAAGTGTGACCTTGACCTTGAAGCTATGAACCAGTGTCTTACACACTATCCATTGTCTCATGCTGATGAAAATTTGTTTCAAGTAATTTTAAATTCTATAAATGATGAAGTTATGGACCAGACAAGAATAATGACGAAAGGACGGACGAACGGACAAAAGGAAAATGTAGCAACTATATGCTTGCCTATTCGGGAAGCATAAAAAAACATGTCCTGTTGTCATTACCTTCTTCTACAAAGAGACCCCTGGATTCGGCTTCATGTCTCAGAAGTTTTGCCATGAACCTCGACAGACGACGCATGTCTCCCATCCCCTGGTCTCTTGGTAATTCTTCTTGTGTCACCTGCAACGACAATCTCACATTTGACTCTTCTGAAATAATACAGAACTAGTCATCAAGTCATTTAGGGGAAGGGGATGAATATCCTCAATACAATTGACTCATCAAAATAAAAAGGTTTGATTTATTTATTTTAAATATGGACAGGACATGACAGGGCAATACCCATAATTCCAATATATCCTATACTTCCCACTTTGTGAACTATAAAGGTGTATTCAGAATATATCCAGGTCAGCTTGCAACGCACCCATTGCATACCCAGTCATGTTTGGAGTCAAAAAAAAGATATCATATCCTTGTAATTCCAAACATATTTTCAACAAATTACAATTATGTATTAATGAATGATTACTTTAAATCTTAGCTTTAAATGGTTAGCTTGCAAGGTTATAATTGCACATGAAATATCAAATAATAATCATTGATTCTGAACATTTCTCAAGTTGATACTGAAAACAGAAAGCAGACACTATTCAGAAAAGTGTAACATGACCAGAGGAATATTTGACCCATCCTAAATCATAGCCATTCAGTTTACTTTGTTTAGAGAATCACTGAGTTCTGTCCTTCACTACTCACCTGGAATGTATGTCTAAATGTTGCCTTCACTTCTGTTCTCCAGATCAATGTCCTCAACCTTGTCACCTCTAACAACAGCTTTTTTATCCCCAACACTGAATCTGGAGGCCTCTGGTCATTCTAGAATATCTACAACATCCACATACCCTTCTGAAATAAAACATCACCATTTGAGTGTACATTTGATTCTTATACTGATAGTTAAATCTATAGCTAGAGATGATTAAACCCTCTCATGTCACTTTTGGCAAGTTACTAAGACAAACTTCCATTCTTTTTTATTTTAGTAACAGTGACCTTGACCCCATCCAAGCAAGTTACAATTTTAAGCTTAACATTGTCACAGTAAAAGTGTTTTCTGTGTTTCACTATTTCTAGCTTGAGATATAAAAAATGGCGACAAGATGGGGCTTGAGACTCCTTGAAGGATTCTTATATAGTACCCACTTCTGTCAGGATATATGGCTTCAAATATCCCCTCATCCCACCTTGTCTTCATGTGATACGGGTGTGGGACAGGACAGGACAGGACAGGTTGTCATGACGACTGTGATACCTATATAGCCCCCACTTCTAATCAAAATTATTATAGGATGAGATTATTTTTAATCAGAAGCAGAATCTAGGAAGAAAGTTGACGAGTGATGATTACCTTTCTTCATAAGTATGATTAAAACACCTTAATGCATTAAATCAATCTAACAAACATATTTAAATCATATAAATTTCTTTCATATAATTTGACCTACCAGTATCTGTTTGTTTTCAGCGATGTTTTTTTTAACATTTGGCTCAGTGACCAAGATTTTGATCCTACCAAAATTTGCACTCATCTAGAATTTCATGCAGACAACATTCTTGTCAAGTTTAATGAAGACTAGCTTGGACAAAAATGTAGCCTCTACAGTATTCACAAGTTTTTTCTATGATTTGACCTCGTGACCTACTCTTTGACCCCATTTGACTCAGTTTTAAACTCATCCAAGATTTCAAGTAGACAAACATTCTGACCAAATTCCATGAAGATTGAGCCATAAATGTGACATCTATAGTGTTCATAAGCTCTTTCTAAGATTTGCCCTGGTGATCTACTTTTTGACCCCACATAACCTAGTTTTGAATTCATCCAAGATTTTATGAAGGCAAACCTTCTGACCAAGTTACATGAAGGTTAGGCCATAAATGTGGCCTCTAATGTGTTCATAAAGTTTTTCTAAGCTTTGACCTGGTGACCTAGTTTTTGACCCAATGTGATCCAATTTCGAATTCATTTGAGATATCATGTAGACAAACTTTCTGACCAAATTTTATGAAGATTGGGCTAAAACTGTGGCCTCTAGAGTGTTCAAGAGGTTTTTCTAAGATTTGACCTGGTGACCTGGTTTTTGACCCCACATGACCCAATTTCAAACTCATTCAAGATATCATGTAGACAAACAATGGACAAAAGTCAGTCTCATCCTGAGAACAAGTGCTCAGGTGAGCTAAAAACAAGAAGGCCATAGTGGCCTTTGATCGCTCATAAGAGTATCATTCCATCAACTAGATTCAAATTTCAGACACAAAGATTTCTAAAGTTTCTATACAGAATACATAAGTTAACTATAGCTCATCCCTTGGAGGCCTCATTTATTAAAATTTCAATTTTATTTTAGAAATTGTGGTAGAGAGCCATGAGGTGACTATTTGTGCCCAATGATATTAAATTCTTTCTTCATTATTTTATATTAAATTCTTTCTTCATTATTTTAGAATTTTAATTTTATTTTAGCATATATGGAGGAGGACTATTAGGTGACCATTTCTGCCATTTGAGACTGACAATAAATCTCTGAGGAGATGATTTTTAAATTTTCTATACAGAGTATATAAGGAAACTAGTAGACCATCAGGGGGCCACATCAAGTGATCACCTTCATTTGAAAAATTATGGTAGAAGGCCATAAGGTGACCATTTAGGCAAAATGAAATGAAACTTTGATCATTGGTCTTAGAGAAGATTTTTTTTTAAGTTTTTAAAATAAAATGCTGTTGGTTGCCATGGCAACCAGAGTTTATTTTAGCAACTTTTGTAAAGGGCCACCAAAGGATCATTCATGCAGGCTAACATAGACTGTCATATAGAATGTATGTTAACCCTTTCCCTCATATAGACTCATTTTTACGCACTCAATAGGTACCACATAAAGCCTGATCTGCAGAAAACCACAGTTAAACCTTACCAAATTTAATTACAAAATCCTCATTTCCAGACCACTGAGGAGCAGCGAACAGCATAAAACCTGATCAGCCTGCGAGTTACTCGGAGGCTGATCTGGTTTTATGCTGTTCGCATAGGTCTTTTCATGGTTTCCTCTATGAGGGAAAGGGTTAAGTTTGATTCCTGAATGATTACCTTCTGTAACGAGTCATCTCTAGGGAGCCTCGTGCCTTAGAAACCATTAATCTTGATAGCACTATTGTCACCATACTAACCTAGTACATATATTGTATAAATCCTGTCACCAAGTTATACATTTAGAGAACTTCTTCATCACTTGGTTAAATATAAAATCTTCTTCATCACTTAATTAAATATAAAATCTTAAGTTCATTGATAAGCTATCATTCAGCCATTAAAGGGAAAGAGGAATTTATTTTTTACATAAATAGAAAGCCATTATAAATTATTGTTCATCATCCATCAAGAACTAACTGTAGGATACACAAGTTATGAAAACATAGCTTACCACTGTAGCAGGATTTATATTCTCTGTCAAAGTAATCATAATATTATTTACAATTTAAGTCTTAAGTTAACTTAGCAATACATAATCAAGAAACCCCAGATATTTATAAATAGATTTACAGTAAACAAGTCTTCCTGTAAAAAAAATATATATGAACACTTTACATACCTCAAGTTCTCCTTGTAGATGACTGAGGCGTAGAGACATTATACCTTACCTTTAAATCGTTATAGGAATACCAGGTGTATCAGAGAAAGATGAAAGAGAAAGTAGATTTTTTTCTGGAAATATTAAGTATATTCAAACCAACTCTATACTCAATCATTTGAAAAGAAGCATAATTATTTCTGATATTGATAAATTGGTGAATGACCGTCCTGCCAATAGTGTTATAGGCACTACAACTTGTGTTTAGTGGCCAGGTTTCATATAACAAAACAGGTATCTTATTTAACAGTCTTCTCAAGTTAGCAGCCTCATGCATGTATCAATTTTAAGGAGCTAACTTGTGTTCATATAACCATATTGGTACTTTATTCTATATGAACCTCCAGTAAGCAGCCACCTTTATAAAGCAGTCAACTTGTGTTTTGTGGCCAGGTTCCATATACCCAAACTGCCATTTTATGATAATTTATCTCCAGTTAGCAGCCACCTGTATAAAGCAGTCAACTTGTGTTTAGTGGCCAGGTTCCATATACCCAAACTGCCATTTTATGATATATTTATCTCCAGTTAGCAGCCACCTGTATAAAGCAGTCAACTTGTGTTTAGTGGCCAGGTTCCATATACCCAAACTGCCATTTTATGATATATTTATCTCCAGTTAGCAGCCACCTGTATAAAGCAGAAAAATTGTGTATAGTGGCCAGGGTTCAAGACTCCCAAACTGCCATTTTAATATGCACTTTGCCTTCAGTTAGCAGCCACTAGTATAAAGCAGCAAAATTGTGTTTAGTGTCAGGTTCCATGTACCCAAACAGCCATTTTATGATGCAATTATCTCCAGTTAGCAGCCACCTGTATAAAACAGTCAACTTGTGTATAGTGGCCAGGGTTCAAGACTCCCAAACTGCCATTTTAATATGCACTTTGCCTTCAGTTAGCAGCCACCTGTATAAAGCAGCCACATGGTCTATGAGGTCACTTTATCTTGTTTCCTTAACTGGTCACTTAAGACAGGTTTCACAGTACTTTTTCACAGACAGGCCATCTGATCTACACTGTACAAAAAATGGTTGGAAAAATTAAACAAATCCCTTCATTTTTTAAACATTTTTTTATTCAGTGAATTATTTCATTCATAACAAGTGCAGCCATCTATATACAATGGAAAATAAATTGTTAAATATTTGTAAATCAATCAATTACACAACCACTGTAACACAGTGTCCTTCAGTGGAAAATAAAATTGCTGAAGGAAGAAAAATGAACAGATCACACTTATTCAGTTTTTTATACAAGAATATTCATTTTTAACAAATCTTATTAAAAAAATATGCATATGGCACTACACTTTTTGAACATTTGATGCTAAGCAAATTTACAATAAAACTTCACACAATACATAATTGTATATTGAGAAAACACAGTGCTCTACAGCACGACTACAGCACGACCACAGCACGACTACAGCACTACATGAAGTCAAACTGAAACACTGACACCACAAGTCAAACCTTCGGGGCCCTTATACAGCAATCTCCTTAGTCTGTATTGTCAAACATAGGATTGTGATTTTCAAAATTGTGAACTTATTTTTCATTAAACTTATGAAAAACATAATGACATGCATTATAAATCTTTTTATCTTAAGAATTATTATATAATGATTGATATATTTGTAGATTTTAAGAAGTATGAGTCTGAATTTTTGCATTTTTAGTTGGTGTTTAAAATAATTGAATCAGGTGACAGATGATTAAGGACTCTGATTGGATAAAGAATGTTTTCAGGATGATCAAGGTTTGACTGTGGTGTGACACAGTGGCACATCTCCATGGAATCATCATGGCATGGCTTTAACCATTAACAAACCATCTGCAATCAGACTAAAGGAAGCAAGATCAGACTGAAAGGTAGATCCAACCTGATCTGGCCTGGATCTCATAAATTGAGGACTCAGCGCAAAACAGTCGTAACTTGTTCTTTAATACATATAAGTTATGACCTTTTTGCCCTGAGCCCTCGAAATTATATCACTGAGATTATCCTCAACTCAAATTTTTAAATTCTGTATTGCTACAAATTTGACATTTTTAAAATGATAAAAAAAGGCCATTTTCCATGACAGCATGTTTTCAAATTTTCTTCTTTCTTGGGCAATAGGTTGAGGGGTCCTAAATATTTCAAATTTTGAACTGAGGAAAACCTCAACTTGAGATGTTTCATGACACACACAAGACCCACTCTTCATCTCCATAGTAAATGGAGGAGTAAACAGTATAAAACCTGATCAGCCTGCAAGTTCCTTGTAAGCAAACCTTGTTATATATTGTTTGCAAAAGTCATTATGTATAGGTAATTGCTTATGTGTTGTAGAGGGTTAAGATAGAAAAAAAAGCAATTAGATTGCTGCAAAAAACATAATAATAAAATTACTAGTAATCATACATAATATTTGAAATTCCATGTTGTAAACATGTCAAAAAATATTGTAGAATGGCATTCTTTACAATTCATTAGATAACAGGGAACATGACATAAAATTACTTTCAAAACATAAGGTACATACATTCTTATGCATATGAATATATAAAGAAGAAAAAAATAGATTAGAAAAAAAAAATATTTACATAAAATTATAAAACATCATGGAATGTAACACAATTTACTTTAGGTACACACATATTGGCAATGTACTCTCCAAAGTAACAATTGTCACATTAAAGTTTAGTAATACTGTTGATAATAAAACAAAGGTCACGACTCCATTAATCTGTAGATGTAATTTGATAATTATTATCATTCAAATGTATCAATGTATACAAGCCTCATTTCTGCAGATGATTGGTAAGAGGCATTTGTACTTTATGTTTTGGGAGTAAATGCACTGTTTTCTTTACATTGGGGAAATAGTTATCCTAGAGTAAAATGCACCTTTGGGGAAAACTGTATGAATTTAAAGGAAATTTAGGAGGGGAACACTCATGTGGCCAGTCCTCTGATAATGAAGGGGAAACACCTTGCTGTATATTGATGGGAAGTATCAAAGAAACTGCTAATATCTGCTCACTTGTGATAGAGATCATTTTATGTTGAATGGTATTTAAAATGTAAAGCATCTGATTGGTTGATAAATTATCATGTATTGATTGAGCATTAGAATAATCATATACATTCATTGTTTCTCATATAGTTTTAAGGAACAATAACTCTGCTTAGAGATGATGAGAAGCCTTGCTTAAATAGGTGAGAAATGTATAAATTAATTTCCAAAGAAAATCATATTTGAAAATAGAATAAACAGAATATATCAGAGTTTAATATTAACTTTTTTATTATTTTGGGGACATGTGTCCCCTAATGGTTAGAAGTTTGGGGTCATTTGAAATTTTTGGGAGGCATGCCTAGTTTAAATGCTTATAACAATGCTTATAATAAGTTACTGTTGTATGACCAGTCTTATAGAGGAGGCCTTTAAATTATTGATCATATTTTTTTTTCCAAAATTGTTACTGTCTTACAGTCTATAAAACATTTAAATCTGTCTCACTTTTACCACATCAGCAAAGTCTTGGGATACCGGTTTATTTTATACATTAAAGTGATATTAAAGCTTTTTCATATATACATTAACTTGCAACTTTTTTGTAAGTTTGTGAAGTCTATCACATTAGTGTACACATACATGTTTTCATAGTCATACTTTTTGCTGAATGTGTTATGATTCAATCAGATTAAAATAGAGAATGTTCTGTACTGTACTTTTATACACAATAATTGACGACATACAATCTCCTGTGATGTTTGCATCATCGTAACCGTAACTATTTTATATTTGTCATTTTATTCAGACGATGTTTGACTAGTTAGTTCCATTTTGGACAGTACCATTTTGTTAATAACAATTGTGTACTACAAATACCCATTGGAAAGAGACTTGAGACATTTAACAATAAGGTGTTGGTATCTTAAGACTATAACTCAACTACATTTTTAGTATCAGCTATCATAAACATCAACAATGCAACTGTATATAGATACTAGAGGTATGAGTAACATTGACTGCGTTAAATCTGATTTGTGGAAGCAGTAGAACTTTGTTACTTGTTGTCCAATTGAGCACATGTAAAAAACCAAGGCAAAATAAGATGGCAGCCTCCGTAAATGCTGATTATAAAATGGAAATATACTTTTTCCAAGATTTTAAATCAGTGTGTGCACTATACATGGGTTAAAACATTTGTCTGTAATGTTGCAAATGCTATTTTTTAGTATTCAATTTTAGGAAACAAAAATGAAAGTTTCAATAGAACTAATGGCGCATTGGTATAAAAATTTGGGGACATTTCATCTTTTAATGCGTCAAAATGCACAAATTTGTGTGTCATCAAAAGCCTTGTGTATGGTTGGTGCCTTGTGTATGGTTGGTGCCAAGATTAAGAATTTTAATCCACATCAGCTCAAAATGAGGACTCGCTAAATTCCACTCGAGAGGAAAGTTTTCTCAATCTCACTTGATTCAGGTATTGTCAACTCAGCACCAAACATTTAAGTCTATATACCGATAATATCACAATCTCACTTGATTCAGGTATTGTCAACTCAGCACCAAACATTTAAGTCTATATATCGATAATATCATTGTCAACTCAACCAAACATTTAAGTCTATATATCGATAATATCACAATCTCATTGTATTTCGAGCAAATCAAAAACAAAATAATTAACAAAATGTTGAAGCATATGAACAAATCGTCCATTGAAAGCCATAAGGAGCTATCAGCCTTCTTTTTACATATGCTGATAGCCCCTTCTGGCTTTCAATGGAAATTTTTTTTATCAACACACAGATATTTTCCTCAATAAAAAAATAAAAGTTAAATCATATGCAAATATTAGAACTTCAGTGATAAAAATCCATCACAAAAATTGATTACAAACAATAGGGTCAAGATGGCCCTGAATCGCTCACCTGAGAAATATTGCCTTCATTGCCAATAATTGTATTATGAGTCATACTGAATACATAATCCATGCAGAAGTACAGCAAGATCATCTAAATTCCACACTAAAACTGTACCTGCCATCCAAACTTTGAAAGTCTATATAAGATCACTGAACAGACTTGGTTGAGGTCCACAAGTAAACATCATAACTCTAGGCTTTTAGAATTCTCAGAATAAGATCTTTTGAAGGTTTTCCTATAAAAGTCTATGTAAAATCAAGTGATTTAACCCTAGGGCCATGATTTGAACAAACTTGGTAGAGGTCTATTAGGCCATGTTACACACCAAATATTTACACTCTAGGCCTTGTGGTTTCTGATTAAAAGATTTTTCTAGTTTTTCCAATGTAAGTCTATGTAAAATCAAATGACCCCTGAGGTGGGGCCAGTTTGACCCCAGGGTCATGATTTGAACAAACTTGGTAAAGGTCCATAAGACAATACCATACACCAAATATCTAAGCTCTAAGCCTTGCGGTTTTGGAGAAGAAGAAGATTTCACTTTATAAATCTAATTTTAGCTTCTGTGACCCAGATATGCAACGGACAGGAACCATTTGAACAACGTTGCTAGAGCTTCATGCAAGGAATATCACAGGCAATTTTCATCAAATTTGGCCCAATGGTTTTGGAGGAGATGTCATTTGAAACAATTGTGGACGATGGATGGACGCCGGACAGCCATTGATCCTAAAAGCTCACATGAGCACTACGTGCTCAGGTAAGCTAAAAATCATTACAAATATTATCACATATATCCTTCAGCTCCTTTTATTTTCTTCAATCCAATATCTCCCCTGTGAAGAAAAAATAAAACAAAGAATACCCTCATGTACAGATCATAATTATTTATACAAAACCCTAACTGACTAAATGATACGGAAATAACATGTCTATATTTGATACAAATTTTCTTTATTCTTCAATTATGCATCAGCTTTAAACAAACAAAAAATAATTTTAAACTTTCTTGGAAAATATGCAATGAGACATGAAAGATAAATGTTGGTGCAAAGTTTAGAGATATGGGCCCAAATGTGTTACATGTGTTTCACATGCTTTCATTAGGACACAGGAAAACTAGAGCAATTACTGAAATTGACTGGTATCCCTTGCTAAATCTCCTTAACATGACAATACAATCATTTCTCAAATGCATTAATTAACTAAGTACAAAGGGGCAATAACTGTTTTAAAACTCTACAGAAAAAGATGTGTTGTTCATTGGTGATGGGCCATATGCTAAAGAAAATTTATGTGAAATTCCAGTGCTGCTGCTTATAAAATAGGATAGGACCTTTATACATAAGTGCATAAAAATATACAAAAATAGCTTCTTTTTTTCTTTCTGAAGTAACTTGGTACCATAAGGAGCTACTGGGAAGTTTAGTTGTAAACAAAAAAAGTTCTTGTTAAAGCATGTACATATAACAGAGATGAGAAGAAAATACTGCCACAACCTTCCCTAAGTTTATTTGTTGCCATATCAACATCACTTACCTGAGCCCAGCTTATAAGCCCTCTTGAAATACTTGGAGGAAATTACACCAGACGCATTACCAGGGGACAGGACCACGTCATTGGATGATTTGTAGAACTTGATACCATCTGTAAGACGTTAACACAGGGTTTTTTCTTGGCTATATGTCCGATCAACAATATCTCAGATTAACCATGTATAACAAACTAGATGTGGGTGTTCCTCGGAACACTTGTGTCGCCTGCATTTAAGCATGTTTAATGAAAGAATTGACTAGAAAATCGATCTTTTGACAAATTATTGATAAAGCATAATCTATTTTGTGAGGTACAAAATAACACCAAATCACACACACACACACACACATATATATATATATATATATATATATATATCTTTTTTTTTGGGGGGGGGGGGGAATAAAATATTCAAACAGTGCAATATGTAATAATTTTCCCGAGCACTTTCGACTATACAGTCTTCATCAGAGGAGTGTCAGAATGACTATGAATTCAAAACATTAACTGTAAGAAAAATTATGACGTCATTAAGCACTTATGACGTTAATTATATATATGTTGCAAGTTTGTAGTCATCATTATCATTATTGAGTTATCATTCTTGTGTACTGCACTCAGACCAATGAGATCTATCTACTATAAATGTTTAAGGCAACACTTCAAATACTTTACAAGTTATGCATCACACAAGAATTAAATCCAAAAAAATAAACAAAGGGAAAAACTCCAAAAATACAACAGTTATCATTCTTGCACAATGCACTCCATGAGATCTTTCCACCTGTGAGGTTTCAAAGTAATACCTCAAATACTTTTCGTGTTATGCTCCAGACAAAAAAAGTCTGAGTATCAACAAAGGGAAAAAAAAAAAAAACATTGAGATCTATGAAGTTTCAAGTCAACACCTCAAATACGTTTCGAGTTATGCCCCAGACAAAAATTAAGTCTGAAAATCAACAAAGGACAATAACTCAGGAGAAAAGAAAGTGAGAGTTATCATTTATGTGAACTGCACTCCTCTTCAATGAGATCTATCTATCTATAAAGTTTTAAGTCAGCACCTCAAATACTTTTTGAGTTATGCCCTGGACAAAAATAAACTAAAATCAACAAAGGGCAATAACTCAGAAAATATGAAAGTCATGGTTATCATTCTTGTGCACTGCACTCTGCCTCAATGTGATCCATCTTTTAAGTTTCAAGGTGATACCTCAAATACTTTTTGAGTTATGCTCTGGACAAAAATAAAATCTCAGAATCAACAAAGGGTAATAACTCAGAAAATACGAAAGTCAGAGTTATCATTCTTGTGCACTGCACTCCACCTCAATGTGATCTATCCATGTTTTAAGTTTCAAGGTGATACCTCAAATACTTTTCGAGTTATGCTCCGGACAAGAAAGTGTGACGCCGACGACGACGCCGACGACGACGACGGACAAAGTGATCCCTATGTGTCTGCCATGCTATGCAGGCGACACAAAAAGGAATAAAACTTTAATTACTCAAACACATTGAAACTGAACTAGAAACACCAAAAAAGTGAATTTTCTGATTTCAAACGACATTTTCGGTGTTTTTAAAGTCAATCTGTTTTAATATCCATTTGTATTTTAAATCACATTTTTTTGTTTTATTCTATAGTGCACACGTTTTTTTCTAGAATGTGTATCATAATGGATGCATGATGGGATGTATGTTGACATATAAGAACAAATTTTCCGAAAAGACAAAATTGTTAACAATTTCAATCCATGTCACTAACACTGGTCTAGCAACTGCTCCAAGTAGCATCAAATAACAAGAGGACCAAGATGGCCCCGAATTGCTCACCTGAGAAATATTGCCTTTTACAACACAGTCATATTGAATACAAAATCCATGCAGAAAAACAGCAATATAATCATAAATTCCACACAAAAACTGTACCTGTGGTCTAAATTTTGAAGGTCATAGCCCTTTATATGTCTATAAAAACAAGTAATAATTTTAACTTTGTTTGGGAGACTTAATTATAGAAGGCCACCATAAAAAAAGTTGGTTTGCAACTGTACTACGTATCAGTGGGTAGGTAGATGATTAAAACCATCAGAGAGAAAACCAAGAAAAAAGTGGACCAGGATGGCCCTGAAGTCACTCACCTGAGAAAAACTGCCTTCACTGCCTGTACAAGTTACTTTATTATAGCATAGTTGTATTGAATACATAATCCAGGAGATCATTTCAATTCCACAAACCAAACAGTACCTGTGGTCAAAATTTGAAGTCAAACTTGACTGAGAGACTATGGCTTTAAACATTGTCGATGAAATGATGAAAAGATTCTATACAGTGTAAACAGTGAAATCTGGCATTTTTATTAATTTAAAGGGGATAACTCCTGACCTTATTATCTGATATCAGCCATAGTCAAACTTGGCCTAGAGAGTATTTCTATTAACATTATTATATAGTTTGATAATGATTGATTAAGAAATGAAGATGCTAGAGTGCAAACAAATTGTGGACGACGGACGAAGGACATTCATCGATCCTAATAGCTCATCCTGAGCACATGTGCTCAGGTAAGCTAAAACAATCTGCTCTTGAGGAATAAACCAAAAGACAGATTAAAGTTGTTTTTTTTTGTGAGAAGGACTTTTTTGATGTGCCGATAGGGCAACGGTGAACCAACAATTTTACTAAAGATGGCCAAAGCACAGAACTGCAGTCTTACCTCTCAAAGCCTTCTGCAGGTCAATTTCTATTGCTATATCACAGCCAGGTGGAAAACCTTGAATACAAAGAAGTAAATTACTGGTGATCTTGTTATTGCCCGTCTTTCAACAGGAGTATAATTATCATCACTTTCAAGCATATATCTATAACAGTATAAAACTAGCATGAATAGATACCATGGTAATTTTTACAACTTAACATTTACATTAAATAACTTAGTATAGAAGTAGTCACATTTATGCTGCTTACCGCTTTTCTGACCAGTTTCACCTTGAGCAAAATGAATGTATGTTCGTCGTCTCCGTGACAAACCCTGTCAAACACAGAGAGGCCATTAAAAATAACTGTAAAGATACTGATCCTCACTACTACCTTGGTATAAAAGTATCAACACAAAAGCAGTCACTTTAGTCAAGGTAATTTTTATCCTATCAAGCCACTTTGACCCATTCCACATATAGCTGCCCTATCTTCCTCTCTTTACTAGTCATAGTGCCTTCAACTCACCCCTCCATTCATCCCAAATATAATATAAAATTACCTTACATGATACTGAAACACCATTCCAAATTTCACTGCAGTACCATGACGATGAAGGAGAAGATGGATGCTGCAGACAAAGCAGCAATAAACACCATTCTCTGTAACAGTTCCGCTATGTCTTGGGACAACTTAACCTCTACCAAGATAACCAAGGTTCCCTAATGAAACATTAGGAAACATTGGTTATCTTGGTAGATGTTAAGTGGTTCAAGACATAACGGAACCATTACAGGGACTTTACCTTAATATAAGAAGCATGGTAAGGGATACCTCACAAATAATGTGAAATGAAATTACTTTCAATTGTCCTGATCATTTTCTATAAGAGCAAGCTTGTGACATGTAAGCAAAAATTCTATTCTCTGCCAGTAAATTAGGCAGTTATAGATCTAGTTTACAGATGCTGGAAATACCAAATTGAGATATCATGTATATGGTATATCAATGATCTCACCTGTGATTTTATAGGTACCCAGTTTGCAATTCGGGTGCCATGAAGCACGCAGCGAACATCCGTGTAATGGTTTATAGGCTCCAGATCGGGGTCAGATATCTGTCACATACACAGCAAATCCATTATAATGCTACAGACAGACCACTTGACTATTTTAGTGCTTAATGTCAATAAAAAGAAGACCCTTTTGTCAACAATTGTAACATCTATTCTGTTTGTAAATTGTAATCTGTACCAATATTTTGTAATTGGCAATAAAATTTTTGTATAAATCATAAAAAGAACATAATGCTGTAACAGGCAAAATAAGAATTCCTGGATCAACAAAAGGTAAACAAGAGCAATAAAACATCCATTCCAAGTTTCAAAGCAATAGCTCAAAGGGTTAAGTGAAAAAAAGGTGATGTGGTACAAAAAATCAACCAAGATCTAAATTGAAAATGGGTATAGTTTGGTCAAAATCCAAGAGAGTTATGTACTCTTGCCTACAGATGGGAGAGAAAGTCATAAACAAGTATTCCAAGTTTTAAAGTGATAACCCTGTTCATAAGGGTTCTGTAAAAAAGTGAAGTGGTACAAAAAAATTAACCATTACACAACACAGATGCTTGGGTGAATAGAATAGCTCTCCTTTTTCTTTATAGAATATTAGTCGAGCTGAAAATTGGTACATATTGGCCTTTCTATCTAGCTAAAAAGTTCTGAAACAAAAACTTATTTTCAACTTATAATTTTTTCTACACATATATATATATATTTTACAAGATTTGCTGTTATATTGCTATGTTATTTGAGTGTAAATCAAAATAAATTCAGGACTTTGTGCAATATTAATTTCATTTACTATTAAATAACGAAGAAGGAACATTTACAATAAAATTGAATTAAACTTGTAATAGAAGTGAAAAAACTGTAACATTAAGAACCTTCTAAGTAACTGACCTCAAAGGAATGACCTTGGGTGGCCTTAACTTGCTTCCTCCCACGCACTGTCCGAATTTGAAATCGTCCTTTTCTATCATTCTGCACGATCCGTTCAACATCTGCTTCTGTGTAACCCGCTCCGCCAAACTGACTCAGCACATCACTCACATCAACATAGCCACCTGTCACATGGATACAAACTGACTAAATAAATCACTCACATCAACATAGCCACCTGTCCACATGCATACAAACTGACTAAATACATCACTCACATCAACAAAGCCACCTGTCCACATGCAGACAAACTGACTAAATACATCACTCACATCAACATAGCCATCTGTCCACATGCAGACAAACTGACTAAATACATCACTCACATCAACATAGCCACCTGTCCACATGGATACAAACTGACTAAATACATCACTCCCATGAACATAGCCACCTGTCCACATGGAGATAAACTGACTAAATACATCACTCACATCAACATAGCCACCTGTCACATGGAGACAAACTGACTAAATACATCACTCACATCAACATAGCCACCTGTCACATGGAGACAAACTGACTAAATACATCACTCACATCAACATAGCCACCTGTCAGGAGACAAACTGACTAAATACATCACTCATATCAACATAGCCACCTGTCACATGGAGATAAACTGACTTAATACATCACACACATCAACACAGCCACCTGCTCAGTACATCACTCACATCAACATAGCCACCTTTCCACATGGAGACAAACTGACTAAATACATCACTCATATCAACATAGCCACCTGCTCAGTACATCACTTACATCAACATAGCCACCTGTCCACATGGATACACACTGACAAAATACATCACTCATATTAACATAGCCACCTGCTCAGTACATCACTCATGTCAACATAGCCACCTGCTCAGTGCATCACTCATGTCAACATAGCCACCTGCTCAGTGCATCACTCATGTCAACATAGGCACCTGCGCAGTACAGCACTCATGCCAACATAGCCACAGACCACAAGCACTAATTGATCTTAAATAAGGTATAGTCTGTTTGAGATCATAATAAAAGATAATCTGTGTGTTACTATATGGAATATTTTGGCCAACTTTTATGAATATCCTCAAATATACTGTACCAACTCTGACATTAAATATTAAACATTTTCTAGCCTAAATGCAGAAATATTTTTCCTTCCTCTGTATAAATGTAATCTAAATTTCCACTGCAAAAGATGTAGGAGGATATTTCAGCTGTTCTGCTTGACATGTACAGCTTATTCTTACAATACACATGGATGTCCTGGGACGGTTGAGGTATAATTGTCCACGGCAAAAACATACTCCCGTGTGATGTTTAGGTGCTTGTTTGTGTTCAAAATTTTGATTTATGGTGGTATACTGACCAGAAACTTAGATTTAACATCAGCTTCCAATTGAAATACAAAGCTGTAGTGGTTTGAAACACACAGTATATTTTATTGATATCAATATTTAATAGATAAAGGAAAACATAAAGTAAGAGATATGCCAGTAATATTTTTAACGACTTTGATATGGTGCAGTCAAAGAACAAATCCACCACCTTCCAGTTACAGGGCAGATACTCTTAGTTAGGCATGGTTTGTTTGATTGCTTATGGTAAAATCTGCACCAAAGAATTTTGATCCCTTGGACACTTGTCAACATGAGACAGATAAAGTACTGCCATACTGTGATATCACACCATAGACAGTCACAAGTGGCATAATACCATACCCAGTCACATTATTTTAACACCAGGCCAACCAATCCTAGAACTAAACTCCTAGGGACATATGCCAGCACAATATTTAACAACTTTGCTATGTTTCAACCAAAAATCAAGCCAACAACTTCTCAGTTATAGGGTGAATACTCCAGCAACTCCGCCACCAGGACCAGTGGGATGGTTTGTATTCAGAAATTGATTTGTTATTTCAGTAATGGTGACTGGTCTCTAATAGGGCATCTTAACATAGTAAGTACATAAAACTATGATTTTTTAAACTATCCAGTTGTTCATGATGGATGTTTAACCCTTTCCCTCATATAGACTCATTTTGACGTACTCAATAGGTACCACATAAAGCCTGATCTGCAGAAAACCACAGTTAAACCTTACCAAATTTAATTACAAAATCCTCATTTCCAGACCACTGAGGAGCAGCGAACAGCATAAAACCTGATCAGCCTGCGAGTTACTCGCAGGCTGATCTGGTTTTATGCTGTTCGCATAGGTCTTTTCATGGTATCCTCTATGAGGGAAAAGGTTAATCCAAACTAGGACGAGAAGTTTTTCACGAACTTCCAAGGCACAAAGTACTAGTCCATCACATAAACTGCTGACGGGAATTAGTGTAGAAACTTGTTCCCTGCATGTAAATGAAAATTAAAAACAAGAGGGCCATGATGGCCCTGAATCTCTCACCTGATAATAAATGAACATCATATGTTGCATTTTTCATACTGACATACTTTTTGACCCAACATCATCCAACTTCTACCTTGTCCAAGATCTTATGGAAACAGACATTCCAACCAAGTTTCATGAAGATATGGCCAAAAATGTGGCCTCTAGAGTGTTAACAAGGTTTTTCTAAGATCTGACTTTGTGACCTACTTTTTGACCCAACATGACCCAACTTCAGACTTCTCCAAGATTTCATGAAAACAAGCATTCTGACCAAGTTTCATGAAGATTGGACCAAAAATGTGGCCTCTAGAGTGTTAAGGTTTTTCTAAGATTTGACCTTGTGACCTACTTTTTGACCCCACTTGACCCAAATTCAAACTTGTCCAAGATTTTATGGAAAAAAACATTTTGACCAAGATTCATGAAGATTGAGCTTTAAATGTGGCAACTAGAGCATTAACAAGGTTTTTCTAAGATTTGACCCCATTACCTACTTTTCAGCCCACATGACCCATATTCAAACTTGTCCAAGATTTTATGGAGAAAAACATTCTGACCAAGTTTCATGAAGATTGGGCTAAAAATATGGCCTCTAAAGTGTTAACAAGCCAAATTGTTGATGACGCACAACGCACGTCCGAAACTAGACTATCACAAAAGCTCACCTTAAGCACATTGTGCTCAGGTGAGCTAAAAAAAACATGAAATGAATTAACAGTGTCATTACCTTCTTCTACAAAGAGACCCCTGGCCATGGCATCATGTCTCAGGAGTCTTGCCATGAACTTTGACAGACGAACGTGGTCTCCCATCCTCTGGTCTCTTGGTAATTCTTCTTGTGTCACCTGCAACGACAATCTCACATGTGACTCTCCTTAATTTCCTTTCATCAAGAGAATATGGAAACAACCATAACCATTCATTTTACTTTGTTTAGTGAATCACTGAGTTCTGTCCTTTGTTACTCACCTGGAATGTATGTCTAAATGTTGCTTTCACTTCTGTTCTCCCGTTCAATGTCCTCAACTTAAAACGACCCTCTTCATCACCTCTAATAACAGCTTTTATATCCCCAACACTGAATCTGGAGGCCTCTGGTTGTTCTAGAATGTCCTCAATATCCACATACCCTTCTGAAATATAACATCACCTTTTATTTGAGTGTGCATTTGGTTTTTATATGCTTTTATTTACACCTATAACTACAGATGATACAGCCAAGTCTAAGTTCCCGTCACAAACTCTCATGTTTTTATCTTGTTATTTTTTTAGTAAAAGCAACTTCCACCCAAAAATTCAACCTAAAGCTGACCTTTGTTACACTGACAAAGTTTTCCTTGTTTCACTGTTAAAAGCAGGAGTTATTTAAGAAGTAAATGGCAGGACATGATGCCCTTTACAGGATTTTTAAATTGCACCCACTGTATGAAGTGAATCAGGGGTATGAATAGGAATTTTAAAAACAGGATTATTACAGGGACCTCAAATGAACTCAAGGAATTGGTAATCATCACAACAATAAGGAAAATTACACTTAAGAGATTTCTGTAATTTTTTTTGTCCGGGTTCATACACATCAACATTTAGCTGTAGGTAAATGCAAACAAAAAACATTTGTATTTTTCATATTAGAAAAAAATCAGGCTCATTGAATGATTAAAATATAACACAAAACATTATAGAGATGGCATCATTGTAGAGAAATACATTGCTAAATTAACCCTTTCCCTCATAGAGGAAACCATGAAAAGACCTATGTGAACAGCATAAAACCAGATCAGCCTGCAAGTGATCAGGTTTTATGCTGTTCGCTCTCCTCAGTGGTCTGGAAATGAGGATTTTGTAATTAAATTTGGTAAGGTTTAACTGTGGTTTTCTGCAGATCAGGCTTTATGTGGTACCTACTGAGTGCGTCAAAATGAGTCTATATGAGGGAAAGGTTAACCCTTTACTTCATGAATATTCATGTACAGATTTATGACTTCATGAATATTAATTAAATGAACTTTAAATGAAATATGAAACAGTATTTTTTTTTCCTTTGCTCTACAGACTGTTTAGAATATGAGCCACAATATTGTATAAGCAAACAGAGCCGACCCTGATCTGATCTGGGTCTGCTCTAACAGTAGATGTTTGCCAATGCGTCAAAATGTGTCTATATGAAGTAACAGGTTAAGTCTCATTTTTTTTACAGTTATAAATTTACATTAAATTATAGCTATAACAGTATTTTAGTATATGTAGGTTAATACAGACTGTAACATAGAATGAATCTTATGCTTTTCCTGAATGATTACCTTCTGTAACAAACAGTCCTCTCTTGGGAGCCTCGTGCCTTAGAAGCTTAGCCATGAATCTTGACAGAACTTGGTTACCTGACATTGTCACCATACTGCTCTAGTATTTTGTAAATGCTGTCAAATGTGTCACACATTTAATGACCTTTAATGCTTTCATGTAATGATCGAGTTCAAATAATTCTAATCATTAGGACAGCTAGAGAGTCATTTTCAGTCTTCAATCATTCCGAGTGACAGTTTCTCTTTCCACTGCCAGATATTCACTGATGTGGTGACACATATATTTGTTGATTACAATTTCCAGTATATATTGTACTTATACATTTAGTGTTAACTGTCATTAACTTATGAAAGCTGTCATATCCCCGACTAAAAAACTAGAGAAGTCCTTCCTCTTAAGTAAATCTACAATCTGAAAGTAAATTAATAAACTTTAATTCAGCCTTTTATTTAAAGCTTCTTCAGGTAAAAAAGGAAATACGGTAATTGTTATATATAAATAGGATGACATTATCCATCAATTCAGTGAACTGTATGATTCACAATACATAGCTTACCAATGCAGTTTAATGTATTCTGTCAAAATGATCACAATATTACAATTTTGAAGTCTGAAGTTGACCTGGGTGTAAATTTATCAACACAGCAAATTTTCTGAAAGAGTATCTTTATTATCTGGAAACCCTCCAACATTAAAAATAGATTTACAGAAAACATTCTTGGGTTGCTGCAAACTACCGAGAGATGATGCAACATTTGCAAGCCTTAAGTTCTACAAGTAAATACTGGATGCATAGAAACGATTGAATGAAATGAACTTCATGAAACTATCTATGCAGAATCATTTAAGCGTATGTTAATCACGTTTCGGTCGGTAAGGAACGGGTTACGAAGAGGTGTGTGGTGCATTTCAAAGAAAGATGAAAGTGAAAGTAGATATTTTTTTGAAAATGGATATGTAGTACGTATTTGCGCATGCTTAAAAACTAAATGATTAAAACATATAATAAATTTATATTGCTTTACAGCTTGCGTCTCGATCGTTTAGAAAAGAAGCACAATCTGAAATAAATGAAATGACTTAACAGGGGCAACGGAAAAATCCGACCTGTTCCGATTGACGAATAAGTTCCACTATCATTGAATAATTATTAATAAATATATATATAAAAAAAAAAATAAAAAAATAATATATAAACAGCCTAATTGAAGGGAGATGATTTTTCTTCTAGTTATCAAAAAAATTGACCTAAAAGTCTGTCTGACCGTAAACGCAAAAAGTTACTAAATCTACATGTTCTTATGTCGCTTACGAACTTAAAGAGTCAATATTGATAATGTGACGTCACTGATTTATGTGCACAACCGCCATTGATTTGCAGCTTAAATTAATATCTTGAATTCGTCTTTTTACGTGATACCTTTCGAATAATTGGATTTTGAACATTCTTGCTGAAAGATAAGCCAAATATAAACTTTCTTAGGAAGCAGAGCTTTAAAAAGCAAGGTAAGATTCCTGAATTGTCGTTATTTTGCCTTTCCACAGCTTTATAATATGGATGGATGCAGATGTTCAAAAGGATGCTGAATTGTTTGATTTGCAGATAGATCTACTTAGCAACATAACATACTTTCGCATTTTTACTGTAACGTTTAGAATAACCTAATATAAAAACAAGTGTTTATTTTATAGATAAACTTAGTTCCTTGTACAAAATTTGTGTTTATTTATGTTTAAAACGCTTTCTTCTTCTTTCTTTCTCTCTATTTCTTTCAGATTGACTCGTCAGCATAAGTAATTGTTGCAAGAAATTGAACAAAATAATCCCTCACGTTTATATCATCAAAGACCTGTAGAAACATTATTTAAAGATCTTTAATATTAATATATCAAATGCATCAATACATTCCCTTCAAATGTAATAAATTGCTGGTTGCAATTGAAAAATAATAGAAAATAAAACTCTGTCCAAATTGACGGCAGCACGGAAAACCCAAAGCTACCCAAATCTTACCCAAATCTACCCAAATCTGATTTAAATGATTTAAAGGGGGATAAGTCTTAATGTTTTGGAAGATTTGGGTAGAGATTTGAGAATATTTGGGTAGATTTTTGAGAGATTGAAGGAGATTTGGCTAGAGATGTGAGAGATTTGGGTAGAGATTTGAAAAGATTTGGGTAAGATTCGGGATTTTTTTTTTTGGCTGTATATTTATTGATTTTTTTTTTTTTTTCTGCATTTTGCATGATTTGTGGGAGGATTTGGGTATGATCTCGTACCTGTGTAATAAATTATATATATACATTTTTTTAGAGCTTACTGTAACTACGATTTATTTACAATAATTAAAATCAACTTTTTTTTCAATGCTTTAAAGGGTGATTAGTCTAATGTTTGGGAAAATTTGGGTAGAGATTTTAGAAGATTTGGGTAGATATTTAAGGAGATTTGGTAAGAGATGTGAGAGATTTGAGTAGATGTTTGAGAAGATTTGGGTAAAGATTTGAGGAGATTTGGGTAGAAATTTGAGAAGATTTGGGTAAGTAAATATTCATACAAAATTTAATGGTAGTACCGAAACGACTGAAACAGAGAAGAATAAACATTACGTATACAGGTAAGGTATAAAGGATGTTATACTGCAGCACAGTCATCATCGACCACATCCTACACAATTACTGGACCCGGAATATAGATCGCTTGGAAGATCAAAAATACATTGTGTATACATTGTTTTGATAAAATTTCAGTATTATTTGTAAATACAAACAATTATTTCCTTATATCTCATGATTTATGGGTAGATTTGGGTAAGATTTGGGAAGATTTGGGTAGATTTGGGTATTTCGTGCCGCCCCAAATCGATTATAGGTCATTTCGCCCCATTTCCCCTTCGCCCTATACCCTTTCGCCCTAATACCCTTTTTTCCCAAAATTTTTTGGTGGATTTGAAAAAAAAAATTATTAATAAAAAAAAATCTATTATATATTTTGGTTTGAGTCTTACAATTATTGCTTCGGAATGGCAGTTTCAATTTTTTTACATGTAATATACCCTAACATTGGCGGTGTATTTATAATTAAAGAAATAAATGAATTCACTGTTTATTTCATTTTTAGCCCTTATTTAATTCATTTTCATCCTTATCATAAATAAAAGAGACCGGGTGTAAAAAATAAGTATGTTAAATGAGACAATACAAACGCCGAAAATACTGTAGGTTGTACATAATTAATAAATTATCTGCAAAGTTGCTATAAATTGACAACATATATATGAAAGACTTATGCAAACTGATTAAATAATTGCTTTGATTACCAATTATTTCTTTAATTTTTTCAGTATGTGTTTGCAAAGTAAGTCTTTTGATCTGATCAAGTAATTAATTAATGCTAGTATTGTTAAAATCAATTAAGAATATATCTAATCAGGATTAATAAAACGTGTTTCCTCGTGCATATTTTTTTCTTTACAAAATTTTATCTTTCATCTTAATACTTTTGTTTCTTTAATTATTCATTTGGATCATTCTGCTGTGTTTATTACACACACTTTTGACGCATGTGTGTGTTTTCAGAAGAAAGATGTCACCTTTATTATAATCATTACACCTATATACTTTGTACTTTATACCTATACTTGTTGAAAGAATAAAATTATATATATTCATCACAAATTGTAATATCCATTTTGTTTATTAATATTTGTACTTTATACCTATACTTGTTGAATGAATAAAATTATATATATTCATCACCAATCGTAATATCCATTTTGTTTATTAATTTATAATTTTACTATGGTGAATGAACCCACTCTGTAGGGCGAATGAACCCACATTGTAGGGCGAACCGACTCGGGCGAAATGACTCGGCGAAAGTGTACTTGGGGCGAATGAACCCGATACCGTCCAAATCCAACAACAGTCAAAAATATTATTTCCAAAATCATAATCAGCATCTTGAGTTAATTCTCTTTAGTGAACTCAAAATGAGTCTGTAATGAGTATGGTGGTTATCACTATCACAGTGTTCATTTTGCCCTCTGAGTTTTGTAACTGATGCAGCGTTTGAATTTAGTCAAATTTTGCACTTGCATTTTTTAGCAAGTAGTAATTTTTTTTACTTTTTACTTGCTAAATGAAAAATCAACTTGCAATTTTAGTTTTAAAGCCCCAGTGCGTTTTAGCTGGGAAATATATATTTTTCAAATTTCTAATTAGCAAAGCCTCAAATGATGTTTGATTAACCTCTAAATGTTTAATTAAGCCCACATAATGAAATACTCACCTGGAAGTCTTAGTTGTTCAGACAGGGCAAAATAGTGAGAAAGATGGGCGGAGCTTGTTCTGAAACACACTGTTCAGTAAAACCACGGATGTCTCGGTGTACATGGGGTGTTTCAGAAGTTCATGGACTTTTTCTATAGACTGAATAAATATTGATACACGGTAGTAGAGGAGATAGGAAGAAAATCCATGAACTTCTGAAAAATCCCTTGTATGTTAATTGTATGCCGTCATTGTTCTGAGCTAAATATAGAACGAGACAGCCACAATTTGCATTTTTAATAGAATCTTTCCTGTAAATTAGGCATTTCCCAAGGTCTTTCAGTGATGAAATTAAATCTGAATTATATATGCTGTAAGTGAATTCGGATTTAGGTCTAACATCTATAAGATACTGGGACTTTAAATTCTTTTCTTGTAAAGAGTCAAATGTCAGTTTAAATAACACAGTTCAAAACTATGAACCATAGCATACAGTGAAAACAAACTGAGCATGTAATTTTAGTTTCGATCCCCATATGGCAGAGTGGACTGGTGTCTCTCTCCAGACATCCACCATCTTGTAACTGCAGGCTTTGGATCATAGTTCTTTAACTTGACATTAGCTACTGTTTTTCCACTGGCAGAAAAAAGCAAGTACCTGAAATTGTAACTTGCATTTATAAATTTCTACTTGCACTAAGCAAGTATGTGAGCTTAAATTCAAAACCTTCGGCGGTGGATCAACTGCTATTTTTACTTAAATTGTATCTCTTCATCATATAGGGAGTCCCTACAATTTTGATCAGTTTTTCGGGGGGGGGGGGGGGGGGTTAAAAGAATCCCTAAAGGGGGGGTATTGGGTATGCTGCAGTGACATTTTTACAACTTTTACTGCAAGAATCCTGGGACTCGCTAGGCTTAAAAAATGAAAAAAAATATGAGTCCCAGTATGGAAAGTGTACATCCTATTTTGATTTGAATAGTATTTTTTATGCATCTAGTGGATGCATTGAAATTAAAACATTGCATCTACAGGGAAAACATTGCATCGTGAACAGGATGCAAAGGTAAAAAAACTCACTGATCATGCTGTATTATAATTATAAAGTTTGAATTTTGCTATCAGATTAATAACAACTATGCCTCTAATTCAGTAAATGACTTCCGTACATAGCATTGTTGAGAAGTGTGTTGGTAATCAAACATGCATGAGCATAGCTCAGGGTGAGCTTTTGGGATACTTGATTGTCCGTCGGCCGTCGTCCGTCAACAATTTGATGTTTACACACTAGAGGCCACAATTTTGATCCAATCTTCCTCAAACTTGGTCAGAATGTTTGTCTTGATGATATCTTGAACCCTTTCGAAAATGGGTCAGGTTGGATCAAAAAGTAGGTCAGTAGGTTAAATCTTAGAAAAATCTTGTTTACACACTAGAAGCTTGATGTTTACATACTAGAGGCCACAATTTTGATCCAATCTTCCTCAAACTTGGTCAGAATGTTTGTCTTGATGATATCTTGAACCCTTTCGAAAATGGGTCAGGTCGGATCAAAAAGTAGGTCAGTAGGTCAAATCTTAGAAAAATCTTGTTTACACACTAGAGGCCACAATTTTGATCCAATCTTCCTCAAACTTGGTCAGAATGTTTGTCTTGATGATATCTTGAACCCTTTCGAGAATGGGTCAGGTTGGATCAAAAAGTAGGTCAGTAGGTCAAATCTTAGAAAAATCTTGTTTACACACTAGAGGCCACAATTTTGATCCAATCTTCCTCAAACTTGGTCAGAATGTTTGTCTTGATGATATCTTGAACCCTTTCGAAAATGGGTCAGGTTGGATCAAAAAGTAGGTCAGTAGGTCAAATCTTAGAAAAATCTTGTTTACACACTAGAGGCCACAATTTTGATCCAATCTTCCTCAAATTTGGTCAGAATGTTTGTCTTAATGATATCTTAAACCCTTTTGAAAATGGGTCAGGTTGGATCAAAAAGTAGGTCAGTAGGTCAAATCTTAGAAAAATCTTGTTTACACACTAGAGGCCACAATTTTGATCCAATCTTCCTCAAACTTGGTCAGAATGTTTGTCTTGATGATATCTTGAACCCTTTCGAAAATGGGTCAGGTTGGATCAAAAAGTAGGTCAGTAGGTCAAATCTTAGAAAAATCTTGTTTAAACACTAGAGGCCACAATTTTGATCCAATCTTCCTCAAACTTGGTCAGAATGTTTGTCTTGATGATATCTTGAACCCTTTGAAAATGGGTCAGGTGGATCAAAAAGTAGGTTACACACTAGAGGCCACAATTTTGATCCAATCTTCCTCAAACTTGGTCAGAATGTTTGTCTTGATGATATCTTGAACCCTTTCGAAAATGGGTCAGGTCGGATCAAAAAGTAGGTCAGTAGGTCAAATCTTAGAAAAATCTTGTTTACACACTAGAGGCCACAATTTTGATCCAATCTTCCTCAAACTTGGTCAGAATGTTTGTCTTGATGATATCTTGAACCCTTTCGAGAATGGGTCAGGTTGGATCAAAAAGTAGGTCAGTAGGTCAAATCTTAGAAAAATCTTGTTTACACACTAGAGGCCACAATTTTGATCCAATCTTCCTCAAATTGGTCAGAATGTTTGTCTTATGATATCTTAACCCTTTGAAAATGGGTCGGTTGGACAAAAAGGAAACTAGAGGCCACAATTTTGATCCAATCTTCCTCAAACTTGGTCAGAATGTTTGTCTTGATGATATCTTGAACCCTTTGTGTTTACACACTAGAGGCCACAATTTTGATCCAATCTTCCTCAAACTTGGTCAGAATGTTTGTCTTGATGATATCTTGAACCCTTTCGAAAATGGGTCAGGTTGGATAGAAATGTAGGTCAGTAGGTCAAATCTTAGAAAAATCTTGTTTATACTCTGAGGGCAACATTTTTGGTCCAATCATCCTCAAACTTTGGCAGAATGTTTGTCATGATGATATCTTTTGTGGATGGGGTCAGAAAATTCCTTTTCACCTCATCATCTTAATTCTAAAGCAATCTGTTTTGTATAGGCAATGAATGATACTATTCTCAGGTGAGCGATCTAGGGCCATCTTGGCCCTCTTGTTTAAGAACTGATGTTTTTTTTATATAAATCAGTCATCCTCTGCTAGCTTAGAGTAAGATTTAACGGATGGTTTAAACAAGATTTTAAAAGAAGGAGATCCTGATTAGACAACAGTTCCTCCTGGAAGAAGCAGTTTGGCCTTGATATGCTCTTTTTTGCAATTTGTCAAAATGCTTATTTAAATAGCATATGAGGTAAGAGTTAAAAGGAGTATATATGGCAGATGTGATTAAGTTAGAACCAACATCTAAGGATGCTGCCATTGCTGTGTCAATTTAAAGTGTTTTTATCAAGCAATTCAGGGCCTTTTTTCTGTCTTTATCAGGGGCTGTTTATAGGTGCCTTTCACCACGAAAAATTCTTAAAATTCATGCAGTTTTCCCCAAATTTGCATCATACTCCAGGATTTTTCTTTCCCCATTAAAAAAAAGGTCATATTTTCCCCCAAAATATGAATATATAAGCCCCTTCCTCAACATCTGAAAAAAAAAGCCTTCAATTGGTGAAAAATAGATCATAATTATTAAATTATAAATAATAGCTCCAAAATTTAATGTGATAAGTGGGACACTGTATAGTTTTGTATACTAAGGGTATTAATCAATTTAATGGCCGATTCTTGGGGTTTTATGAAGAGAAAAAATAAACAATTTATATATTCAGGGCTTTCCCCAGGATTTTCAGAAGGCATGTTGCAAATGCGCGGTGGGGTGGGTATGGGAGGGGTGTTCCCTCCCGTGCTCGCGCAGCGAAAAAGAATTAAACAAGAGACAAAAAAAGGTTAAATATTTTAGCGTTTTAATGTATTAATATTTGTTTTTAATGAATATATTAATATAAAATATCAATATAACAATCAATATATATATACATAAATTAAATTTCTTAAAATTTTCACAGAATGATGATCTATGCATATAAAATTTCTATAAAAATATGCATATATTTATATTTCAAATATTTTTAATAGTTTCATTACAAGCATTTTCATTTGTTTCATTACAAACATTTTCAATACAAGTAAACAATATATTTATACACAATATATACAAAAACATGTCTTTGAAAACATTTTTATCCCCCCAAAAAAGATGAAAGAATGATGCATATAAATTTACTTAAATATTTGTTTCATTACATATATCATCTTAAAATACATTAATTGTTTTGAAGTGTTTTTTTTTTTTCCAATTTCTTTTTTAGAAATGTTGTTCATTAATGTTGGCTTATTAGTGTTCTTCTATGTCTGTTCATTCATTTTATTTACACAAGGAGACGTCTCTTCTTTTTCTCTGCCCACAGAGAAACTGCCTGTTCATATGCAAAAGCCAGAGTTGGAGGTCCCTCCAGAGAGATCATCAGAAGTGACTGGAGGTTCTCAGTCGTCAGGCTGTTTCTTCGGTCAGTCTTGATTCTCTTCAGGGCTGAGAACCCCCTTTCACAATCTGAAGAAAATAAAGATTTTATAAGGATCTGGCATTTTACTTGATCTTATATTGTTATAACTATTCATTAGGGATTAATAATCTCTTCTAAGACTGGTTTAAAATGCTTCTCTTATAATGGCATCTTTAATAATTTCTGAAATTTGTTTTTACTTATCTGGCATTCATGAAAATTTTATTTAGTATTGTTTCACACTGATTTGCAATGCATACCTGCAGTTGATGCTGGAATCAGCAAGCCAATTGCTGACAGCTTGGCCAGGTTTGGACAGCTCAGTGCCAAGGGTCCAGCAACTTCTTCCATGATCCTGGAAGCAGAACGGTCACACAGGTTCTGCTGGCTTGTGATGGTGTTCTTTACCAGGACAAACTCTGAAACAGTCTCGTCAGAAGTAGAGAGTTCGGTCTTGAACCTGTCAGCCAGCATCTGAAACATTTTGTCAAATAGTTAATAATAGTCAATAATAGGGTGGCCCTTGGGGATAAGCATAATTAATCATTCATAAGAAGCTCTAAGTATTAAATGTGCATCAAATGTATTAAAAGAAGAAGAGATACTTTTGTTTGCAATGTAGCAATTTCCCTGAACTGTATTAACATATTTCAATTATATCTGTAGCCTTGCTCAAATTGTGATCATTTTTTTTTTTTTTTTTTTTTTTTTTTTTAGCAAATATTATTCCATTATTATTTTCCCATACCTTGATCTCCTCGTTGCCATAATCCTGAAGCTGGGTTTCTTCTTCTGGCCACATTGCTGCACTGAAGACCCTGAAAGCATCCATCTCTGCTGTATCAGGGAATCGCCTTTCCAGGTTCTCAACCACAGCTTCAACAAACTTAATGTACACCTGTTGAAAATAAGTCCATTTATTTGCTGTGATCACTAGATTTTTTTTGTGAAAAATACATTGAATTAGAAAATAAATTCAATTATAAGATGATTATTATTTTAAGAGTGTTTTCAGGAAGAATATATTTTGAGATCAAGAATGCAGCATTATTATAACACTTGCTATACTTTAAGTTGATTATCAAGCACAAGATAATAATCTTACATTCTTGTGGAAGTCCTGGACCTGTGTGGTGGTTGGAGTCCTGAACTTGAAGGGCTGCTTTTCCAGGCTTTCCATGACATCAGGGAGACTCCTGTAGTGTGTCCCAGGGTGGTCTCTCAAGGCTCTCACAGATGATATTGTTCCAGCCACAAGGCTTCCTACTGCACTGAACATACCATCTCTATTTTTATTATTATTATTAGTGTGCTTCTTGTGATTTACATTTAATGTAAAAAAATTAATTTACAGAACTCTTCAAAGAATTTACTGTATACTTTTAATTATTAAATGTAAAATAAATTCACAGATTTTGTCACTTACCTATTTGTGCGGTACCTATACAGAGTTATCTAGTGAAGCCAGCAGCCACCCTTTCTAGGCACATATTATTGTCCAGAATGTGCATTCTGGTGGTACTGTACTCAGTTATCCATAATATTGCATGATTTCTGTCCCGAAATTGCAAAAAAGAAATCCTGGAATAGTAAATTAGGTTACTGTTCTGTCCATCTGAAAGTAGTCTTACGTTGATATTGAGTTGGTCTCATTATTGAGTTTTGTCTCAACCAATTTCCTGCACAAACTCACATGTAACCGTTTTGTCACAAGATCATCATTGCAGTATTGACAACAATAAATGCTGTGAGTATAACCATTTAATTATATGGGGAAAATTTCTTACAAAAAGTGCCCATAATATTGACTTGTTGCAGGTTTTCCCTGGTGTACAAAATTGCCCATTTTAACCCTAAAATTGTGTAAGTGACCCCTAAATATTTCATAATTTGTCCCTGGTTGTTTTAGATATTGTACATGTACCTCCATGCTATACTGAAGTTTATGTACTATTCATTATTGACAAAGAAACAGAAGCTCTCACTAGGATTCTGAAATGAAGTTCTTGTCAAAGATTTGCCCAAAAGTTAGATAGAGAAGTGCGGAAATAACTACATCTAGTAAGTAAATAGGGTGCTTTGAACAAAAAATTCAGTCTATTTTGACAGACTTGTCGTTTCAAATAGGAAAAAATAGATTTATTAAATAAGGACAAGACAGAGAATCTGAATGTGTTAGGAACAGTCTATTGAAAAACTTCGTATTACTATAGTATTGTTGAAAGAATAAGAACTCCATAGGTTATGTAAGTAATGCTATAATCAAGATTTATCTCCCTTCCTGGCTGTCAAGACTTATAGTGAACTCCATGATTGCCGGGTTACGGGTTACGGGGTATCTCATTTTGGTTTTTTTGGCCAGATTTTTCTGTGATAAATAATTACAATTTATGACATATATGTATATCAACCATCATATATAATATACTGGGATATATGACTGTATAAATCAAACACATTTTTTTTTTTCTGTCCTTAGGAATCGGTTTAAACCAGAGGTTACTGGTAAATATTTCAGTGTAGCTTAACTTAGGAAATCACAGCTTGCAAATGGAACTGCATCAGGGAAGTTGTCTGTAGTCTAAAACTCAAAATGATACACATTGAATGGCAGGCAGCTTTATCCTCCTGTATATAATAACCTGCTCCTATCAATCTTTCACAAGTATATATTTGTTATTGCACACACAATTTATCCACATTGCTACTTCCGCTGATAAAACTGTAACAGTTTTAAAAACAAACAAAAAACAAATGAATTCATCTTGTGTTTGAACATCAAGATCTAATGCATCAGATAGGAACAGTTATAGTTTTATGATGTATAAACAATAGGCTTTGTATGCTTCTCTTGATTTTGTTGAGAGCAGTTGTTATTCAGAGAAAACCTGTGATTGTTGTTCAGATAATGACCTCAAACTGCTGGTTTAGGTTATGAGCGGAAACCCAGACAACAAAGATGTTACAAGGTTGAAAATGTATTGGCAGTAAAGTAAACAGAAATATGTGTTGAATATATTTCACTGTACAGAAAATGATAAAATCACTTGTAAGCAGTGCAGTGATTCTGTTTTTCCAGACCCAAGCAGACAGTTTGTCAGTTTACTGAGGTCTCATTTCTCTCCAGTTATAGGATGTGGCACGGTACAGGTCATGCCTTTTTCCCTGATAATGGGGAAGGCACCATGTGCCATTATTACAATAATTACCATTTTCTTGAGTTTAGGAAAAGAAAAGTCCTGTGAAAAATAGCAACTTTTGGGAAAACTGCATGAATATTCAGAGGGAAAGATGCCAAATAACAGCCTTTAACAAGAAATGAAATAAGTCCATGCAAGTATTATAATATCTACAAGTATTAAGATAGAACGCGTCCAATGTTCACAGAACGGGGAAAGATTATTTCAATATTGCATTCGGCATGGTTTTTGTATCTTTTACAAAATTAATATATATGTGACATTATTATTTTTAAGTGACTTCTCCAAATATTTCTGCCCCTGACCTTTCTCAGTCACTCTGTCCAGTTTACTGTTACATGCCCCACTCCCAGGACCCTGGGATCCATGTAAAAACTGGGTCAGTGTGCCTTATGGCTTATCTTTATGATGTTTATTGATCATATCTCTCTTTAATTAATGTTTGAAAATGCTTTTAGGGCCAGATTACTGAGGTTATCACGGGGCCATACATGTAAGTATTACAATGGAGATCATATGGAACTGAACTAATGTTGTTTGACTGTGACCATGTCTGTTTCAGACTCCACCCTGATCTCTGACAATGGGTGGGATTGTGCTTATAATTAGGTATCAACACAATGACAACAGAAGAATCATCAGGGTTATATAAAAGTAAATGTTCAAGGTATTATTCAGATTGTGATATTGCTTAAATTACAGATAGAATATGATGCAAGGGATATCATACAGGAAGTCTCACTAGCACTGTTTTTCTTATGGAATAAATCCTATTCTGATATGTTAGCCATTGTCATTTGAAATGACATCACTGCAGCAACTTCAGCTTATGCTGGAATTATCACAAAGTTGGGCTAAGATGGACACTTTTGCTACAAAAGACCTCTGACTCTGTGCATATCAGCTGGCCTGTTTTGAATGTCCAGTTTCATGATTCCATGGGAGACAAACGATCATACAGTTTACCATCATGTACATGTAGAAGCCTCTTTCTCACATTCCCTGGCTGCTCATGACAGTTTTTACAAGCAGGGAAGTGCACTGTGAGTGCAGTGACAGCTAGTGCAGCTCCATTATAATTTATAAAGCTGTATTCTGGGTCCAAGTTCAGATGGCTGATGCCCATATCAGTATAAAGTCACAGTATAGGGTGAATCCACCAGAGTTTGGACACTTATTCGGCAACCAGTGTACGAGTCTATACCCTAATACAGAATTCTTGTATGCATTATGAAAGTGGTGAAAAGCAATTTACTCGAATAGGAGGCTGAAGTATCAAATACAACATATTTCATTGTCATTGAAAGCGGGGTAAATGGATGTCAGTATCATATCGGAAAATTGGATAGAAAACTCGGAAACATTATTATAACCACTTCATATTCTCAAGAAAAGGTAACAATACAAAACCTGAGATGAATTTTTATGAAAGAAAAAAAGATGTTAAAATAATGTAAAAGGGGAAATCCTATTATGGAACCTGATCTAGATTGTTAACTAGACTGTACAAACAGTTAAATAATTATATATGGTGGCATATTCTCGCCACCAGATAATTAGTTTATTGAATTTAAAATCGTCATAAAATTTGGATTAAAGTTTTTATACATTTTCATGATATTTATCTAGTATCATGATTTTTTTTTCATTTATCAGTATGTCAAATAAATATCATAACAGCTAATAAAAAGATCCCGGGTTCAATCCAGAGTAAGGCCGACCTCTGTTACTTTGGCGACTAGATCAACACTTCTTTCTAAGATTATTCACCTTCCACCTTTGCTTCAAGTTAATGCATTTATAATTTGTGAACCAATGATGCTCAATGGCTAAAACAAAACAAACTAGGTTCTACCAACATGTACTTTGTTTTATTATCTACTTTTCAATGTGTTGAGTTTATTTCATAAAACATATCAAAGTCGTACAAAATGGTACTGTTATATATAGCTCCCTTGCTTGGCGCTCAGCATATAAGGTTAGTTTAGGATTGGTTCATGGACCAGTGTCAGGATAATGTGACTGGGTGTGGTATCATGCCACATGTCTACAGCGTGATACTGCAGTGTGGCAACACTATATCTGTCCCAAGTAGACATCGTCTCCAAATGACTGAAATATTGTCGGTCGGACGACAAATGGTGCAACACAGTATGAAGAAGCGGCCATGGTCATACATAACTTCATGATCGCAAAGTCAATATAAGTGTTTCTTACCATTTTCCTTTCCTTTGACCTTTTCATGCACAACTTAGTTGTTGTTTCTAGCATTTGGACTTTTTTTTATATAACCATATTCATTGTGTCTACAATAAAAATAACAGTAGCTAAACATAGTAAAAAGGCATGGTTAGTTTTACAAACGATCTAAAGTTTCCCAGTAATATACAGCTAATATGCAGACAGGGCATAAACAACCATTTGAGACATGGTTCCAAAAGAATCAAGGAAACAAATTTTCATAAAATCTAAGAATTGACACGTAAGCATATAGATCTACTGGCGTTTTGAACATGAAATGCAGTCTGAATGACATTTATTACCTACTTAAACATGTCTATTTGTTATTATGTACATACATGGACAACATTTTCAGAATATAAAAATGATTTCATAGTATGTGCATGCATTCAAGGGTCTTTAAAATACACATGGACCGAAATATCTGGCTGTCCGACATTTGGGGTCAGTATAGCATTTACTGTAAGTATGGGACAGTCAGACAGACTTGTTATGCAGCGCAAAATTGAATGTTGCCACCTTTAAAACTTGCATCAATGTAAAAGGAAGCAATAGTGAGTAACTATACTGCGAATGAGCACCACTTATTATTATTACATTATTTACATTATTTAGACAGGATCACGCATGTAAACAGCAAACGTATGCTTTAGAAATCGTAGTCACTATACAACGCTTACGTAAAGAGCATTTCTCGAAAATGACCGAAATTATAACCGCCTGGCCAAAAATTAGTGCATTCACCATACCTGTCCTGAAATCACCTGAAATCAATTTGGGGTCTAGTCTTGGGTCATCTGTATTGGACTTTGCATTATAATGGATCTACACTGTATAATGTGCTAACAAAAGGCTTCACGATAGGATTTGTTTGTATTGAGTCAGAAATGGATGCTATAATAGAGGAGAAATATGGCTACAGAAGAGAAATATGGCTAGAGAGGAGAAATATGGCTGTAGAGAAGAAATATAGCTATAGAGGAGAAATATAGCTATAGAAGAGAAATATGGCTATAGAGGATAAAAAGAATTTTGGTGTGTGGTTGGTTTTTGTCATCACAACTGATAAATAAATAAGAGGGAAAGTATGAAGAGATCAATTCATTGAGAGGTAAAGTGGGACTGCACATGAACTCCATTACTAGGTTACTAGTTGCTTGATGTATGACCCCACCTTCAGGAACACTGTGTCTGGGGCACGTAAATAACATGTAAATAAGTGTTAATCTGTTTTCCAGGTGGGGGTACTAGTGTTTCAGGCTTCTTGGAAGCCATTCTGCCGAGTGTGATAATTGAGAGCACAGACTGATTAAACTATACTACTTCCTCCCACAGCCTTGGCTCCTAGTTTGATGTATGTGTTTGTTTTATAGGCACTAGTCCCTGACTGTTGTACAGCCAACCTTCT
>CM037779.1:5098206-5148206 GCA_021229015.1 Solen grandis
TTATACTTGCCAGATTTCAAAATGTTTAAGTACAGATGTTCCTTGGGTAACCCTATACTCAGGTGAGTGATTTAGGGCCTCTATGGCCCTCTCTTTTCATATACAGACTGTACTAAGAATTTCAGATTTGTGTAACTTATAGTAAGTATAAAATGTGAATGCCTTTGTTTTTAGCTCACCTGAGCACAAAGTGCTCAAGGTGAGCTTTTGTGATCGCCCTTCGTCCGTCGTCGTCCGTCGTCAACAATTTGCTTTAAACGACATCTCCTCTGAAACCGCTGGACAGAATTTAATGAAACTTGGCAGGAATGTTCCTTGGGTGAGGCTCTACAAAAGTTGCTAAAATAAAGTTGATCCATGAAGAACTCTGGTTGCCATGGCAACTAAAAGAAAAATAATTTGAAAACTTTAAAAATCATCTCCTTCAAAACTACTGGCCAGATTTCAAAAAAATTTGATACAGATGTTCCTTGGGTCAACCTATTTATCTCAGGTGAGCGATTTAGGGCCATCATGGGCCTCTTGTTTAGCTTGACTATTCGAAGAATATGAGAATATGTAGTCGCCCTGGTGTTGGCATCGGCGTTGCAGCTCTTGGTTAAAGTTTCTATCAACCTTATATCTCATTAACCATTTATGGTATTGACTTGAGTTTATAAATATGTTCAGGGGCAACAGACAACCAAGGTAGATAACTCTTGACTGAAT
This sequence comes from Solen grandis, assembly GCA_021229015.1. Taxonomy (NCBI): domain Eukaryota; kingdom Metazoa; phylum Mollusca; class Bivalvia; order Adapedonta; family Solenidae; genus Solen; species Solen grandis. The sequence goes on from CM037779.1 coordinate 5,098,915, forward strand.
TTAATAGGAAATATGGCCCCTTTTTTACTTAGAACTTTAGGTGCAAGCTACTATCCAGCTTGTATCTCAGTAACCATTCATGGTATTGACTGTTAAGGGGCATCAGACAACCAAGGTAGATAACTCTTGATGGAATATATTACAAATTATGGCCCTTTTTAACTTGGAAATTTTGGTTAAAGTTTTGCATGCAAGCTACTATCCAGCTTGTATCTCAGTAACCATTCATGGTATTGACTGTTAAGGGGCATCAGACAACCAAGGTAGATAACTCTTGATGGAATATATTACAAATTATGGCCCCTTTTTAACTTAGAAATTTTGGTTAAAGTTTTGCATGCAAGGTACTTTCATGCTAATATCTCACTATCCAGGCATGGGATTGATTTGAAACATCTTTAATATTTTGGGGAAATTTGGAAAATTTTGGTACTTTCATGCTAATATCTCCTATCCAGCATGGATTGATTTGAACATCTTAATATGTTTAGGGTTATCATTCTATCAAGTTAGATAACTTTTGATGGAATATATTACACGTTATGGCCAGTTTTTTAACGTAGAAATTTTGGTTTAAGTTTTGCATTCAAGGTACTTTCATGCTTATATCTTAGAATCCAGGCATGGGATTAATTTTAAACATCTTCAGTATGTTTAAGGGTATCATATTATAAAGGAAGATAACACTTGATGGAATATATTGAAACTTATGGCCCCCTTATAACCCCCTTATAACTTAGAATTTTGGTTAAATTTTTGCATTCAAGCTACTATCCAGCTTATATTTCAGAAATTGCTTGTGGAATTGACTAGAAAGTTAGGGAGTGTCTTCAGGGGCATCGGTAGCTCCTGAACACACATCCAAACTTTCTAGTCAATACCATGAACAATTTCTGAGATATAAGCTGGATAGTAGCTTGCATGCCAAACTTTAACCAAAAAGTAAAAAGTGGCCCTAATCTGCATTATATTCAGTCAAAAACTATCTGCCACTATAATATGATACCACTGAACATATTAAAGAAGTTTCAAATCAAACCCATACCTGGATACTGAAATATAAGCATGAAATTCCTTGCATACAAAACTTTAACCAAAATTTCTATGTTAAAAAGGGGCCAAAACTTGAAATATATTACATCACATGTTACCTTCCTTGATAGTATAATACCCCTAAACATATTAAGGATTTTACAAATCAATCCCATGCCTGGACTCTATGAAAGTACCTTGCATGCAAAACTTTAACCAAAAATTTCTAAGTTAAAAAGGGGCCATAATTTCTAATATATTACATCAAGAGTTATCTACCTTGGTTGTCTGATGCCCCTTAACATATTCATAAACATTCAAGTCTATACCATGAATAGTTATTGAGATATAAGGCAAAATGACTGGAAATGAAACAACAAACAAACAACAAACAATAATAAGAAATAGAATAAGGTATAGATGGGCTTGATTTTGAGTAATTTGCCCTTGAAAATGACACAAGAGGGCCATGATGGCCCTGGATCGCTCACCTGATATCATTAGGCTATGTAAAATCAAGTGACCCCTGGGGCAGAGCCAATTTTGACCCCAGGGTCATGATTTGAACAAACTGGGTAGAGGTCTATTAGCCCATGTTACATACCAAATATCTAAACTCCAGACCTTGTGGGTTTTGAGAAGAAATTTTTCTAGATTTTTTTCCAAAATAAGTCTATGTAAAATCAAGTGATCCCTGGGGAGGGGCCAATATTTTCACCAAATATCTAAACGTTTTAGTTTCCTAAAAAGAAAATTTTAAATTTCTATATTACCAAAATCGGACCCCAAGGCAGGGCCATTGACCCCAGGGCCATGATTTGAACAAATTTGGTTGTGATCTACTAGACAGTGCTGCATAACAAATATCTAAACCCCGGCCTTGTGGTTTCTGGGAAGAAGATTTTTCAAGTTTTTCCTATATTAGCTATGTTAAATCAAGTGACCCCTGGGGCGGGGCCAAATTTGACCCCAGGGCCATGATTTGAACAAACTTGGTAGTGATCTACTAGACAATGCTGCACACCAAATATCTAAACCCTAGGCCTTGTGGTTTCTGAGAAGAAGATTTTTCAAGTATTTCCTATATTAGCCTATGTAAAATCAGGTGACCCCTGGGGCGGGGCCAATTTTGACCCCAGGGCCATGATTTGAACAAACTTGGTAGTGATCTAGTAGACAATGCTGCACACCAAATATCTAAGCTCCAGGTCTTGTGGTTTCTGAGGAGAAGATTTTTTTAAGATTTCACTATAGACATATAAGGAAATCTAGCCCCGCCCCTGGCGGCCACGTTTTTTTATGGATCCAAATAATTTGAACAATCTTGGTAGACACTTACTCAAGGAGTATCTGTGCCAAAACATTTTGAAATTCAGCCAGCAGTTTTGGAGGAGAAGATTTTTTAAGATTTGAGTATAGGCATCTAAGGAAAACTAGCCACGCCCCTGGCGGCCATGTTTTTTTACGGATCCAAATAATTTGAACAATCTTGGTAGACACTTACCAAAGGAACATCTGTGCCAAAACATTTTGAAATTCAGTTGGTTGTTTTGGAGAAGAAGACATTTTAAGTTTTTTCTTTCCGTTGCCATGGCAACCAGAATTCCAAATGGAATTCAATTCTTTGAACAACTTTGAAAGGGGACCACCCAAGGAACATCCCTGTAAAGTTTTATCAAAATTGACCAAGCGGTTAAGGAGGAGATGTCGTTTGAAGCAAAATGTTGACGGACGACGGACGGACGGACGACGGACGGACGGACGACGGACGAAGACCGGTCACAATAGCTCACCTTGAGCCTCTGGCTCAGGTGAGCTAATAAAAAAGCAAAAAAACACTTTCAGGGGCAGATAACTCAAAAAGAAGAATGGTGACCCCCAATTTTTTCCCATAAATTAGTTTTTAATGTAATTCTCAATAATCATACAAAATTTTAGAAAATTCTCATGGCTAGGTTTAATTTTCCTTCTTTGTCTTTGTAGAAAATAACTGCATTGTGCAGGTATGCCTTTAACTCTTCATATATTTTTTGATTTTGGCCACTAAGATAGATTTATTCATTTTGATACAGTTTCACCTCTCAGTCTTGATATTCTAAAGTAGTTTTACTGCTCGGACAACTGTTAAGTTATATGTTAAGGTTTCTCTTGTGTGAATCAACACATTTGGTATTTTATAGCCATTCTCCAGGTATGTGAGGTTTTAGTCGACGTAGCGTAAGATTTTAGCTTGATCATCAAGGTGTATTGATGAGAGTTGGGCCTTGGGTTTTATAAGACCTAGTACACATTACAGGAGTAAAACTAGAACTGTGTCCAAAGGACACGGATGCCCCCACTGTGCAGATGTGCTCGTAAACAAGAGCAGCTTCATTTAATGTCTACAAAATTCTGTTCTTATTATAGCGTTTCAGTTGAAATTTCCTCAATTATGTATTAATGATAAAAAAGTTACCTAACTCTTGAGGCATCATATTTGGTTTCTTTACAGATGGAATACAATATTAGTGTCTGAATAAAACAAAACTTTGAAACACATGTCTGGTCTCCTAAAACTGCAGGAATACAATGCTGTGATCAGAGAAATATGTTGGGTATACAGTTACTTTTGGCTGTGGCAACTCATCTTTTACATAGACAAGATCAATAATAGATCCACTTAAGTGTGTTGGTAATGTCACACACTGGCGATAATTAAGCAGAGATTCAGATAGTCTTCTGTACCAAACTGAATCAACGTTGATGTTGAAATCACCTAGGATTATGTCAGGTTGCGTATCGTATACTGTGCTGGTAAGATCTGTACATTGTCCATCTACACATTAAGGTTATTCATCACTGGAAGTTTAAGCAAAATCTGCCATCTGGTTTAAGAGGAGTTGCTTTCACAAAATTTCTATATGGTATATAGTGAAAAAATCAACAAAGGGCCATAATTCTGTTAAATTTGGTCGCCACGAAAAATTCCTTCCTTTACTTCCATCTACACATTAAGGTTGTTCATCCCTGGAAGTTTAAGCAAAATCTGCCATCCGGTTGAAGAGGAGTTGCGTTCACAAAATTTCTATATGGTATATAGTGAAAAAATCAACAAAGGGCCATATTTCTGTTAAATTTGGTCGCCGCGAAAATTCCTTCCTTTACTTCCATCTACACATTAAGGTTGTTCATCCCTGGAAGTTTAAGCAAAATCTGCCATCCGGTTGAAGAGGAGTTGCGTTCACAAAATTTCTATATGGTATATAGTGAACAAATCAACAAAGGGCCATAATTCTGTTAAATTTGGTCGCCGCGAAAATTCCTTCCTTTACTTCCATCTACACATTAAGGTTGTTCATCCCTGGAAGTTTAAGCAAAATCTGCCATCCGGTTGAAGAGGAGTTGCGTTCACAAAATTTCTATATGGTATATAGTGAACAAATCAACAAAGGGCCATAATTCTGTTAAATTTGGTCGCCGCGAAAATTCCTTTCTTTACTACCATCTACACATTAAGGTTGTTCATCCCTGGAAGTTTAAGCAAAATCTGCCATCCGGTTTAAGAGGAGTTGCGTTCACAAGATTTCGGGACGTACGGACGGACTGACGGACTGATGGACTGATGGACTGACGGACTGACGGACGGACGGACGGACGGACAAGTGCAACGCTATATGCACCCCACTTTGTGGGGGCATAACAACACTCTACCCTGTTTGCCTCTCACTCACACAAACAATACGATTATAACAAGACAGAAATGGTTATATCAGTAAATCTATTTCCAAAAATAATCTGTGTACAAATTTCTGAAAACAGCAGTATATATTACAATGTACGTATAAGCACAATATTTTGAGGAGAGTTTAATTTACATTTTCTTACCACATGAAAGCTATTACTGAGACAGCCAATAAAAACATTCTCCAGTTGTTTTTATTAAAAATGACAATTGATGCCAGTCTGGTCTGGATTTGTAAATGATTGTGAATGGTAAAATAGCATACCTTACCTCAAGCTCTAGTTTAACTAAACATCATCAGCAGATCATTAAAAATCAAGTAGTTTTATTATAGAAAAAAATAATTGACTATATTCCCTCTGCATTTCCAGTGTACTGAGGAGAAGAAACAGTATAACACTCAACTGTTATACCCAGACTGATCTGTTATACCCAGACCGATCAGGTTTTATACTGGTCACATAAGCCTTTCTGTACAGAAGTATCCCATATGGTACACAGTAGTGGTAAGCACTGGGATATCTTTGTAAGACTAACATAGATGTAATGCGATGACTTTCATACACTTCATGTACAGAAACAAGGTACATGTAGCTCAACCTTTTGATATATGCAAATATACAAAATAAAAATATAACCTGAAGAATGAACGAACTCAAAGCAAGCACAATCTGGATCTCCTTAACATACATTCATACAACAGTTTCTGTTTCTTCATAAGGTTGCAATACAAAATGCAGAAAACAGACAGATATGGTGAAGATCAATTAACACTGATCACTGCAAACTATTTCTGAACAAGAAACTTTTTCCAAAAATAGAAGAGAGAAAAAGTAAATAAAGCAGACACCAGAAGACTTCAGAATGTGCTGTTATGAATTTTTCCGATTCTAAAAGATAATTTACTTTTCATGAATGGGTCAATTCATGTGTTCTTCTGTATAAACCAGGTCAAGTATTGGTCAAGTTTTGAAAGATCTTCTGACATGTAGTTATTTGCTAAAGGAAGATAGATTTGATTTAGAAGTATTACATATAAATGTAACAGCTTGTAAGAGTCTTGTAATTATAAATCCTGTTCTGTTTCGAAGCTGAACTGTTCTGGATGACCAGTTTCCACAGCTCACTGACTCCAGTGGTGTTACATATTACTCCAGCAGTCACCTTCCACTAGCTGCTCCAGACAGACTGGAAGTAAACTGATCATATAATGTTAGTTTGTAGGGCAAAGGACTGACTGCCAAACTAAATTAAATTAACAACATACTTAGGATTTGTCAGACTGGGCATTTTCATGAGGAGGCACTTCCACAATATATCAGTTACCACATGTGCCTCAAAGTATACGAGTTCTCATTTACTCACCTTCATTCATTGAATACAAGGGACACATTCTCACAGCATGAACAATTATGTGCACATGTGTTCTAACATAGAATTATATTTCTAATTCGTTCATAGTACTTTTAAGATCATTTTTTTTAAATATATAAATATAAACACAATACATTTTGTCATTATTATACCTCATGACTACACATTATAATATATATTAATTGCACAATTTTATAGTATTTGTACTTATAATTTTTTTTAAATGGTTCAGGGGGGTGGGGGAGTGGGAGGGGAAAACAGAATACCCAGTGTCAAAGGGGGGGGGGGGTAGTATTTTGTGACTTCTACAATCAATGTGCTTGCAGGTCAACCAAATATCTTATCACAAGAGATGTGCTGTATTTCACGAAACAGTACAATACAAATCAGTGAAGCATAAATAAATGAAATATACACTTTCTTTAATTTTGTGTTGACTAAAATATTACTTTGGAATGCAATATCATAATAGTTTTACCACTTGTAGCCATAACAACATAAAAAACAAGTACCTGCTGAATGAGATTGAAATGTAGGTAATATAGATAAAATAATGCGTCCTGCAGATGTGTGCAGTGAATATCACAACATAAACATAAAACTTTGATTAAAATATACACCAATATCTTATAATTCTGAGCTCATTTTATGCAGAGAAATTGTGTGATGGACATTTTGACACTAATCAAACTTGATTTAAATCAGAAAAATTGAATTATGTAATACAAGGTCAATAAGTGACTTATAAGTATTTACCATTAACCAAATCTGCCAGCCATCATGCAATGTTTTATCTCTTGCAAAACATTAATTTGTTGCAACAGTAATGCAATAGAAAAGAATTACAAAAAAATTGTAAATTTACCAGTCTGCATGACCAGCTCTCCAGATAACCTTCAAATAATCTATCCATAAAGCCAAGACAGTGCCTTTACCCATCTTGAGATCAGAAGTGAACAGGCTGGCACCAAGTTGTTCCATGTTGACACTACAGGAGATCAATCTAGTATACAGACAGTATACAACATCAAAACACAGCTGTCAATCACTACATATAATTAGCGATACATCAAAAATATATCCAGTTTCTTATTTGATGATAGGCTGTATGACAGAAGATCTTATTCAACATGTGACCTCCAGCCATCTGGGCTATGTAACTACTTCTCATCTCCTTGTTAACGCAAAGTCTGACATGAATTCATCACGTTTAGTAGTGGTTGTACAAAGATATATTCTCGGTTATGTAAATCTCTGGTAGTATATACAATAGCAGTTGTGAGGGAGTTGTTCAAGTGGCATTACAAAAATAATTAATATAAGAGAGTTACTTTTCACAACATATTTAAAAAATAAGAGTAGATGTCAAGGAAACAATAAACACTCTTTACTAATGGTTACAGTTTTAGTAAAAATAATTAATGGATGTAATATTGTAAACATTTTACATATTCAAATGAATGAAGCAAAGAAATGTCAACATTTTATGGGAACAATACGGAAAACCCAATTAAAAATTTAAAGGAAAAAAATTGGTTAAAAGGAAGAATATATATAATCAACCAGTCAAAGAACATTGTTTCAAAGAACCATTGAAAGTATATTAAAAGGTACTGATCAAAGGGTTGCAGAAGTTATGATAAACCAATCAGAAGGAAGTATATATTTCAAGAACAAAGGATCAATCAAAGGAATGTATACATTTTACTGGACAAGTTGTCCCCACCCCCCTGTTCGTGTCAGATGAGCCGCTCCCCGTTGGTTGGATCTATCATCTTGTCCAGGGGTATGCCAGGAGCTACACCCGGGGCAGACTGCTCCATGCGTGAAGGTTTGTAACGACCCTTCATACGGCGTGACTTCCGCGTGTACCAGTAGACGTATATCACTATGGCAACTATGATGGCAATAATGATGATGACTGATGCTATGATAACCCCTGTGCTTCCTCCATCAGATTCCTGGTTCTGTTGTCCAAGACTGGTCTCACATAGAGTACCTAGGAGTTACAAGAAGTGCACTGGATGACAGAGTAGACTGGTCTCACATAGAGAACCTGGGAGTTACAAGAAGTGCAATGGATTACAGAGTAGACTGGTCTCACATAGAGAACCTGGGAGTTACAAGAAGTGCAATGGATTACAGAGTAGGCTGTTCTCACATTTCTTTGCAAATAATGTTTAGACAATATCTATATTTCAACATGGCAGCAGTTAACTTATTTTGATATGCAAAACACCAAAACTTCAGAAATTTACAATTTTTACAACAGTCCATGACCATATAATTAGTGTGGCCATACCACATTGGATGTGATGTCATTTTAAGGTATCACAAGCAACATCTTTTGCGTCAATTATGAGGAGAAAACAAGGTAGATATTTCATTCCTTTGTCAATTTTAATGGGACGAAGTGCAAGTGAAACAGGAAATTTTGCCCTACCCATAGGCCCTAATGATCTTTTAGTCAGATGTGCAGTGTTTCCCAATATTCTAGAAAACACTATTGTGGATGCGCTTTTCACAATAAGAAACAAACTTTCACTCTGAAGATTTTACTAAATGTTAGGAATGATACTGTAGTTATATCAATTTTTTCACATACCTGACAAGTGTTGCGGACAGAGACAGAGGTAGGAACCATGTGTATTCTGACAGGTGGCGCCCTCAATACACAGGTGCTCCCCAGTATCACACTCATCCACATCTATATCACATGACCTTCCTGTGTAGCCCACCCAGCATGCACAACTGTATGTCATCCCAACGTCTGTACACGTGCCGTTATTATGACATGGAGAGCTCTCACAGTCATCAAACTCTGTCTCACATAGGTTGCCATAGTAACCAGTGCCAGCACATTCACAAGTGAAGGTGTTGATACCATCGACACATCGTCCGTTGTTCAGACAAGGGTTACCTGCAACAAATTAGAAAACTGTATTGCCGCTATAATGAAATATTTAATACATGAAACTGAATACCTATGAAATTGTTAAGCAATGTTTGCTTGTTTGAACTATAGATATAGTGCTAATGTTACATAATTACAGATTTTCTTAATTTTATATAATTATACAAATGTCTAATGTGTAATGATATTCTACTAATATGCACTAGTGAAAATGTTGCCAATACAAAATTAATGCTTATGTTTACAAAAACATCTGCCAATGTATAATTTCTGAACCAGCTGTTTGTGATTATAAATGCACAACTCTTTTTTTTTTTAAATATGCTTGTTTCTGAAATGGTTTTGAAGTCCCACTGATAGTATTTCAGTTATTTGGAGACAATATCTACTTGTGACAAATATAGTGCTGCCACACTACAGTATCACACCAAGACATGTTTTATGATACCACACCCAGTCACATTATCCTGACACCGGGCCAACCAATCCTGGAACAACCCTTATATGCTGATTACCAAGTAAGGGAGCTATACCAGTACCATTTTTATGACTTTGGTGTGCCATGGCCTGGGATCACAACCCACAAACTTCCATGTTTACGAAATTAATGTATACTTTTTCTAATGATTACTTCTCAATTGCTCAAGTTTATCACTGAGTAATGCTAAGGTTTACTTACTCTGTTGTTTATTTTTAAATATGTTTGTTTGTTGGTTTTTACATCCAGCTGACAATATTTCAGTCATTTGGAGACTTTTGATGTCTACTTGAGACAGATATTGTGCTGCCACATGCAGTATCACGCCACAGGCACGTGGCATGATACCACACTAGGTCACTTTATCCTGACACCAGGCCACTCGGTCCTGGAACAACCCTTATATACTGTAGCCAAGCTAAGAAGCTATACCAGTGATATTTTTAATGACTTTGGTATGTTGTGGCCAGGGATCGAACTCAAGACCTCCAACCCCCAAGGCAGACGCTCTCAACACTTGCCCACCGAGACGGTTTTTAAAAATGTACAAATGCAAATGTTTACCTATACAGTCATTAATGCTGAGATCGCATGCAGGTCCCTGGAACCCTGTGTCTGTACAGTCACATATGTAGCCTGTGAGTGTGTTAACACAACGGCCCTTGTTTTTACATGGCTCCCCAACACACCGGTCCACCATCTGACCGCAAGTCTGGCCTGTCCATCCAGCTGGACATCGGCACCCAAATGACCCAGAGAAGTTTTCACACACACCTGCACATGATCAAAGTCATTCATAAAGATCAATACTTGAATTATAAGGAATATCAATTAATCAAAAAGTCATATAATAGATAAAGATTTGTTACATCTTATATAATTCACATCTAATGTAAATGATAGGATTGAAGTTCATTTTGGAGGCACTCAAAATCACATAAATGCATAGGCAGAACTGAAATTATATATCTATAAATAGTCTCTAGGTTTGATAAATATTGCTTTATACCTGACAAATAAATTTGGATGTTCATGTGTTTTGAAAGGACAGGGAATCTGGCATGACTTGGATTAATTTTTACCCAATATTTTGATATCACCAATAACCAACCAAAGCCAATAAGTTATGTGTATTAACATGGCCTCCAAGAATTAACAAAACTGCTTTAAAATGAATTGTAAAACTAATTGTCAATAGACAGATGGACAACAAGAAAGCTGGTTATCGCAAATATGCCTGTTCTGCAATTTTATCAATTCAAGGGTCATAATTCTGGAATGTCTGACACATATACTGACTGGTTTTCAAACTCTATATAGAGAAAATGTGCCAATACACATTGTGACAATGTTTGGTAAAGACTGGATCACATTTGTCAGTATTAGAGAGCAGACACTGTTAATTTTGCAATTTTTCATCAAGGGCCATAACTCTGGAATATTCATAACATTTTGGCTGGTTATCGAACTTGGCTGAGATATTGTGCCCATATGCATATTGACCAAGTTTGGTAGAGATCAGTTCATGTTTGCTTGAGTTAGAGAGAATATAAAAACTGGATACCAGACAAAATCATCCTAAAAGTTCACCCCAAACACTTCATGGTATGGTGAGCAGAAAAACAACTGTTTGGAACTTGTGTCACCTGCTTCAAGATCCATTACAGAAAAAGTGTGACAGACAGGCAGACAGACAAGGGAGAAGCAAGTAAAACAAAAATGAGAAAAAGAGGAATTACTAAAAAATATTGATGCATGAGTTATGACTTTGTGCATGACAATTCCTCTTGTCATGCTCTGTTCATCAATGAAATTTCATTTCAACAGCATGAGTAAAGCAGGAGTTATTGCAGAATAAAGAATGATGGGAAAATGTGACAAAACATGAATAGAAAAAGGGGAATAACTGAAAATGTTGTTGCCAGAGTTTTTGACCCTGTGAATAAAAATTCCTCTTGTCAAGTTCTGTCCATCAATGAAATTTCATTTCAATAGCATGAGTAGAGCAGAAGTTATTGCAGAATAATTAGTAAAGGAAAAAGTATGACAGACAGACAATTGGACAGACAGAAAGATGACATAGAAGAGATCCCTATGTGTAACCACTGCTTACAGCATGTCACACAAAAAAAGCACACATCTATAAAAGTGCCAAGGCTTATCCTTCAATGATATCTATATAAAAAATCATGTGTACAATTTTGAAAACTAACCAATTATAACATAATCAAATTTTCCTTCTCTATTCGCCACATCTGCATGAAAATTTATAACAATGCATTTAATACAATTTAAGACAATGCATTAATATTATTTTTCACTGACCTTGCTAAGAAAAACTATACCTTGGTGAAATATGTATAACTTCAAAAATGGATGTTAATGTTAGAAAGAAATTAAGAGAAAGTGAATAACACTGATAGCATATTACCTCCATTATAACAAGGGTTGGTCCCACTGCATTCATCCACATCCAGCTCACAATTCACCCCTGAGTACCCTGTGTTCTTACAATCACACGTGTAACCTCCTGCAGTGTTTGTACACACACCCCCATGTTCACACGTGTAGTTTAGTGCACATTCATTCACATCAACACCGCATGTGTCACCAGTGTACCCTGTCTGACTGCAGTCACATGTGTAGGGCCGGGAGTACATGCTACATCCAGCTGTCTGTACACAACGTGATGTCTGACATGTATCGTTATGCCAACCACATGTCTGGAGCACTTCCGGACAGTCGCACCATCCTCGATACTGACATTGACCATTATTCTGACAGGGCTGACTGTAACATGCGTCCACCACATCTTGACAGTACCTCCCGCTGTACCCTGACCGGCACTGACATAAATATTTCCCAATGTCGTCTACACAAATAGCACCATTTTCACACAAATTTCCCACACAATCATTGATATTCGTGGCACATAACTCTCCTGTGAATCCATTCTGACACTGACACCTGTAGATGGCACCACTCACCACCTCACAGATTCCATTATTTTGACATGGACTAGAAGCACATCCCCGTTCATCGTTTTCACACCTTTCACCTGAAAATTTGTCTAAACACTGGCACTCGAATCTGTTAACCATGTCAACACATGTAGCATTATTTTGGCATGGTGAAGAATCACATTCTCTTGTCTCATTTTGACACATTTCCCCGATGTAACCTGGTGAACATCGACATCGAAATCCTGGGAAAAACTTTGCCTCGTGTTTACTGTCAATACAAGTGCCACCATTCTGACATGGATTAGACTGACATTCATCAATATCAGTTTCACAGTGATCACCGACAAACCCTTCTAAACATGTACATTTATACTGTAATGAGGAGTCAGATGAGTTAAAAAAGCACTGAGCACCATTTTGGCAGGGATTAAAGTTACATCTATTTATAGGAACTTCACATGTTATGCCAGAGAAGAACTCAGTACACAGACACCTGAAGGAAGTCTTATCATTGAGGCATTTAGCATTATTTGCACATGGTTGACTGGTGCAGAAATCCTCAAACTGACAGTATGCTCCATAATGACCAGTCATACAGTCACATGTGTAACCTTGCGAATTGGTAACACACGTGGAGTTGTGTTGACAAAGGTTCTCAAAGCAGAAGTCATATATCTGACACTGCTTCCCTGAGTAGCGCTCCAAACATCTGCAAGAAAACTCACGGTTGTCAGCTACGCCTAAACATGTCCCACCATTAAAGCATGGTTGAGGCTTACAAATGTCCTCCTCTTCACATCTCTTCCCAAAGTAGTCCTCTGGGCACTCACATCTATATGCATTTACCATATCCCTACATGTTCCACCATGAAGACAGGGACTACTTTCGCACTCATTGACCTCTGTAGAGCACAGGTCACCTGCCCAACCTGGATGACAAGTACAGGTGTAATGAGAGGGGAATACAAGGGTACAGTTGACAGTTCCCTCACTGGAACACGGACCAGCATCACAGGGGTCATACACAGACTCACAAAACTGTCCGGTGTAACCCTCATTACAAGCACATGTGTAACTCATATGGCTGTCAGTACACATGCCATTTATACACTGATTTTGAACACAATCATCAACACTTTGATTACATTCTGGTCCCTCCCAGCCTTCAAGGCACGTGCAAACACGTGCATTCCATAAGTCTTCGCAGTTTGACTGCCCAGTGCATGGCTCTGTCTCACACATATTGTCACCATGACAACCAGATTTCACATTTCTGCTATCAATTGTGACCCCTGGCTGACTGTGGTCAAAATAATGGATGGAATTGTTGTTATATGTAATGCCACTCAAACATCCTTTGAACTGCCCAACCATGTAGCTGGGATCATCTGCAGTAGAAAACATACCAATTATTGCCACCTACTGACCAATTATTGCCACCTACTGACCAATGCTATTGAAGTATTTGTAAACAGTCATTCTTCTGCAATAACATAAAAAAAACTAATGTAATTTTATGATTATAAAAATTCTTCGAAGAGAGCCTTCATGTTTAATAAGACAGAAGAACAAAAAGTTTGAAGGAAGAAAATATGTAATTATGCTATTTAATCCCAGGGTTTCAATAAGCAGTCATAGACATATGTCTGAAAATCCCAAAATATGTCCAACATTTGACCCTGAGCATTTTGCAATTTCCTCAAAATCGCCTCGCAGGCATCTGTTTCTGGGACTAGATGTTTTCATAATCTCCTGTCAAAATTGGTTAGAACCAGATTTCGTAAGCAAAAGGCTGATGGTTATGCTTTGACAGACAATGACCCCTATGGAGCCAATTAGTCGTCTGTGTAATGTTTTGTAGATCTGTATGCAAACTGAATTACAATTACTCCACCCACTTTCACTCACTGACAGAAATATGCCTAGATATACCTAAAACTAGGGTCAGGTAACAGATGGCATTACTTGTTATCTGCTTGGATTACCAACCATAACCTGCTAAAGTTTAATAATTAAAGTTAAAAGGCAATTACTACAAGTTTATATCAGGTTAAAATTGCTTGGAATTTTAAATGTTTGACTGCAAAGCAAGATGCTGTTAAATCAAGGATTGGAAAGAAAAATGCAAAATTCACATAACATCAAAAGTCAAACATTGAAATGTTAACTGACATCAAAACTTTTCATCAAAGAAACAAGAGCTGTCAGAGGACAGCACGCTCGACTATTCAAAATGCTTGTTGGTAAATCAAATGAAATCTATTTCAATTCTTGCCCTTCACATACCCTGTACATAATAATAGTTAAAAATGATATACCTTGATAGTCTGATACCCCTTAATATTTTTATGATGTCTAAAATCAATCCCATGCCTAGTTACTGAGACATAAGCACAATAACACTGTGCATGCAAAACTTTAACCAAAAATCCAAGTTAGAGAAGGGCCATTATTTGCATCAGTCCAAAATTTATCCTCTTGTTTTCTGATGCCCTTGAAGACACCCCTTCACTTTCTAGTCAATTCCACAAGCAATTTCTGAGATATAAGCTGGATAGTAGCTTGAATGCAAAAATTTAACCAAAATTCTAAGTTAAAAAAGGGGCCATAACTTGTAATATATTCCATCAAAAGTTACCTACCTTGATAGTATGATACTCCTAAACATATTAAAGATATTTCAAATCAATCCCATGCCCGGATACTGAGATATAAGCATGAAAGTAACTTACATGCAAAACTTTAACCAAAATTTCTAAGTTAAAAAAGGGGCCATAACTTGTAATATATTCCATCAAAAGTTATCTACTATGAAAGTATGATACCCTTAAACATATTAAAGATGTTTCAAATCAATCCCATGCCTGGATACTGAGATATAAGCATGAAAGTACCTTGCATGCAAAACTTTAACCAAAATTTCTAAGTTAAAAAGGGGCAATAATCTGTAACATATTCCATCAAGAGTTACCTACCATGAAAGTATGATACCCCTAAACATATTAAAGATGTTTCAAATCAATCACATGCCTGGATACTGAGATATAAGCATGAGAGTATCTTTCATGCAAAACTTTAACCAAAATTTCTAAGTTAAAAAGGGGCCATAGTTTGTAATATATTCCATCAAGAGTTATCTACCTTGGTTGTCTGATGCCCCTAAACATATTCATAAACTTTTGAGTCAATACCATGAATGGTTATTGAGATACAAACTAGATAGTAGCTTGCACGCAAAACTTTAACCAAATTTTCTATTGCATGCAAAACTTTAACCAAAATTTCTAAGTTAAAAAGGGGCCATAATTCATATTAAATTCAGTCAAGAGTTATCTACCTTGGTTGTCTGATGCCCCTGAACATATTTATAAACTTTCAAGTCAATACCATAAATGGTTATTGAGATATACGGTTGATAGTAACTTGCACGCAAAACTTTAACCAAAAGCTGCAACGCCAACGCCGACGCCAGGGCGACTACAATAGCTCTCATATTCTTTGAATAGTCGAGCTAAAAAGGAATGAAAGGAAAAAAAGTAACAACTTTGACTAGATTTACACAACCAATGTTTTTTCCCTTTTCTCAATACATTTTAGTTTCAAATGGCTAATTTAGTGTCAGGTTGGCAATTTAAACTTTCAGGTGTGTAAAATTGCCAGTGTTTCTGTTGGACAAAAGTAATACTTTTAATTTAGCTTAAAGGCTAAAAAGACATGTTTTGGGTAGAGAACATATGTTTTGCAAAAACCGTTAATATGGCACATGAACTGCACTATTCCATGAAATCCCGTGTATTGATAATCCCCTTGATCATGAACTTACAACAAGTGTTCAATGAAGAAAACCACCATATATGAGTGCTTCAATGTCTTCAAGAAAGATCCTTCACATGATGTTGCTGACTGCCCAAGATCTGGACGTCATGCATGACGTCAGGAGAAGTAAAAAGAATTAAGGAGTTGTCCGGGAAACAACAGGTCATGCTTTGACAAGTGGATTTTATATTTCACAGTTTATTCTAATAACCATATCAATAAATAGTTTAAGAAATGTTTCCAGATACTTTCTGAACGCCCTTCATATCATGTAGATAAATCTTAATATAAACATATATCCAATTACACACAAGTTCTATGTTCTAAGACATTCACCTCTCTTGAATGGCTTGGCTCCTACATAAACTTTGATCTCTGGCTGATTCAGGTAAGGGTTGAAGTCTGTCTCAATCAGAGATAGTGACCTTGACCCTTGTGTCACCGTGACAACAGATTGACTTCTGATCCATGAGATTTGATGCCATTCAGCATCAGATAGTGTCTCATTGAATGTCAAGGTTGTGGCTGAAAGTTTAAGCAACATCAAATTAAAAAATATGGATAATACAATGTATCAATAATGTTTTCACATTCTAGTTCATGTTCATGGAATAGTAGAGACTTACATCTAGACATAATGCTACTTGGGGATTTCCAGAATGTGTTTTGTAATGTCAGGAACAAAATTAATTTTTCTTCAATAATCAAATATCTTTGCTGATTTTGTAAAACTTAGAATATTTCTTTTAAAAGACACTTCTTTACTAAGTTAATGCTTGTCTTTAAAAGCTTTCCTTTAATTTTAGACTTTATATCTCAGTATTCTGCAGTGCAAGTTAACTATTAAACATAGACAAAGATAAAAGCAGCATAAAAATGCAAATAACAAAATAATATAGCATCAAGAATATAAACATACATGGCTGAGGTAGCATTTGGAGAAAGTTGTATACCTTTATTTGTTGTCCTGGTAACTTGAAGGTGCGACTTGTACAACCCAAACTCCAAGCTGGTGTAAGGTTGAGACAGATGGGTGGGGTAATACTGTATTAACATCAGGGTTGCAGTGCTTGTCCTGGTTCGAAATCGAAACATGCCGGAGTCACCAAAAGACACCTGAGTTGTGTCAATCCCTAGCACCATGTGACTGGACTCCCCAAAAAATGTTACAGGGACATCTGTGGGTCAGTAAATATTATTACTTTATTTAAATCTTTATGTCTGAATTCATATAAATACACTAGGCAGAGAACCTGCTGTATGTAGCTAGCTTTCAGTCCCATTTTAGTATTTAGTACCTATTTTAACAATGTAGCCACTTCCTCTACAAACCCAAGCCCAAAAGGTGATTCTTCAGACATAGTCTTACAATAACTTTCAAAGGCCGCCATTGTCCAGTGGTAACATATCAGATTACGTATCCAAAGGTTGTGGGTTCGAACCCTGTTGGAGGCAAGAATTCTACACGACCTTCCCAGGCGCAAATAACTGGTCCAATCCAGGAACCATCGAGAGAGATTAGTTAGTTGTAAGAACTTGTTTCCCAATTGACGTAAAAAATAAATAAGTTTAAACTAATAGCTTTGCGTTTCAAAGTCTTGTACAAGCTATTTGACTTAAATGTTCATATGATTAATTCATCTTCAATATTAATTTTTAACTATTTTCATTGTTAAGATCATAGCACTAGCTTTCCTCTACAGCAATATCTTGACTAACATGACACTTTCCTTTCATTCCTTATACTTATTTTTTTTTTTTTTTTATATTCAGTTGTCTGCTAGAAAAAATACTTATAAATATTTTGTTTCAATAAATTATTCCTTTGTTATCAAGTTCCATATAAAGGTATTTCTAAATCAATTGCACCTACCTTCACTGCAATCTATGCCAGTAAAACTGTTTCCACAGTCACAGACATGTTCCCTCCACCCTCCCACACATGTTCCTTTCTGTTTGCATGGCAACTTAGAGCACAAATCGTCCCTGGGGCAGCCAGGTTTGGGAGAGTCCGGGTCATTACGAAAGATAGACTGGGAGGCAGTCTGGAAATCCATCGCCTTCTGGTTAACTGTTAGGTTCTTTATACACCCAGTGAAGCTACAAACAATGACAGGTTCTTTATACACCCAGTGAAGCTACAAACAATGAAAACCTTCTTCACCAGTGATTATAAGACAATCACTGATAGCTTATATGAACCCTTTCTGTAAAATAGTTTTTATCACGGCAAATGTCCCAAACCAAATGTATAAGGTATAAAATGGCACTTATACTATCTTGCCATAGAGCTAGCTTTTGTGGCGACGTGGTAGAGTGTCCAATTTGCATACTGAGGGTCCCGAGTTCGATACCAGCTCGGGGCAGTAGGATTTTACTTGGTTACATTTTGCGCCCAACGTAAATAACCCACCATTGTAGAAGGGATGGCACCCTTAGAAAGTCCCACAGACGTTCAAACTACAGGAATCTGAGGACAGATTCTTGAAAGGAGGGGGTGTACATGTATGTAGTAGAGGTATAAAATGGCACTTATACTATGTGGCGACGTGGTAGAGTGTCCGATTTGCATACCGAGGGTCCCGAGTTCGATACCAGCTCGGGGCAGTAGGATTTTACTTGGTTACACAAATGTCTGGAGTGTTTAATATTGGGCTACATATATATGGTTTAACCAAATCCCAAGCTGTGCTCGAGATAAAGAAAACAAGAGCAATGCATGCAGATGTCAATGCTCATCTGTTGGGTTTATTTCTTTATAAGAGGGGGGATAAATTAGTTTAAATGGATCTAAAAGTTATGACCTTTGATGAGGATGTAGCCCTTGTGATAGTAAGCAAGTAAATATAAAGTTTGATGACACACTTAAATAGTTTAGAAATGATGACCAAGGTTAAAGTTTTTCGATCACTGCATTTTAATTTTCAAAAAAGGGAGTAACAGTAATTACAATGCTGACACCAACGACAATAACACCAGAGTGATGACAATACCATGACTTTATCACTGGAAAACAGACAAGCTAAATATCAAACTAGCCACAGAAATAAATGGATCATAGCCTATGGTGTAAATAAGTATTTTATTGCCAGGCACATACCTGTGATAGTGTTTGAGGTCAGGTCTCTTCCTCCACTTGTCAAGGGCAGGGTGTTCGTGTAGCTGTCCCAAGAACATGGGCGTGTGGATGTCCAAGAAGTTCCCAACAGTGCCTGTGGCACTTCCTGCTATACTGTCCCCTGCATCTGATACTAGGTATACATGTGAGAAAATTATACTCAATTCACTGCATGGTCAGATAATTAAAAATTTAAACTTTTTTTTTTTTCCCCAATAATTACAAGACAAGTTATTATGAAACAATCTATATTAATTACTTTACATGGTTCTGATGACAGTGTATATGGCTATTAATGTGGAAGGAAACTGGAGAAAAGAAACGTGTCTATGTCTGAGCAGGTGACCACTGTACCCTCTCACGTACCTGACCAGAAATTAAACACCCGGGACATGTTGGTGAGAAGCAATGTACTTTCCCAATATGCTGTCCAGACACCCAAAAATGCCAGACAATAAAGGAAGCTACACCAATACAGGATATGAATAGTGTCTAATTACCCAGTATTTAGTGATAAAAGCCTTGAACACAAAAAAAAACCCTTTAACCTTCAGTAAGTTTAATAAACAATTCGTTCATTTATATTTTTAGTTAACCTGCTATTTTTTTGTATATCTATGACATAGTATTATTATTTCTTGGCTACCTTAAAATCTGAGATATGACTTTAACAAATTAGGTTACCGGATGATATTCATATAAAACAAAATAGCCAATGAAGTGCAGATTTTTTTATCTATATTTGTGCAGTGTTTATTTCAAACAGGAACCAAGAACTTTTCAATCAAGTCCAACAAACAAAATTATTTTACACAGAATACCCTGTAGATCATTCCTTTGAAAAATAAGACCTGATGGTATAATGTTTTTTTTTCATCAAAAGTAGGTCAAAGGTCATAAGGTCAAGTAGATAATGTAAAGGTCCATCCACTTAAGCAACTTTCCAAATATTGAAGCAATCCAATGAAGGACATAGAAGTTACAGCAGATTAAAAACAAGAGGGCCAAGATGAGAAATATTGCCTTCATAACCAGCACAAGTTACTATATTATAGCATAGTTGTACAGAATACTTATATAGCAAAATTACAAAACAGTACCCATGGTCAAACTTGGCTGAGAGATTATGGGCATAACATTGTCATAAAACTTCAAAATGACTGTGCAATAAATGAAGATACTTGAGTGATAACAAGGTGTTTACAGAGTAAAATATGGCATTTTAGAAAATTAAAGGGCAATAACTCCCAACCAAATTAGGTGATATCAGTCTCAGATGACTGCTGAAGAAATGAAGATTTTTGAGTGCAAACAGTCTGAAATCTGGCATATTTTAATATTACAAGCTAGGTCTACAACTCCTGTTAATTGACCGATATCAACGATAATTAAACTTGGCCAAGAAATCATAAGCTGCCAACATTGTCATAAAGTTTAAAGATTATTGCTCAAGAAATGAAAATGCTAGAATGTAAACAAAGTGAAATCTGGCATTTTTTCATATTAAAATGTCCATAACTCCTGACCTAATCGGCTGATATCAGCCATAATCAAACTTCGCCTAGAGATTATTGCTTTAAACATTGTCATCAGGTTTAAAGATGATTGCTTAAGAAATGAAAATGCTAGAGGACGACGGACATTCATCGATCCTAATAGCTAATCCTGAGCACATCTGCTAAGGTGAGCTAAAAAGGTCAACCTGAACTGACGCTCGAGGCCACTAAACACCTGCCCAGACATCACCTATTTAAAGGATGTTTTTTTTGTTTAACCTGTCTAAAAAGATCAATGTGTGAAATATGCTTTCCAGTTTGGAATCATAACTAAACTTTAACATAAGCTATTTTCAAAACAATCAATTCTGATGCAATAATAATCTATGCATGGACTTGGTCTGTAACTAACCTTGTAATTTGTACACCCCCTGTCCAAACTGTGCTGAAATATGGAACCAGTCTCCATTTTCCAAGTTACTGACACGGCTGATGAAGTCATCACCATTGACGACGATGTGAAGGACCAGTTGACCCTCCTCTAAATACAGGGCCATGAGGTCAAGGTCAACCTGAAGGCAGAAATGGTTCACTTGCTACAGGCATATTCAAGACTTGCATAACAGCATAGAGATTATAAGAATAATGAACTTTACAAACTAAATCACTGATTAGTTGTGACGTATGACGTACCGTGTACAGAATCATGCCAGATGTGGAGTTGGCTGAGACCATCAGAGAGAGGCTCGTCACCTTGGAGAAGTTGGCCAGATGCAGGAACGAGTCTGACACAAAGTGAGCCGTGGACTGCTGCTCACACAATGGACCTGACAACACAGATATATACAATATATAAGAAATAATTCAAGTTCAGGTACATAATATTATATTACTCTGGCTTTGCCTTCGTGATATTATTATTTGCACCTGAAAGGGAAAAATTGTGGTTAAATACACAACCACAGATACACATTGATATTTCGATTCTAACCCAATATTCTTCATTTTTCATCTGTACTATTTTCTTGACGCAGAACCTACAAGCCAAATTACTTCTACATCAGGTTCTCCCTAAATAAAGAAATGACGATAATAAATAAAGAACTAGAAATGTGTCCATAGGACACAGATACTTTCAGAGTTACATGCCTCACAAGCATAAAATACCATATTTTTAAAAAACAAAGGCCCATAACTCTGTCAACTTCAACAGCAATTTGATAAAAATACCCAGGTGCACAAGTTCTTGTCCTGATTGATATATCCATGAAAATTCAAGTCTGTAATACAAATATTTTCAGAGTTACATGTGTCACAAGCATAAAATTCCATATTTTTCAACAAGAGGGCCATGATGGCCCTGAATCGCTCACCTGAGTACCATTGCTTCAACTGATGTCAAGGTTTTTAAACAGACAAGGATTCTGATATAACTTAATCTAAAACATTTTACCCCTGACAATACTACACACCAAATATCTAAGCAATGGGCTATATGGTTTCAGAGAAGACTTGGGCGCAGGGTCATTTATCACCGTAGGGCCAAGACTTTGAAAATCTTTGTAATAAACCATTAGATGCAACTACATACCAAAAATCTTAGCTCTAGGCCTTATTGATTCATAGAAGAAGATTTTTTAAGATTTTCCTATTTAACTCTATGTAAAACAAGTGACCCCTGGTGTGGGGTCATTTATTACCATTGGGCTATGATTTGTACAATCTTGGTAGTGGCTCATAAGATGATGCTACATACCAAATATCTAAGCTCTAGGCCTTATGGATTCATAGAAGAAGATTTTTTAAGATTTTCCTATATAACTCTATGTAAAACAAGTGACCCCTGGTGCGGGGTCATTTATCACCATAGGGCTATGATTTGTACAATCTTGGTAGTGGCCCATAAGATGATGCTACATACCAAATATCTAAGCTCTAGGCCTTATGGATTCATAGAAGAAGACTTTTTAAGATTTTTCTATATAACTCTATGTAAAACAAGTGACCCCTGGTGCGGGGTCATTTATCATCATAGGGCTGTGATTTGTACAATCTTGGTAGTGGCCCATAAGATGATGCTACATACCAAATATCTAAGCTCTAGGCCTTGCAGTTTTGCAGAAGAAGATTTTCAAAATTTTCATTTTTAAAATCTATTTTTAGCTCCTGTGACCTAATTATGCAATGGACCAGAACCATTTATACAACTTTAGTAGAGCTTCATCCAAGGAACATTCCTGCAAAATATTTTTCAAATTGGCCAAGTCGTTTAGGAGGAGATGTTGTTTGAAGCAATTGTTGACGCCGGACGCACGGACGCACTGACGCACGGACGATGGACGCCTGACAAAAGGCGATCAGAAAAGCTCACCTTGAGCACGTTGTGCTCATGTGAGCTAAAAACAAAGACTCATAACTCTGTCAACTTCAATGGTGGTTCAATGAAAATACCCAGGTGCACTTGTTCATGACCTGAATAATATATCCATGAATATCAAGTCTGTAGTTCAACTACTTTTGGAGTTATGCATGTCACAAAGTTTCGGGACAGTTGTACAGACAAAGGCAAATCTATATCCCCCCCTCCCCCCATTTTTGGTGAGGGCATAAAAACGCATTAATTTTATTTGTGTTGATTATATTCTTTCCTAACACTCTTTTAATTCTCTTAATCTCATTTTATTGTTTTTATATCTCTTACTGCCCCCTATATCTTGCAAAATAAACATCAAGTGGTATCTCAAATCTTGTAAATTATGTCATTTTGTTAAATTATTAACATGAGCATGTGCATGCTTACCACGACCTGTTGTTTTTTTTCCTTCTTTCTGTATAGAGAGAAAGATTTCAAGTTGTGTTAGAATATAAAATTATCTATAATAACAGTATCAAGGAGGTCATTTTTATAGAGTAGAGACAAAAGAACATGCACAAAAGCAAATTTCAACAACATGGATGTGGGATCTGATCCTAAGTGTTGAAGTGAACAAGTGATAAAAAGGATAAACCTGGTATTGATGCCTTTGCCTGAAACTCTCTCAGTAACAGGCTTTGGCAGTACATTCTATGCTGCATCTTACAGTGAAATGCTTTTAAAACAATTTATACTATATCTTAATACATGCTGAAACTAACACCATATTCATTTGTAAACTTTCAATCATTTATCACAAATAAATGTAAACACTCAGGAATGAGCCAGTAAATGACAGTAACTGATACATCATGTCTGAATGAGAAATCAACAACAATCTTCACCTATGAATCCAGGTGCGCAACTACACCTTGCACTGAACCAAAGATCGTCACACTGCCCACCATGTAAGCACATGTTCTCCAAACACAGGTGATGTGACCTGCATCCTGCTGATGGGAGATGGTGTGTTGTGTTTTGTTGGGAAGGAGGGAGGAGGCTCATCTGCTGACCATCTACACTCAAGTTCTGAAATTTCATTAAGAAATATTTTTATGTACAACAAAGATTCCAAGTCTTATCTACTGAAGTACCTCAAAATACAGATTACATGTACATACTAAGACAAAGGTAAACTGATATATCAAATAGAATATAGCTTCAATGATATACTGAAAATGTAGGTTTTTCTTTTCATGAAATTTGTTAAAGTTATTCAAAGCAAATACTTATTTAACCCTTTCCCTCATAGAGGAAACCATGAAAAGACCTATGCGAACAGCATAAAACCAGATCAGCCTGCGACTATCTCGCAGGCTGATCAGGTTTTATGCTGTTTGCTGCTCCTCAGTGGTCTGGAAATGAGGATTTTGTAATTAAATTTGGTAAGGTTTAACTGTGGTTTTCTGCAGATCAGGCTTTATGTGGTACCTGTTGAGTGCATCAAAATGAGTCTATATGAGGGAAAGGGTTAAGCTATTAAAATTCATATTCAAAATGCTAAATTAATGAAAAAACAGCATGAGAAATGTAGATAAATGTAATTTTGTTACAAATATTAGTTACTCAGATGTAGTAAACTGTCGGTCTTATAATTATTAATAACCAGACTATCAAATTACATAAAATATATTTCTTTTCATTTTCCCTATCATTTCTATTCAGTTTTCCAAAATGAAATCCCTATGTTGACCTATCACTCTGTCACTCACCCCAATACACCCTACATAGCCAGTCAGTGTCTTCAGTTTGCTCCGTAGGTATGGAGTGACTTGGGTAATTCCTCCAACTGAGATTGGCTGGTTCAAAATAATCTCCTGTCCAATCATTTTCTCTTTTAAAGTCACATGACACTGTTGTTCAGACCTACAGCCACCAAGAGAGACATTAGTTTGAGTGGCTGCTATAGTGATGGTGACATCATGGGACACAACACCACTGATAGGATGCAAGAGAATATCAGCTTCCACAGGGTCACCATGGAGATTCTGGGACACACGAAGGTGACCACCATACAGATATATGGCCAAATGGTGGTTCTGGCCTGTCTCTGATACCTGTAACACAAACATCAAAGCCTCACATTGAAAAGCAAATCTGAACCTGTAGGAATCATTCATAAAGAAAGTTAGGCACATATGGAATAAAACCAGGGCTTCATTTTGTTGGTAGACTACTGGGACTGAGTGTGGCTTCAAAAGTTGTGAGACGGAGTCCCTGGTAAGTGTTTTATAATGATTAGCTATGTAATACTATTTTTTTAAAAGGCCCCATTATCTCTATGTGTGTGCTACAGAGTTGTTAAGAGATACAGTCTGTTCATACTTGTTAATGACAAAGTTACTACAATGCATAAATGAAAAAAAAAATTACTTGTGATCATTCATTTGTTTACAAACATAACTAATTTGCATATCCCGCATATCTTTGTCCATTTTCTGATGTTTTCCACTGACCTTCCATATGTCTCCATTAACAAATTACAAGTACATAAATTGATGACGTAGCAGATAAACAAATTCTAATTTGGTGACAGTTTTTCAAATTCATATTATTTCTGATTACAAACCGTCTTTAGGAATATTTGCCAATGCAAAATGCAAACAATGAGAGTATTAAATTTTTGACATCCATCCAAAATACTAAATTGCATAACTTGATCAACATTTTCAATGTGTTTAACTGTTATATTACAGCAGATATTTGTATATTATGTACCATTTATGTTAGTCAACAATATGTCAATGTTATTTGATATTTTCTTTTTTCACAATATGAATCAAACTATAAATAATTACAGAATGTAAGTCTAAACTGACTTTATAAAAATACTTAACATATTAATATCAGAATCATCTAACAAGTTAAAATTCTTGCATTGTACTTTATTGACTGTAATTAATTTCTGTCATGGTCAATGTCAATGAAATTCCCAAAGCAATGAGTTTTCTACATACAGAGTATAATTTGGATTAAAGTCAAATGATAAAATGTCTTCAAATGTCACTATACTGTTGTAACAGACAGACAACTGGACAGACAGTCACAGTGACACCTGAATACCCAAATTAAATGCAAGAATTAAATATGTATACTAGCTAGATTTGATATCTACAGAATTTCAGTCCTATAAGATTACTACAAACAAGAACTTTATAGTTGTGTGTTATAACAATTTAGACTCTGAACCTCCATTATCAGTCTGAATAAACAAGGTATGATGACTTTTTTACATTTGTAACATAATATTTAGCCTACCCCCTGTGCCACAGCAATGATTCCCTCCAGGACACTTGTACTAAACCAGAGCTTTATCTCCAGGCCCGAGGTCGCAGCCCGAGTGACCCTCAGCAATCTTCTGTCATATGACCTCAATACTGCATCTGATCGGCCCAAATATCTAACTGATCTCTTAGTAAGGGAATGGTTGACACTCAAGTGTGTCACAATAGCAACAGATGACCCATTGAATGTTGCTATAGAAACATGCTGACACTGGTCACCATGGATACCAGGTGGGCAGTCACATTGGTAACTATTGACAACAGGCTCTGTACAGATGCCACCATTCAGACATGGCAGACTGAGGCATTCTTGGATATCTTCACTGCAGTTTTTCCCTGTAATTCAAAGTCATAATGACTAATTTGTTGTTTTAAAATTTTCAATTTCATAACTTTATTCTTCAAATATTATTGGTCATAAATTTCAAATATTTGAAACACTTAAATCATAATTTGCATACAATTAGTATTTGAGTAAAGGGTGTGCACGTCATACCTAAATAGGAAATACAAATGATAGGTAATAAGGAATAATATGGAAAATGGTAGTATGTCACAAGTAAGTCTACTGTGCCTAAATATTAGGCCAATGTTTCTATTCCTGGCATATCACATTTATGATGTATAATTCATGTGTACCTGAAATCACTAGCATCAGTTAGCATCTAATTAATACTGAACACAACAGAATCTAATTCCAAACAGTATTAAACAATAAATTCTTGGCTAAATATCTTCCACCTTCAAATAAATAAATCAATTAATTAAAAAAAAAAAACAGAGGGCCATGATGGCCCTGGGATCGCTCACCTGAGAACCAGGTATTAGTAGGAGGAAAAGAAACAGCAAATATGATATTGTAGAAAATGAGTTCTGCCCTCTGCCAGTCATAAATCGAGTGAGTACTTTTGGACAAGAAGAATTTTCAAATTTGTACTATATACATATTAGGAAAATGGGCTAAGCCCCCTAGCTGCCATGTTTTACAACAAATCAAAATAATTTTAACAATCTTGGTAGAGAGTGACCCAAGGACATTTAAGCCAAATAACTTTGAAATCCAGCCAGTATTTTTGGCCAAGAAGATTTTTCAAATTTGTACAATATACATATAAGGAAAATGGGCTCTGCCCCCTGGTGTCCATGTCTTTCAATGGATCAACAATCTTTTGATTTGAACAATCTTGGTAGAGAGTGACCTAAGGAACATCTCTGCCACATAACTTTGAAATCCAACCAGTACTTTCGCACAAGAAGATTTTTGATGTTTTGACTTGACTATTTGAGTTTACCGTCGCTTCGACAGTATTTCAGTCCTATAGCGACGTCCAGCTAATTACAGGTGGAGGAAGACCCCGAATGCACTGAGGCATCCGGGTAGAACCACAGACCTACCACAAGCCAGCTGGAAGGCTTCCTCACATAAAAATCCAAATAACCCTGCCGGGATTCGAACCCACGCAGTGAGGGGCTGAGTGAGTGTTAAAGTCAGCGACTTTACCCTCTGGGCCACGGAGGCCCCTTTTGATGTTTTAACTATATACATATAAGGAAAATGGCGGCCATGTTTTTCAACAAATCAAAATAATTTGACCAATCTTGGTAGAGAGTGACCTAAGGCACATCTGTGCCAAATATCTTTGAAATCTGGCCAGTAGTTTTGGAGGAGAAGATTTTCAATATGTTCACATGTTTTTTTCTATCTATTGCCATGGCAACCAGAGTTCTGCATGGAATCAAATTCTTTGAACAACTATGAAAGGGCAACACCCAAGGAACATTCCTGTGAAGTTTCTTTAAAATTGGCCCAGTGGTTTAGGAGGAGATGTCATTTAAGTTAAATGTTGACGATGGACGCCGGAAATTCATCGATCACAATAGCTCACCTTGAGCACATTGTGGTCAGCTAAACTAAAAAAAAAAAAGTGTCAAACAGCTAAAATAAACCTTATTTTTTGACAGGATCATGTCAAAAGCAACATAATCTATTACTGAAGATGCTAAATACCTACAAATACCATTCTCATAAAGCAACTGTAACTATGTCAATCAATGATAGTCTTGACACAGTTGAAGATAGACATGGCAATGCCACGAAACCAGATTTTTCATAGTCAAATTCTAGTTCAAAGCTTGCGTTTTGGAATGCATAAACTTAAATGGAAGCCATATTGTTTTTTCCTTTGGAAATGGAGGCAACTCCACTGTGGGACATTTGCCACTGGCAAGTTTATAACTTAGAAGAAAAATAACAATGGAGTGCCCTAGGAGAATACTAAGTGATATCAGAAACTGTTAGAGACAGGTAATGGTCCCTGAATATTTTTTGGTCAAAAATAATAGCTGTCAGTATATGATGGGTTTTGAAAGTTGGAACATTTTGGATAAGGTAAAGTACAAAAAAAATCCACAATTATCTAATTCTTAAGAATTCTTTAAGTTAGTTATTTTGTATGTGACCTGTCATCTATGTAAAATAACCACTGATACCAAATTACTCCAAAAATACCATCATGAAAAAGCAAGACCAAACACAAAAAACAGACCACATTTTTTTACCTTTGACCTATAAGTATGACTTTGGAGCAAAGGGTCTGAGTCTTGTGTGCTGCACATCCTCTCATGATGTTGAACATTTGCCCCAAGTAATTGTAAAATCCAACGACATAAGAGGTTGTCATGGACCGGACACATTAAAAAACACCCCATTTATCTTTCAGTGTGACCTTGACCTTGGATCTAAAGGACATGATTTATGTGTGTTGCACATCATCTCATGATGATGAACATTTGCAATTTAAAAATCCATCAATAAATGAGGAAGTTATGGTCTGGACACACACACAAAAAATACTTTCATTATCTTTGATCTCTAAGTTGTGACCTTGACCATGGAGCTACCTGCCTGCTGCATATTGTTTTATGATGGTGTTCAGTTGTGCCAAGTAATTTTAACATCCATCAATAAATGAGGAAGTCATGGGCCAGAAAGAAAAAAAAATGTTGATCTTTGACGTTTAAGCGTGACCTTGACCTTGGAGCCAAAACCCTGGGTCTTGCATTCTACTCATTGTCTTATGATGGTGAACATTTGTGCCAAGTAATTTTGAAATACATCAATAAATAACAAAGTTATGGTCTGGACAAAAATACCCCATTTTTGATCTTTGACCTCTAAGTGTGACCTTGACCTCACTTAAGAATAAAACAATCCAAACCTTCCTCACAATACAACCTAACTACTGACAAAGTTTGGTAGACATATATCTTTTCTAACACAAGTTATCATCCAGACACTAAAGTGATGTACTTTTTTCTGTTTTTAGCCACAGTGACCTTGATCTTGACTTCAACTACCCAGGAAACAATCATAACCTTCCTTTATATGCAACCTAACTACTGACCAAATATGGTAGAGATATCTCTTTCTTAATAAAAGTTATTGTCCGGAAACCAAAGTGATGCCCGCATGGGATGACATTAGCGAATCTAATAACCAGAATATTTCTTAGAAAAATCTGCTTAAAATATATGTCTAGTTGTAAAACAGTATACTTCTATTGTGATGTTAGCTTTCTCAAAGGAATAGCATCAAAACTTCTAGGGTAAGTTTTAAAGAGATAAAACAGGAGGGCCATAATGACCCTGAAGTGCTCACCTGAAAAGTAAATATCCATAAGGCATTCAAAGTTGATCAAACATGATTTTGGTCATTAAGACAAATCCATTTCTTGGTTAGGTTTTCATTTAGGTTATATCTATGAATGTTTGGAAACACACAACATACATTTCCATCCATGGTGGGATCCTAAGAAATATCACCATGTGGTGGAAAATGGTGAAAAATCTACTTCTGTCATGGTCCAATACAGGTGTGTGACGTATCTATGTATGTATGCCAAAACATTTTGAATTCAAGCCAGTTGAACTGGAGAAGAAATGCAATCATTATGGACACATCTGGAAAATTAGCTCTGCTCCAAGTGGAAATGTGTCATCCAAAGACCATCTGTACCAAGTCATTTTAAAATCTGGCCTGTAGTTTCTACTAAGAAGATTCTTAAAGTCTTCTCTTTTCTTCCCTTTCCCTTGCTATGGCTACAAGAATTCTGCATGGAATTCAAAGGGACCACACAAAGAACATCCCTATAACCTGTTATCACAATTTAAAGGGACCACACAAGGAACATCCCTGTAACCTGTTATCACAATTTGAGGGGCCACACAAGGAACATCCCTGTAACCTGTTATCACAATTGGCCCTGAGGAGTGGTATGGTCCTACCTTGATACCCTGCGACACAGACACAGGTATAGGTGTTCACCTCATCCACACAGCTGCTGCCATGGTAACAAGGATCTGGGTCACAGTCATCTACATTCTCCTCACACTTCAGTCCTGGAATCACAATGAAAATGTCTTTTAATTAGTGTCCGATTATATCCACATGTATACAGATTCTATTTCATTTCACTATGCATGTATAAATCATTCTATACTTTCAGCAATCTGACTTTTTAAGTTACGTTTTTGAAATCAATATGATTTATATCTAAATAAAAAAATAAATATCAATATACCTGACAAACATATGCATATACCTGTAAATCCCGCCACACACTGACACAGGAAATCATTGTCAAGGTCAACACAGGTGGCATTGTTCATGCAAGGGTCAGGGTCACATTCATTTATACTGGCCTCACAGTGGGTTCCTGAAAATTTCATTATGTATACCACACATAAAAACACATTAAAAACTTTTAGAAAAAGCAAAATATGCCCAATCATTTGTTGCAATAATGGTAGGGGCATAAAAAGACATAAATTATTCATAATTCAATTTTTAATCACAGCCCTTGTAACATTATATGTATTTCTCTAATTGCCAACAACATTTGTGTGAAGTTTCACAGCTACAGTCTCTGTGCATTGACAAAACTACTCATGCAAACTTCTCGATATGAACGGGGCATAATTGCATGCCTTCATGACTTCACTTCATAAATGGTGGGGCTTAAAAAGAGTGAAATGTAAAAACATTTTAAAATTTATAATAGGTTCTGTTCATCAAAATGCTAAAGATATGACAAAACTCCTTAAAAATTTTACCCAAAAAATATTTTATAATCATGCAATCTAGGAACTAAAATACATGTACTCAATGGTACATACTGACTGTAAACCTTTCAGGATACCTTATTATCTTGTTGCTAGATAACAACAAAGCACCAAGTAAAGACATGGATGAATTTATGTTATAAAGACATAATGACATAAGTGTCCTATGAAGCACACGGTGGTGAGTGTGCTCTATAAATACCTGTATAGCCTGGTGCACAAACACAAGTGTACCCATTGACCTCATCTATACACGTGCTACCATGGACACAAGGATCTGGGTCACACTCATTCACATTGACACTGCAGTTGACCCCTGTGTATCCAGGGACACATATACATGTGTAGTTGTTAAACAGGTCGACACATACGGAGTTGTGTTCACACGGTGTGTACAGCTCACACTCATCTTTCTCAACATTACACACAGGTCCTGAAATAAGGATAAACTTCACATAATTTAGCACTCCAAAGCAATACCCATAGTATATTTGATAGCATCCATACAGTTTCTTTAATTTAAACTGGTTAACTTTACTTTAATTTGGCAACAAGTTCTTATAACTTATTCCTTTACTTCATATATAGACTCATTTTTATGCATTTGCAAACAGAGGGTCTCCTCAACACAGGCACAGAAAAAAAAGAAAAGAAAACAAGAAATGTTTGTGAAACATATATGCCCCCCTCATATGCCATAATATGTATATAGCTATATTACATGCAAGGAGTTTGCCTTCATAATGTTGGCTTGTCACAAAAAATTCTCAAACTTCAAAAATTTGAGTGAAAATATAATGTGCTAAAATGTGGAACTAAACATTTACTGAAATAAATGGGCTGGAGAAATATTTACACAAGTCCACAAAGATTTAAGTGAAAGAACATTGTCAGTTATAAACAAACAAAACATTAAGACTTAGTGCTCTAGGTTTATTATAAAAATTAACAAATCAGCCTTGCTAGCCATAAGCACAAACATCCACAATAATGAAAGAAAATGATACATCATCCTTCAAATATCTCAAACTTTAAAACAAAACAACATTACAACATAAATTATGTTATCTTGATCTAAGTAATAAAAAGTCTTTTGCATAATTTCCATATAGTGGCCAAGTCATCAAACATATATACAAATGCAACCTTGTGACCTTGACCTTTGAGGTATTGACACCAAAATTGATAGGGGTCATCTACTAATCATAAGCAACAACAACATGAAGTTTGAGACTTAAAGGTCAAATAGAACTTCAAGTTATCACTCGGACAAGGTCTGGTATTATATATACACAACATGTGACCTTGTGACCTTGACCTTTGAGGTAATGACACCAAAATCGATAGGGGTCATCTACTAATCGTGAGCAACAACCACAAGAAGTTTGAGACTTTAAGGTCAAATAGAACTTAAGTTATCACTCAGACAAGGTCTGGTCTACCGACAGAGACGGACCAACGGACCGACCCACCGACATGAGCAAAGCAATATTCCCCCTATTCTTCGAAGGGGGGCATAAAAAATCTTGATTTCATAATAATACACTAATACCAAAGACCAAAACCAACAGGTTGGCTATTCAAGTTAGCGTGTGAAGGAATCTCATTTACTCTTGGCACATCCACAATATTGTGAGAAAAAGCTGGTGCACTTGCATTTTTGAATAAGGGGAGTAACTACTGCGCCGAGTTGTTACTAATGCCATTTGAAATTGATCGACAACTTTCTGGCTGTTTTTATACATTAAGCTCATTAGGTAGAGCATTTGCCCAAAAGGCCCTGGAGTTTGAGTCCTGGTCAGGCTGCACATTTTTTTCACCCTGTGTCATTCATATTAAATATGTTTGGCTATTGCTTTACACTGAACTCTTGTTCTGGCGCACACCTCAGAGAATTTGAGCCGAGAATATACAATATTTCGTGGAGCAGCTTAATCATCTCTTGGTTTAGGTCTTTGACTTATACATAATACATATGTACCATTTTAATTTCAGTTAATTAATATTAATTAAGTCCTAAGTTTGTACATGACTGTTCACGAGGTAAGGGATTAAACTAATCTCTGGACGTTTCCTGTTTTGGACCAGTACTTAGTGCCTGGGAAAGTTATGAAAAATCCTTCCTCCCAACAGGGTTCGATCCCATAACCTTCTGATCTGCAGTCAGGAATGAAATCACAACAATCAATGAGGACACACATGGATCAAAATGTAAAATAACAACAAATTTTAAGCATATTTTTAGAAGTCTGTTAAACATGTCAATTTAATTGATTAAAAGATACAATCAGTATTTTGTTATTAAAAAACTAATCTTCACTACAAACTATTAAATACAAAGATTAAAGCATGCATACAAACAGCTACATTTGACCATTATGGATTATTCCAATTCTGGATGGCACATGTGGTGACCTTACCTGTATATCCTGGGACACATGTGCATACAAAGTCCCCAAAATCATTAACACAGGTGGCACCATTCTTACACGGGTCCGGCTGGCAGCCATCTAACAAAGTCTCACACTCTCCTCCACTGGTACCTGAAGCAGGAAGTCTGTTCGTATGACAGTGAACTGTCCAATAAAGGAATATACTGGATGGTAATCTGTCATACATGTAGTTGGCCCACATTTGTACCCTGCTTATACATACAGAAGTTATAGTAATAACAGAACAGCTAGCACCTTAAAGCATTATCACGATTTAATTTCATATGATAAAAAGAATCTGACATGAATTGTCATTTCATATCAAATTTTACTGAACTCATTCAGAGCCAGAAGCTTGCTTAATAACATTTTCATGAACTTGTTTAGTAAAATTTGATATGAAATAATTCATGTCAGATCCTATATATACTAACCACATCCATATACAAATCTGTACTAGAGGTCCAAATATGTACCAAATTTTGAAGATTATAGTTTCAAAAATACTAAAATAGGTTAGGTCAATAGGTCATGGTCAAGGTCATTAAAGGGTCAAAGTTTAATTCCGGACAACAAACAATACTTGTGGTCTAAATTTGAAGCTAAAATTAGCTAATATTAAAAGTAGGTCACTTAGTCATGATCAAATTAATCCAAGGTCAAAGTTCAATTCCACACACAAACCTGTACATGAAGCCTAAACTTGAATTGAAAAATTATGTGGTACAAACTGGAATTTTTTTTCGGCGTAGCTGTATAATTTCGATTTCAACTCGCATCTTAAACCAATCAAATGTACGCTAACAGCAGTAAATAATTCTAAGCTGAATAAAAGGACTCCTGTTATTGGTTAACACATCGTTATGGACTATAAAATTACTGTAAATAAGGGGTGCAGCTTGTATATATCATTCAGCTTGGTGTTATTACTTTTCTTTTTGATGTAAACATGAAAGTGATTTCAGTAAGTTAAATACAATCCTTTTCCATCAATTGAGGAATGCTACTTTGTGAAAATGATTTAAAACAATAAAAAAGAATCCACCGTGTTATGACATGAAACCCCTTAATTACTATGTATATTGAATTCTTCCAGCCTGCCGAGATGCTCTCATTGAAAATTAATTCGCCAAAACCAAAACAACTAATAACGCATTTTATATAAAAATTGTCATATGCAATAATGATATGAACAAATATCAAACAAGCCTATTTACAGATATAATTTTTTGTATTACCGTCTATAAATAAGTATATTTCATAGAAAAAATACTGAACTATTTCTAGAGCATACTAAATTTGTTGTGCGTCGGTCTTTCGCGCGCTTTTCCTATACAAAACAACAGATAGAATTCGCTTGCACTAGAGAAAGAGAATGACCTACTTAGGTATGCAGCTCTTTATGAATGAAAGGTTCATGACCTTTACTCCGGATTATTATGTTACAAACAGAACTTCTGTAGCAACAGCGGATGGAGTTTTTGTCGTCATGTGACTGCTTCAATAATTTCAGAAACTCTGGGTTCAGGATGTTAATCCCGTTGCCGTCTCTCAGCGCATTGTGCGCTTTGATTCTTTCATCCTACGCCGAATATCTTTTTTAAAGATATTTCTTGTTTTTAGTAAAAAGGGGGGATATAACCAGATAGATGTTATAGACAAGATATAGATGCACTAGACCATGTTACACACCAAATATCTTAACTCAAGGCCTAGTGGTTTTGAAGAAGAATATTTTTTAAAGATTTATCTTTTAAAATCTAATTTTAGCTCCTATGACCTAGATATTCAATGGACCAGAACCATATGAACAACTCTGGTAAAGTTTTATGCATGGAACATCACAGGCAAGCTCTATTTTATCTGGCCAAGTGGTTTCAGTGGAGATGCCTTTTGAAACAATGATGGACATCAGCGGACAGACTGCCATCGATCCTATAAGCTCACGTGAGCACTACATACTCAGGTGAGCTATCAACCAGATTTTGAAATTTGTGATTCCCATCATCAAAATATATATATTTTGATAATTATTTGATCTAACATTTATATAATTTAGTCTTATGAAGTCTAGGACAATGCTCAAGTCCAAACAGAACAAGTGACAGCAGAGAAGTTGGAAGATGTGGCTTTAAACTGTTGCCCCATGCCACTTACAGGTCTTGTGCCATATAACTTCTACTTATCTGAAATCCCAGATTCGTGGTTGCCACTTTCAAAGTGATGATGATGTCATTCATGTTCAGAGTATCTTGAGTCTCAAGATAAAATCTCCTTCCAAGAAGGGATTGCAAAGCTTGAAAATCAATGGGCTAATGCACTGAAATTCATGGAGACCCTGTTTAAATTTTATTTACAAATGATGACCTCTCTGTGGCATGCTCCTAACAAGGCCGAAAACTTTTTGAAGTGCCTTCATTGTTGAATAATGATTTAATCAGTCATTTATTTAGTCTAATGAGGTATTGGTATGATAATTACCAGTATATAGATTAACAAATCAAATTAATTGTGAAAGGGCATTCAATTTAAACTGGAATGAATAGTGTTGGATCTCCTCTGTAATTAGCTCATTGAATTAAGTCATGAACTCAAAAGTCAAGGGGTAATTCATGATCGTTTTAGCCCAATGTATCAACCTTAACCCTTGACCAGATATATATAAGAATAAAGCTATTAAAACTTTGTTGCCTGGCTCACATGGAAAGAAATACTCTGAAATAAGAACAAACCTTTTGGACACTGACAGCTAGGTGGGCCACCAACCACCTCCACACACGTGCCATTGTTTCTACATGGAGACATCTTACACTCCAACTCATCCTCTTCACAGTCTTTGCCAGTCCAGTACTGGTCACAGATACACAAGTATGTGCCCGGGACGTTGATACACTGCCCACCATTCTGGCAGGGGACGCTCACACATTCATCCACATCCTGCTCACATGTGTCCCCTGTCCATCCTGGCACACACTCACAACCATGACCTGTCACATGTATAACACTGTTGTTCAGATTGGTACTCTTCCATAAAAAAAACTACAAATTGTTATTCTCATGAAAAAATTAGGATTTTTTTAAACCAAAAAATATGAGACATTCATGTTACCGTACACACGGTCAGATTAGGCACAGCTACGTATAAGGCGCATCCTAACTTTCAACACATCCTAAAATCACTTATTGTATGCGGCGAAATCTTGTTTTGAAATTTGTGTCATCATACATTTTGACAGACCGAAAGCTATCCGTACGTCACCGGGCTAATCACACGGTGAACCGGTAATGTGACATGTTCAAGTTTTATTTTGAGACTTATTTTGACTTTTATATGAATATTCCAAAAAGTGTTCTCAGTTCTAATCATAGCAACCAAACTAGCACTAGTTTTGAAATATAGTTATGAATACATTGTAAAGTTGTGAAATTAAACAAAAGAGCTGACTGTAAGACAGCAAAAAGATTATTCTGCCACATATCAGTAAGAATATATTAGCATAAGGCCTTCTGAACAAAACATATGGTGAAATTGTTAGTAGTTTATATGAAATCAGCTATTCAAAATCGCCTATATGACCCAGGTAAAAAAAGATTGACTGACTTCTCTCCCTTTGCTATGACGTCATTGATAGAGTAAACTCTACCAGCACTATATATTGAATTGAACAATTCAGTTACTGTAACTTATTTCAAGCTAAATCCAAGGTGAAATGGACGATTACGGGTGTAAATGTGTAGATCAATTAATCGATTTACTTTCATATGATAAATTCTTTAGACAAAATAACACTTGTTGCTGTAAATGTGCTGAATACTGATATGAGAGTGGGCCATATGTAATGTCAGGATGTATTCTACAGATAATATTTCATACTACTGACATAAAGGTCCAGGTTATAGAAAAATATGACTTTAATAAACTTTTTACATATCTCCTTATCCAAATCCCTCTTATTTTCCAATCAAATCCTGAATCTGCTTTAGGTTTCCACAGAGACCATGTTTCTAAATTAGTAAAATCCCTAACATATCTACTGATAAAAATCATTTTTTTTTGTTTGGTATGATTATATTATTTCCTGAGATTTATTGCCCTGACATACTGTCAACTCTCAAGACAATAGCCAATTACTTTGAGATGTGGACTGACACTTACAGACTGTCAGGTTCTTATCCACATTGACACTTATAGTGATTTAATTACCGTGCAGCTTAGATGGTGAAAGATTGACACAAATTAAGTCATAATTTACATGTTTTTGATTGGCAAGGTTCATTCAGGAGAATTTAATGGGAATTATTAATGCAAAAATATAATACAAAGGTAGATTTTGTTGTTCCATTATAATTAAAATCAATTTTATTTTATAGTTGTTTCTTTGTAGGGTACATAAAAAGTAAAACATCATTGATTTGACATTTAACTATTTATCTGAAACCCTTTTATAAAATGTGATCCCAGAACACTGTAAAATTACAAAACCAGCATTTAATCTTCCTCAAAAGATTTTTTTGCAAAAATATATATGTTCATGATTTATCTTATGAAAATGGATGAAATAGGAAAGGTTTTAGAAAAGGTAACATTTTCTTTGTGGTTCACCTTTAAATCAATAAGCACTGCTGGATACAAGATGTATTCATCCTAGTAAATTTCATGCAAAACTTAACTAAATTTAGTTAACTAAAGGGGGCCATAATTTACTATGAATTCAGTCAAGAGTTATCAAACTTGTTGGTCTGATTCCCCTGAATACCTAATGAAAGTTTTAAGTCAATCCCATTACTGATTGCATTACATTTAGTTAAGAATTATCTAACTAGTTGGATTAATGCCCTTGTTGACCTTAATGACGTATGAACACTGACGACCATGCTAGGGTCAGTAGAAAGGCTTCACATACTCCATATAGTCTAGCTAAAAAATTAAAACATCTAGTTAGAAAAGACTACCTTGTTCAGTTGCCTGACAGACTCCACCATTGCTGCAGCTGGTTACTAAGCAACCATCCACAACTGCCTCACACACTGTCCCTGTATATGTATCTGGACAGTGGCATGTAAAACCAGACTTGCTCAGGTTCTCTACACACGTGCCTCCATTCTGACATGGATAAGAGAGACACTCTGCAACTTTCCCCTCACACCGGTTCCCAAGGAAACCAGGCGCACAGACACACTGGTACCCTGCCGTCAGGGTATAGTTGGTGATGCATGTTGCGCCATGGAGACAGGGGTCTGGATAACAGGGATCTGTCTGCAGCTCACAGTTTATACCAGCATAACCCTGCAAGTAAAATATGACAATGACTTAATGTGAAACAAGAGCGCCAAGATGGCCCTGAATCACTCACTTGAGAAATATTGTCTACATTGCTTTTTAAAGCATAGTCATACTAAATACATAATCCATGCAGAAGTACCGCAAGAAAATTGTAATTGCACACAAAAATTGTTCCTGTGGTCCAAATTTTTAGTCATAAAATAAAATATAAAATCAAGTGACCCCTGGGATGGGACCAATTTTGACCCCAGGGCCATGATTTTAAAACTTGTTTCTGATCAACTAGGCCATGTTAAACACCAAATATCTAAATACAAGATCTTGTGGTTAATGACAAGAAGATCTTTTAAGGTTTTTCCTAACTACATCGATGTAAAATCAAGTGACCCCTGGAGTGGGGTCAATTTTGACCCAAGCGACAAAATTTGAACAAACTTGGTGGATATCAAATAGGCCATGTTACATACCAAATATCTAACTACAGGCCTTGTTGCTTCTTTTAAGTTTTTTCCTATACAAGTCAAGGTAAAATCAAGTGACTCATTTGGCCGAACCAATTTTGACCCCAGGGCAATGATTTTAAGAAACTCAGTAGATGTCCTCTAGGCCATGCTACATACCAAATATCTGAATATCCTTGTGGTTTCTGACAAGAAATTTTTTTTATTTTTTCTATATAAGCCACTGTAAAATCAAGTGACCCCTGGGGCAGGGCCAATTTTGACCACAGGGTCATGATTTAAACAAGCATGGTAGATGTCCACTAAGCCATGTAACACACCAAATATCTGAACTCCATTTTTTCTAGTTTTTCCTATAAAAGCCTATGTAAAATTAAGTGACCCCTTGGGCAGGGCTAATTTTGACCCCAGGGCTATGATAGAGGTCCACTAGACAATGCCACACGCTAAATATCTTAGCTCTAGGCCTTTTGGTTCGGAAAAGAAGATATTTAAAGACTTCGCTTTTAAAATATATTTTTAACTCCTGTGACCAAGATATGCAATGGACCAGAACCATTTGAGCAATTTTGGTAAAGCTTCATGCAAGGGACATCACAGGCAAGTTTCATTAAATTTGGCCTGGTGGTTTCAGAGGAGATGTCATTTGAAACAATTGTGGATGACTGACAACAGACAACTGACAGATGTCCAGATGGACAGATGAAAGACAGCCATTGATCCTAAAAGCTCACATGAGCACTACTTGCTCAGGTGAGCTAAAAAGATAACAAGAGCATTTGGTTCAAACATGAATTTTGTATTCTAGGCATTCTGTTACCCTAAATTTGATATTTGCTGGACTAGTAGCTGTACTAAGAGACATTCCTCTGTACAAATCCCACCTTTCAGTCGGAGAGGTTTAAATAGTTGCAGTGATACAAGGGTCATTCACCGACATGGGGCCTTAAGGATATGATGACATGTGATTCAAGAAACACATTGAATTGGAAAAAAAAATAAAGGTCTGTACAATCACAAATGTGAAATTTTGAATAAACTAAAGACTATTTTCCGTATAATAATACAAGTAATAACAAACATGGACAGTTTTTAATTCTCTAGGTCAGTAAAATAGAACAAGAGGGCCAAGATGGCCCTAGATCGCTCACCTGAGAAAAGTATCATTCATTGCCTGTACAAAACAGATTGCTTCAGAATTAAGATGATGAGGTGAAACAATGTTCAGGAATTTTCTGACCCCATCCACAAAAGATATCATCATGACAAACATTCTGCCAAATTTTGAGGATGATTGGACCAAAAATGTTGCCCTCAGAGTATAAACAAGATTTTTCTAAGATTTGACCTACTGACCTACATTTCTATCCAGCCCCACCCATTTTCAAACTGGTTCGAGATATCATCATGACAAACAATCTGACCAAGTTTGAGGAAGATTGCATCAAAACTGTGGCCTTTAGTGTGTAAACAAGATTTTTCTAAGATTTGACCTATTGACCTACTTTTCGGTCCGGCCCTGCCCATTTTCGAAAGGGCTCAAGATATCATCAAGACAAACATTCTGACCACGTTTGAGGAAGATTGGATTAAAATTGTAGCCTCTAGTGTGTAAACAAGATTTTTCTAAGATTTGACCTACTGACCTACTTTTTGATCCAACCTGACCCATTTTCGAAGGGGTCAAGATATATCAAGACAAACATTCTGACCAGTTTGAGGAAGATTGGATAAAATGTGCCTCTAGTGTGTAAACAAGATTTTTCTAAGATTTGACCTACTGACCTACTTTTTGATCCAACCTGACCCATTTTCGAAAGGGTTCAAGATATCATCAAGACAAACATTCTGACCAAGTTTGAGGAAGATTGGATCAAAACTGTGGCCTCTAGTGTGTAAACATCAAAATTGTTGACGGACGACGGACGACTGACGACGGCCGACGGCCGACGGACAATCAAGTATCCCAAAAGCTCACCCTGAGCTATGCTCAGGTGAGCTAAAAATCTGGATCTTTAAAATTTTTGATATTTTAGTGATACACAGACCTGACCTCTAAATCAAATACAGTCCTACCTGGCCTATATGATCAGTACAAAATATGGCAAAATAAATAAGTTTCATTTAAAACTTTAAAAACACAGCCATTATCACATAAGGGTGCAATATTGTTACCAGTCTTAAGAATTTGAACATGTTACAGCCTGGAATCAAACCAACATCTTCAACCTAAGGCTGACATTTGTAGAGCCCATCACATTCACCAAACACAAACACACACACCAGATGTGAGAAGAAAGGATAGAAACTTGGGGTACTTACCTTGGCACAATCACACGTGTACCTGTCGCCTTCATGTGTACATGTGCCGGTGTGTAGACATGGATTGCTGACACACGTGTCTACATACTGGTCACACAGCTCCCCTGTCATCCCCAATGGACAATCACACCTGCATACAATGAAAAAGGATTATGAGTAACATCTATTACATTTTTCATATTTTGCTAGGTTCTGCTTTGTTTTTGAAAGGCTCTTTTCATGAAGAATTTTCATCAAAAAGGTATTCACAAACATCTGAAATACTTCATAAGATTTCCTTTTCAAACATTTAAGAAATGATAAATTTATATAATATTCCAGGGTAGTTAAAAAAGTTCACGGAAAAGTGCTCATATTTTTATAACACAAACTTAATATCTGAAAATTCAGACAAGTAAAATTGAATACAATAGCAATTAAATTACAAATTTTCAAATGAATCGCTTGCATATTCTCCATACAGTTGGAACAATAGTAAGGTCATCAAACGAATCC
Organism: Solen grandis; assembly: GCA_021229015.1. Lineage (NCBI taxonomy): Eukaryota > Metazoa > Mollusca > Bivalvia > Adapedonta > Solenidae > Solen > Solen grandis. The sequence continues at coordinate 5,141,639 of CM037779.1, forward strand.
TGCCCCAGCACAAAATAGCATCAAGGTCAACATTCATACACATTTACAACCTATGAAAAACACCAATTGATCCTATTAAAATACACATACAGGCACATGACACATACATGTTGCATATATATATTTAGCTGGTCATGAAATGTTAAAGACAGTCCCATTAATACAGTGTGTTCTGTCCATAATTTCTGGGATGGCAAAATGCTAAACTGTGCCAAGCAACTCTCAAACGGCAGCGTCATGCGACAATGTCTTTGTCACTTTAACAGCCTCTGTGGTTGTCATCACTTATGTTTTTCCTGTCATACTCAAACACTAAATCTTGTACCATTTGAATATCACTTTTCTCGCAGCAGTGTCACTATAGGCATTATGTATCATTTCAATAGTTTAAGTCTTGGAAATTTCATTCAGAACACAAATTTGGTGGCATATTTGCTTATCTCTCACTTTATATCAATCAGAAGAAAACGCATTGTTTGTTTATACTTCTGCTGTAAGAAATCAAAAAGATGCCATGAATAACATGCAAATGATTGCATAATACGTATGTGTAGTTTGAAAGACGTATGGTAAAAAATGTACATTTCAGATGCTATTTTTTTAAGACCATTTACATAAAAACGACCAAATCTTGGGCAGGAAAAACAAGGATGACGGAAATCATATTTTATTCCACGAGAGGGATACAGATCTATTTTTTGCACAATGAAATGACAATAAATGGACTTAAATTATAGGGCAGTTTCATAAATCTGCATCTAAAATAAAGAAATTAGAACACTTTTCCCGAAACTTTTTAAACACCCCTCGTACACACACATGCAGACTTCATCAGCCAGTTCAGTTATTTCTCACCTGTAGTTGTTAAGGAGGTCTGTGCACACCTGATAGTCTGGACACACAGCGCCTACACAGTCATCTATATTTGTCTGACAGTGGGACCCTGTGTAACCCTCCTGACATGAACACGTGTACCGACCCTCCTCAAGATCCTCACATGTCCCCCCATGTTGACATGGCGATGATGTGCAGCCTGTTTTTATAGTGACATCACATGTCTCACCTGTACTTCCTGGAATATATATGCCATAATGAGATCAAATGTCATTTAATGAGACTGATGAACTTGGTTGAAACACTTTAATCTTTTTGTCTATGTGCGCGATTTATTTCAAATGATTATTATAAATCCCTCTTGAAGCACTCTTACAGATAGATCAGTATTCAGCACCTAAGAGGGTCATTTTTACCCCCTGTTCAAACATATAAGCTTTGGATCTGAAATAAATGTAAACTACCAGTGGACTAAGGCACCCTGGCTTTAACATCCAACAGAGAGTAAGGCGGATAAGAGGCTGTCTAATTGAAACAAGTGGCAGGATACCCCACCTTGTCACATTATCTGGGCTAATCAGTCTAAAACAATACTCATGTGTTGAGCACCAAACATATAGGGAGATCTTCCAGTATCATTTTAAATGAGTTTGGTATGTGACAGAGAAATATCAAACCCAAATATTCCTGATAATAGGGAAGACACTAGGACCACTCAGCTATATGGCCTAGGACCACTCAGCTATATGGCTGAGAAAGAGGTCTTCACAAAAATTAGCTGCAGTAAGATCCTGATATTAAAACATGTATCACTATAACTTAACCCTTCACTTCATATAGACTCATTTTGATGCATAAATTGGCAAACAGACCCAGATCAGACAGGCCCTATATATATCAAATATTATCAGACTAGCATTGATATGAAGAGATTTATGCTGTGGACAACATTTTTTTTTCAAAGCGCAATAAATCTATAACAAAAAGGGTGTTCATACAATGTCTTCACGTCACTGATATATGTACCAAATATTATCAGTTCATCTGAAGTATGAAGAGAGTTATGCTGCAAATATTTTTAACAAAGGGCAATAACTCTATAAGGAAAAGGTTTTTCCAAGATATCTTTGTTTGCAATGCACTGTCTTTCAGTCATTGATGTCTATATACAATATTATGAGCCTATCTTAGATGTAAAAAGACTTATGCTCACACAAATTATTGGAAGAAGAAGAAACCCATATAAAAACAGTATGTCTCCCTGTAGAAAAAATAATAAATCTGACCTCACAATTCAGCCCAAGAAAAAATTCAAGGACACAAGAGAAAAAATAGGGGATAAAATTCATGATCTGTCATGGAAAAAAAATCATGAATGGCAAAAGCACAAGTACAAAATGTTAGTAGTGATTTATTTAATTTGAAAATGAAGAATGATCTTCACCTGTAAATTCTGCACTTTACATCCCCTAAAGAGTTGGTCAGTGAATAAAGGCTAATCAGCAATAAAAGCCTCCACCCAATAACTCCATTGTGATGGAAAAAAACATCTGCAACAAATTTGTCAAGGAACTGCGAACATGAAATAAAACCTGGAGGTCAGTGATAAAAATGGTATTCGGGTATTGAGACTAATTGTTAAAAAGAAATATAGTGACACTCACCAGGTGGACAAACACACATGAATCCATTGATCTTGTCCTGACACGTGCCCCCATTTGTACATGGGGAGGAGGCACACTCGTCTATGTTGTCCTGACAATGGCTGCCATAGTAACCAGGCATGCAGTAACATGTGTATCCACCTGAAACATGGAACAAACTTAAATACGGCTAAGAAAGCTTACATAAACTTAGTAGCCAATTTCTGTATTCTATTCCAGTTTATGAGAATGGACTGTCTCTATATATAATTAGTAATGTTGCATGGAAAATGTCTCTTGGGATGAATTTAGCAATTTGATAACCGCAAATATCAATATGGTCCAGAAACCTTCCTGTTAACAAAACCATTCAAATGACAATGTTTAAGCAGTTATAACTGAAATGAAATGGGAATAATAAATCCTACATATCAAAGACTAGAACAGGAAACTTTCCAATCACCACTAGGCTCTTCCTCTGACTAAACAGTCTAAAATGTAAATTGTAGAAAGCTACATCAACAGTGGAGTGCTTCTCTACTGCTGTACAGTTAGTCAAACCTAGTTTGAATTAATTGCATATTTATGACAAATACATAATACAAGTTAAAAAACAAGTATGGATCTATGAATAAAAAAGAACACTGTCAAGTAACACCAGTAACATTTAACAATAAAGCAATAAGTTGATAAATTTTATAACATGACTTCATGATTCAAAAACAAATAAATGCTTGAGTAAAATATAAATATAAGATTGTGTACAGAGGCATACCATCAGATATGTCCTCACAGATTGCATTGTTTTCACAGGGATTTTCACTGATACATTGTCTCACTATAGCCTCACATCTGTCACCAATAAAACCCTCAGAGCACATGCACCTGAATCCTTGACCTTCAGACACACATGTACCACCATGGTGACAGGGGTGAAGGTCACAAGGGTCAGCTGAGGTCAATGCTGTCTCACAAAGACCACCAGTAAATCTGTAAAGGGATAAATGCAATTTTTCATAAAATTATGTAAGTTAATAATTATAGATATTATTTTAAAAAAAAAGTAACTTGATTCACTTTTTGATTGTCACATTCTACTTACAGGTGGAGGTTCAAACTCATGGGTTCAGTAAAGTCAACCGCAGGAAGCTCATGTTAGCTAAAGATTGTGAGTTGGTACCCTGCTTACATTCTATACACTATATTCTATACAACCCCTCACATTAGCCACCATTATGAGTGCTGATGTCTCATCAGTCTGTGTAAATAATATCCGAAAACAATACTTCTGCAATTAATATTTTTGGTGATAAAATATATCATTTGTAAATAAACAAGTGCTGGAAGAACCGGAGGATACTCCCCGGACTGCGCTTTGTCACTTGATAGGTACTTTATTATACTATATGAGCTCCCGACAAAATTTAAGTATGAAAAATAACAAAGGGCAATAACTCCTAAATTATGCAAAACAGAGTTATGATTCTTGTACACTGCACTTCTCATTGAGATCTATCTACCTATGAAGTTTCATGTTGATACCTTTTATAGTTTTTGTGTTATGCTCTGGACAAATTTATGACAGACAGATGGATAGACAAACTGACAGGACAGATGGACAAAGTAGCAACTATAATGCTCTCCCTTTGGGGAGCATAAAACACACACATTAAAATTATGTTATTTAAAGAGGCTGTTTGTCCAAGTCTATACACTGTCAATCTGTGCTCAAATCTGTGTGGATTTTGGCACTGCCAGTATTTCAGACCCATGACACTTTCCCTGGATACATCAGGATATTTCAGCCAAACCAAATAATCATGATGTGCTACCTAACTTAAGATAAAGAGAAAATTGATACATACTGAAAAAAGATATAAAGTACAAAATCAATGCATCTGATTTTCTGAGGTTTTAAAAATTGGATTAAAGCTTAGCACATCCAAAACAACACTGTTTTTGACTGTCTAATGAGTCTAAAAGGAGTTACCACTGTACGTCTCCTCCTGGCACCAACCACTGTAGATCACTCTCGTGTTAATTCTCAGCAAGGTAATGAAATGACTGAGCAACTCACAATTAAATATGTTCAGCACTAGAAATATAGAATAAAAACAGAAAGCCATGGTTCAGTGGGCAACTAGCGATTTCTCTCTCTCTAAATGCATTTGATTAACCAGTTCTAATATGCTATATAATTATGTATGATCTTTCCTTAAATATAACCCCAGCTCTGTTCAGTTTCTGTTAAGATGATAACAGAGTAAGACCTGAGCAGCCTGTGTTATATGCAGGATAATCTGATAATACTGTCTATGTAGGCCACAGCCTTTAATGTTCCAGTGTGTCAAAGGGACAACACAAATTTCAGTACAACTGACCCTGCAGGGCAGGTGCATATGACCGTCTGTCCGTCTGTGTCCTGCTGACAGGTGGCACCATTCTTGCAGGGGTTTGGATCACATGAGCTATCACATCTCACTGTCGCACCTGAAAATATAACCATACAAGCTGGCAACATATTAACTGCATAACTATCAATTATAGACCTTCTCCTGCTTGTCATCATCAGGAATTTAAAGTCACAATTTTCTTTGGTTATTTTTTTTAGAAAAAAAAAACTATCATATTAACTGAATAAAACATTCTCAAGGAAAAGTTACCCACATCTGCCCAATTTTAACCATTTATCACAAACAACAGGTTAAACCTGTGAAAAGTGAAAGAGTGTTTTCTAAGTTTTGTCAGATTTTACCTGTCTCATTTCAAGACCTTGGTGAACAGCATAAGGCCAGGCTCAAATTCCTTCAAAACCCCATACATATTGATTAGAAAAAAAAGTGGTGGGTACACATTTCCTTTGTCTTTTTTTACTAACCATTTCTAAATAAATGACTAAGCTTACATAAAAAGTTACAGCAATATGTGTAATAAAATATTTAGGTGTTTTTATCAGGGAAACAGGCATGATGAAAAATGCCCCTTTATATCTAAGTATTACTTAGCCCTAAGTAACATTGGATAAGCCTTGGGTTACATGTACAGGAGTAGTGGAATTGAATAAATGTGTGAACATTAAACAAATACATGTTTAGCAATAAAAAGGTATGCTTTTATCCAGTGATTAACACTGACTTCACTTGCTTGTTTGTCATCATTTTACCAACCATATTTCAGTCAGCTAAGAATTCTAATTACATGAGACAGTTATAGTGGTGTATCAAGCTAAAGCATGACAAACAGAGAGGCATGATTCCACATCAAGTCACTTTCTAGTGACTCCTGGAACAGCCCTGACACCCAAATAATGAGATATAACAGCACCATTTTAACCACTTTAGTATGTCATTGTCTTGAATCCAACTCAGACCTCCTGGTTACTTGGTGGATGCTCTATCTGCTAAGCCATAGGGACTACTTAACTTGATGCATTTTGTTTGTTTGTTTGTTTATTGGATTTAACATCCCAGGGACAATACTTTAGTCATTTGGAGATGATGTCTACTTGAGACAGATATAGTGCTGTCACACTGCAGTATCACAACGTAAACATGTGGCATGATACCACACCCAGTCACATTATTTTCACACCAGGCCAACCAGTCCTGGAACTATCCTTATATGCTGAGCGCTAAGCAAGGGAGCTATACCAGTACCATTTTTTACTACTTTGGTATGTCCCTGCTGGGGATTGAACCCCCGACCTCCTGATCCCAGAGCAGATGCTCAATGCATTTTGTAGACAAATCAATCCACATATCTTTTTGCATAACTGTGACTTATTCTGTTGTCCTTGTTAATTTACGTGATTTACACTTAAACTATATAAATTAATGGACATTATAATATTCTCATGTTTCACCAAACTGATTTAGTAAGCAGAGAAAGGACCAACTAACAAGAATAATCCTCAAAACATGCCTAGCAATAATGGCCACAACCCTGTCAACACATGAACAACCATTTACCCATCACTAAAGATCAACAATACATGGAGAATTAGCCAAAATCTGATTATTCAAGCATAACAAAGCCTCAACCACTCTCAACCAGCTTAAAATTTATCCATGAAAGTGATTGGAAACCAAGAC
>CM037779.1:5148306-5198306 GCA_021229015.1 Solen grandis
ATACAGACGTGTGTCCTTATCAGCGACGTCATACAATCCTGTTGTAAACCGCTTTCATTCAGAATATCATGAATGTTTATAACCAATAATCATGCTATTAATTCCTCTGTCAACACATAGCATAAGCTGTACTGACCATACGGCTAGCCATGAAGTTGAGGTTTATTTTCCATCAGAGGTTTGCACTTGGCTGACCTGGATGATGTATTTCACAGCACATTTATCACTAGCTTGATGATCAAATCATTATTGATAAATTTATTTTAATATTGAATGCAATTAATCATCATTCTGCAGACTTGATATCCATGTCTAAATGCAACATAAGATTAAACCTTCAGCTGCAACTTGTACTTCAAACTATAAAATGACAGGTCAAAAATTTGTTCATTTAATGCTACCCTTTTTGGTCTAACTTATTCCGCCATAATTAACAAAAATGTTATTCATCTTTTCTCTGACGTTATATAGCTAGGATATGCGAGATCTTCACCAAAACTTTCTTTATCATTTGAAATGTTATCATAATATGGAACACTTTGTGATAAAAGGAGACATTTTATTTATGGGCTACCTTTAGTGTCATCTAAGCCATAGCATAGCAACTAGAATTTTGATCCTAGATCCTAGAAAAAAAAAAAAAAGTGACGTGCAGAATCTCCATACTGCCATCTATTCATATACCAAGTTTCATAATATTATCTTAAATGGTTTTTAAGTTATCGCAGGATCCAGATTTCCGGACATCCGGACAAACAGATGGAGCAAACCAATAGTCCCCTCCAATGTAAACACAGGTAGGGGATTAACTAAGGATCAAAACATACTCATACCTTTTGTTTTTTCCTACAGAATCATTTTTTGACACCTGACCTTTTCAACATTACTGCTTGAAAAAAGACGACAGGGGAGAAATTGATATTCTGTACAGCCCAGTAACTATGAAACCACACAAATTTGGTCTATTATTCCCCAGTGCACATCATATCAAGAATTGACCACACTAGTATGCTTATTTGTAAGAGAGTCAATGGCCGTATTTTTGTCTCATCTGCTGTACAAATGTCAAGCCCAGTCACTGTCCCTAAAAACTCATGGTGAATCAAGATGGGCCGCGGTGATAACACACAAGTCATTATGGGAAGTAAATTGACCGTCTTTGTTGCAGCGCAGCCCCTACCAGACTGTCTCTTGCGCATCATAACCATACACTGAGCCAATAGATATTGGATTTACATTCTGAAAATGAGTAAATTTATATATTGACCTTTTTTCTTGGTAACCTTAATGTAGGAAAGAACAGTCAAAGTACAGTAATTCAGTTACTATGGATACTAAAATTTATTATAAATACCTAATTTTATCACTTATCTTTATACCCCCCCCCCCCAAACGAAGTTTGAGAGAGGGTATTTAGGAGTCAGTCTGTTGGTTTGTCAGTCAGTCTGTCCATCACACAAACTTGTGACGCAAGCTACTTTGATATTTCTAAACCGATTCGGTTCAAATTTTGTGTGTGCCTTCATAATCAGGTGGAGAGGTGCATGACATAAATTTCACTTGAGTTATCTAAAGGATTACAGAGTTATTGCTCCTGATTCAACTCTAAATATATTGTGGAATTTTTTTAACCGAAATTTGTGTGTGCTTATAATCAGGTGGAGAGGTGCGTGTCATAAATTTCAGATGGGTTATCTCAAGGATTACAGAGTTATTGCCCCTGCTTCGACTCTTATTATCTTGTGACGTGAACTTTTTCTACATTTCTTAACCAATACTCAAATATTATACATGGTATTGACTTGAATCTTTAAATGTAAACAGATGGGGACAAGGAGAAGCGTGGTGTTCAAGAACTTTACACTTTTAAACTACTGTGCCAAACAACCATAACTGACTCTCTATCCACTTTAAATAAAGACTTTACTTACTTATTACTTACTTACTATCATAACCAATATACTATGTATACAGATTCTTATCTATGCTCTGCCTGGAGTCTGGCTTCTCCTGTTACAAAAGCATTTTGCGGGGCCCCGTGTATTAATCACCATCAGTGATAGCTCTAGTTTAAGTTCACATTGTTAAGTTCAACAATATATCTATCATACATTAATTTCATCAGATTATATGGAATGCATATTTAAATAGAAGTGAATAAAAACATTTTTAACTAGAAATGTGACCATTATAGGAAACGTTTTTTCCTAAAGCCATTTTTTTATTAGATTGATATTTTTGTAGGTGAATATGATAAGAATCTAGAAATATAAAAGATGATTTTAAAATAAAATGAGTGATGTGACCCTGACCTCAACCAAGTAATATGACTTTGACCTGGTACTTTTTTGCAACACATTTTTATCTCCTAGGATAATACCGTTGTGCAAAGTTTTTTCAAAACATGCATTCACAACAATGCTACAGCTGGGACACTATTTTGTGACCTTGACCTTCAGACTAGCAACCTGTTTCTTGTTTGCAACTCATTGTCTTGTCCTAAAGATCATATGTACCAAGTTATTTCAAAACGTGTACATTCACAACAAAGTTACAGCCAAAACATCATTTTAACATCAACCAAGTACTGTGACCTTGACCTTCAAGCTAGCAAGCGACACATTATCTTGCCCTAAGGATCACTTGTGCCAAGTTACTTCAAAACATGACTATACATAACAAAGTTACAACCGGGACACAATTTCTTACATTCACACTTTCACATACACACACAGACAGACGTAACAATATGCCCGTTTCCATTTCATGGCAGGAGCATAATAAAAAGCTACAGAATGATGTAATTTTAAGCTTTCTAATTCATTTAGTAACTTGATTTCACTTCCTGGAGACAATCTTTCTGCATGCAACTTTTACTTCATATAGACTAGTTTTGATGCCTTGGCAACCAGAGTAGACCCAGATCAGACTTGTCCAGGAGCTGTCAGACTGAAGTCTCTACTGTTTCCTCAACAATTTCTACATTCTGCATGGCAGTGAAAAACTCATTATTTCATATTCAATTTAAAGGGAAATCAAGTCATGACTTTGTAAAATCAAACCTGAGAGATTCTGAAAATTAAACATGTTTTTGTCTCCAGCTCTATAAACTGATCACCTGTAAAACATATACCAGATAATTAAATTAAAATGACCTTGACATACAAATAACCTTGACATACAAATAACGTCGACTTACCTGCCAGGAGGGCCACCAGGTATGCTGTGCACACTGTATAACGTTTCAGCATCCCCATTCTGAGCCGACTCCCCAAGGGGCAGGCTCCATCATAGTCACCTTCCTACGTTCTAGTGTATCACGCTGATTCCCCTCACATTCTGTTAATATAAAGAGACAATTCTAAGATAAAGGTGTCAAAATACCATATAGCAAGTTATTTCTACAGGTGTAATTTTCTGCGGTTTTGCCATAAAAATGGTTTAGTTTTTTTTTCTACAGATTATTTTTCTACAATTTCTAAACCATGAAACCATCCCTGGTGACCGATTGGTTTGAGTGTCCGCCTTGGGAGCAGGAGTTTGTGGGTGCGATCCCCGGCCGCGAAACAGACCAAATTCGTAAAAAATGATACTGTATAGTTCCATTGCTTGGCACTCAGCATAAAATAACGGTAGTTGCAGGACTGGCTGGCCCAGTGTCAGGATAATGTGATGGGTGTGGTATCATGCCACATGTCTACGGAGTAACACTGAAGTGTGGCAGCACTTTATCTATCTCAAGTAGACATGGTCTCCAAATGACTGAAATACTGTCAGAGGGACATTAAACCCAATTAACAAACAGCAATAAACTGAAAACTACACTTTATCAATGCAATATACGGTAGAAAAAGATATACATATTTAAACCTAACATATTAAAATCTCTAATTGTAAGTAACTCTCAATATAATTACACTTAAGGGAGATCACTCTATATTACATCTTACATACTCTACCATCAACCATACCTTACACAGAGGGTAAAAGTTAGTAACACACATGAGTCATTATATTACCATGATAGTCACAAGGCCATGATAAAATCATGGCAAAAAAAGTCACAAGGCTGTGATAAAAGCATGGACATGATAGTCACAAGGCCATGATAAAAGCATAGCAATGATAGTCACAAGGCCATGATAAAGGCATGGCAAAGATAGTCACAAGGCCATGATAAAATCATGGCAAAAAAGTCACAAGGCTGTGATAAAAGCATGGCCATGATAGTCACAAGGCCACGATAAAAGCATGGCAATGATAGTCACAAGGCCACGATAAAAGCATGGCAATGATAGTATCAATGACATGATAAAGGCATGGCAATGGTAGTTACAAGGCCATGATAAAAGCATGGCAATGATAGTCACAAGGCCATGATAGTCACAAGGATAGAGTTGTGGCACAACAAGAGCTGTAAGACAGATATCATGTTTGACTATCCAGTCACTTTTTAGTGTAAGTTGTGTAAGTCCAAAAAAAGGCTATAATTTGCATTTAATTTGATCAATTTATCAACTTGTTTGTTTTATGCCACTGAAGACAACAGATAAGTATTAAATTAACCAGCATAGCTGGATACTACGATGTATGCATTCTAGTAAATTTAAGGCAAAACTTTATAATCAAATTTACTTACATGCAAAATCTTAACCAGAATATCAAATTATAAAAAGGTGCCATTATTTACAATGAATTTCGTCAAGAATTATCTAACTTGATGGTCCCTGAACACCTGTGTGAAGTTTCAAGTCAATCCCATAACTGATTGCTGTAATATAAGTATGAAAGAAAGTTGCATACAAAACCTTAACCAAGATTTTTATGTCAAAAAAGGGCATTAAATTTGGTCAAGAGAGAGAACTTGGAGAACTTTTGATTTTCAAGAGCATGTGAGACTTAAGTTTATTGAGAGAGGTATCATACACATGCAAGCCAGCACCCTACAAAAATGGGGACTGCCCATTGCCTGTAAAGGCACCATCCAATACCTTAATGATAAATGTACATTGGGTGGTACCTTTTCAGGTGCCTGTTGGTGCCATTAACATGTTGCACAGTAGCTGTTGAAGTTGAAAGATCTTTGAAATAGAAAAATTGTATGGCCACCGTCTTAACCAAGCAAATGCTCTCTAGATGCTGTCCTGCAATCTGACAGTGCCAAGCCATGTTTTGGACTTCTCTGACCTCGAAAAAAAAAAGATCAAGATGCCATTAGTTATGTACTTAACCTTCTATAGGCACCATCTGATGAGCAAAATGTTTGGCTGCGACTGCTGTTTTGCAGGCATATTTGCCCCATTAGGAGACATGCTGTTTGGCACAGTTCCTTACCTGATATTTGTGACTGTAGCATAAGTCATATGCTAAATTATGCCATCAGCCAAGAGTTATTTTTAACTATATTTATTTTGCTCATCCACAGTTTTTATTAATTGTTCAATTTCCATGGCTGACTACAGACTTCCTGAAAGTATTCCTACATGCTATAGAAACTTGAAAAGTATGAATAAGAGTAAAATGAACAAACCAAACATATCCAGCTCTAGCTGTAGCCACTGATGAAGCTATGTATGCCATTTCTCTATATATATATGTTATTTATCTCACACCAGTGAAATACATTACCAGTCATGCCTATATCAAGTTAAATGTCACAATTACATAATTATGCAAGAACATGCACTAATAATGGGTGCCTATTAAGTCTGCTTTTCTTATAAAAAAGGTCATTAAAGAATTTTCAAAAGAATTCAATTACATCATTCTTTTATTGTTTTAATTACACAAAGCTTCTTTACTTAGATAACATGGAGATTTGGCAGAAATAATGCTAACACCAAACTTAAAATAAAAATAATTAACTCTTAATATGTGCTAATAAACATGTTTCTTCATCTAATACAACAATAAAAAAAATCTCTCTCATCATTGATGTCAAAAGAATACATTACTTTTACAAGTTATTCAAGTTTAGTCCCTTTTATGTCCCTCGCATAAAATGAAAGACAATTTCTCATTCTTTTTTTTCCCCTTAAGAATTAAAATCACAAAGACATTAGTAAATGCCAGCATAGAACTGAGAGACAAATTTGGTTTCAGAGTTTTCCGCACTACAGAAGTTGAGTCATCACAGAAGATGTTGTTACATCCCACTTCAGTGTCAACATTTGTCTTCTGCTCACCCTGCTCCACAACCCAAAAGACGCAGTGATGCTATGACTTGCAGCAGATTGCATTCTGGGACAGTGAAATCAAATTTCATCAGTTACATTATTCAAGAACATCAGAGGCCTTGAGGCATTTTTTCTGGCATGACAAAAAGTGCTGAGTCATTTTTCTAGCTAAATATAGAAACATAATTCATTTATAAATGGTGACATCCTGCCTGCAGATTTAACCCCCAGGCTTGAAGGCACTGATGCTAAATCCACCATTACCAATGCTGCGAATTCCAGTGTGTGTTATTAAGGAGATAAAAGTGAAGATATTTCATAACATATTGCTCATGATTTCACCCAGACATGTCTAGGGATGTCTGCATTTTAAAAACAGATGCTAAGTTATGCTTGTCTTTAAAAAAATTCAAAAATTTAATTTCATATTTGTGAGATTTTTGTGCACAATACGTGCCATGTGTATTGTAATATAGCCTAGAGACTAACAAAAAGTGGATTTATAGATCCCTATCATGGCACAAGATATTTCAAAACTTTTTTATGTTCATATGGTATATTTATCATCTATAAGTGGTAAAACATGTGATTATTTGATGATTTAAAATCTGCAATACACTAGTTGTAGGGAGTCCCTTTAGACCCCACTTTGTCACATGATTCTGTCCCATGACCCTGAACTTTCCTTACATGCTGAATACCAAGTAACACAGGTACACAACCTTTAAATACAGTTCAACTGGGTTCAAACCCACATCCTTCCTCTCCTAAGTCCTCCAACACTAGGCGCTGGTTTCTCTATGAAAAGTTTCCCTTATATAAGATACAGGACTGCAGGGGTTTAGACTTGAACCAGACCTTCATGGTGGTTACAGATTTTGGCAGGGGTTTAGTCTTGAACCAGACCTTCATGGTGGTTACAGATTATGGCAGGGGTTCAGACTTGAACCAGACCTTCATGGTGGTTACAGATTTTGGCAGGGGTTAAGACTTGAAACAGACCTTCATGGTGGTTACAGATTATGGCAGAGGTTTAGATGGGTCTTGAACCAGACCTTCATGGTGGTTACAGATTATGGCAGAGATTTAGATGGGTCTTGAACCAGACCTTCATGGTGGTTACAGATTATGGCAGAGGTTTAGATGGGTCTTGAACCAGACCTTCATGGTGGTTACAGATTATGGCGGGGTTTTAGATGGGTCTTGAACCAGACCTTCATGGTGGTTACAGATTATGATAGAGGTTTAGTTTTGAACCAGACCTTCATGGTGGTTACAGATTATGGCAGAGGTTTAGATGGGTCTTGAACCAGACCTTCATGGTGGTTACAGATTATGATAGAGGTTTAGTTTTGAACCAGACCTTCATGGTGGTTACAGATTATGGCAGAGGTTTAGACGGGTCTTGAAACAGACCTTCATGGTGGTTACAGATTATGGCAGAGGTTTAGATGGGTCTTGAACCAGACCTTCATGGTGGTTACAGATTATGGCAGAGGTTTAGTCTTGAACCTGACCTTCATGGTGGTTACAGATTATGTGACTGAAGATATGCTTGTAACATATCAGATGACAGATCATCCTCCTACTCATAAATAGTTGTGCTCAACCAGCAGTGAATACAAAGATGATTATCAACAAAGATGCATCTATTTGACATGCAATGGCTGCAATGGTTCGCCACACAGTGGTACATTATGGTAATGCAGCTGGGGGGACAGTTGTAATTACGGCTTGTAAAGAGGATCTGTTCCAACTGCAATAAAGGGTACTTGTTTTTATAATCCTTCACCAATCATCTCATCATGAAGTCAACTTCATAAAACTTGCATCTTTTAATTTGACATCAATGAAAGAACATAGAAAATAAAAGAATTCTCAGCCTGGAAGATATTACCATCGCAGTGTTTCGGATATGAAAGAAGATTGTCCGAATGATTAAGTGTTTCAGGTGCTGAAAATCATAGATCATATCAGACGTTGTCAACAATAAAATAAAATAAATCATCTTTCAGTTCGTCTAGAAGTATAGAGAACACATCCTGTCCTGTAAAGCTGCGCTTACCCTATGTTCCCGGCAGCCACATTTCAGGCAACCATGGACAAAATGGGGTGGCCATGAGAGAAGGAACAGGATGGGCAAACATGTCAGGCCATGATCGCCATGGACACCGGTCCAGATTTTTAGATCGTCATGGACACCGGTCCAGATTTTTAAACTGTCAAAAAATTTGGCACTGCAGTCACGGTGCGGATTAGAAACCTTGTAGGCTGTAGCTGTAGTGTATCATCTGCCGCGATAGTTATATGTAGCGTGGTGTAAAGTTAGGTCACTGTTTCGAATCTAGCTGGGGAGTTTTGGAATGGTAAATCTTAGTTGATTAACAAATTAAAGATTAACAAAAAATAAAATGTAATAAAAAAAAAGGAATGAAAGTAAAGCAAAGCACCTAGCAATGCTTTACGCGTGGGAGTAGCGGGCTGACCTAGTGGAATTTTTAACATTTTTTTCCCCTTTTTTTTTAGTCTAAAACTTCTTTTTAATTGATAGTTGCAACAGTGATTTTTTTTCATTGGTACATTAAGCATTGCATTCATTTTTTGGGGGGGGAGACTCTATTAAGATAAACAAGAGGCCCATGATGGCCCTAAATCGCTCACCTGAGATAAATAGGTTGACCCAAGGAACATCTGTACCAATTCATTTTAAAATCTGGCCAGTAGTTTTGAAGAAGATGATTTTTAAAGTTTTCATATTTTTTTTCTTTTTGTTGCCATGGCAACCAGAGTTCTATATGGATCAAGTTTATTTTAGGAACTTTTGTGAAGGTTGACCCAAGGATCATTCCTGCCAAATTTAATCAAATTCTGTCCAGTGGTTTCAGAGGAAATGTTGATTAAAGTTTTCCCTATATACATATAAGGCAAATAAGCCCCGCCCCTGGCGGCCATGTTTTTTACGGATCGGAATAATTTAGCAACTTTGGTAGAGGCTGACCCAAGAAACATCTGTACCAATTTATTTTAAAATCTGGCCAGTAGTTTTGAAGAAGATGATTTTTAGAGGGGTTTTTTTTGGGGGTTTTTTTGTTGCCATGGCAACCAGAGTTCTACATGGATCAAGTTTATTTTAGCAACTTTTGTGAAGGTTGACCCAAGGATCATCCCTGCCAAGTTTAATCTAAATCTGTCCAGTGGTTTCAGAGGAGATGTTGTTTAAAGGTTTCTCTATATACATATAAGGCAAATAAGCCCCGCCCCTGGCGGCCATGTTTTTTTACGGATCGGAATAATTTTACCAACTTTGGTAGAGGTTTGCCCAAGGAACATCTGTACCAATTTATTTTAAAATCTGGCCAGTAGTTTTGAAGAAGATGATTTTTAGAGGGGTTTTTTTTTGTTTTTTTTTTGTTGCCATGGCAACCAGAGTTCTACATGGATCAAGTTTATTTTAGCAACTTTTGTGAAGGTTGACCCAAGGATCATCCCTGCCAAGTTTAATCAAATTCTGTCCAGTGGTTTCAGAGGAGATGTTGTTTAAAGGTTTCTCTATATACATATAAGGCAAATAAGCCCCGCCCCTGGCGGCCATGTTTTTTTACGGATCGGAATAATTTTAGCAACTTTGGTAGAGGTTGACCCAAGGAACATCTGTACCAATTTATTTTAAAATCTGGCCAGTAGTTTTGAAGAAGATGATTTTTAAAGTTTTCATTTTTTTTTCCTTTTTGTTGCCATGGCAACCAGAGTTCTACATGGATCAAGTTTATTTTAGCAACTTTTGTGAAGGTTGACCCAAGGATCATCCCTGCCAAGTTTAATCTAAATCTGTCCAGTGGTTTCAGAGGAGATGTTGTTTAAAGGTTTCTCTATATACATATAAGGCAAATAAGCCCCGCCCCTGGCGGCCATGTTTTTTTACGGATCAGAATAATTTTAGCAACTTTGGTAGAGGTTGACCCAAGGAACATCTGTACCAAATTATTTTGAAATCTGGCCAGTAGTTTTGAAGGAGATGATTTTTAAAGTTTTCAAATTATTTTTCTTTTTGTTGCCATGGCAACCAGAGTTCTTCATGGATCAACTTTATTTTAGCAACTTTTGTAGAGCCTTACCCAAGGAACATTCCTGCCAAGTTTCATTAAATTCTGTCCAGCAGTTTCAGAGGAGATGTCGTTTAAAGAAAATTGTTGACGACGGACGACTGACGACGGACGACGCACGACGCACGACGCCGGACGCCGGACGAAGGGCGATCACAAAAGCTCACCTTGAGCACTTTGTGCTCAGGTGAGCTAAAAACAAGAGGGCCAAGATGGCCCTGTGTCACTCACCTGAGTACATAAGATAGCTGTGTTAGGCATAATGACAAAATCTGGCATCTAAAGTGTTTTTCTAACATTTGACTAAGTGAGCTACATTTTGATCCTACCTGAATTTGCACTCAACTGGGAATTCATGCAGTCATCCTTCATATCAAGTTTAATGAAGACTGGGACAAAAATGTAGGCCTCTAGAGTGTTCACAAGATTTTTCAAATTTGCCCTGGTGACCTACTTTTTGACCCTATGTAGCCCAGTTTTGAATTCATCCGAGATTTGATGTAAACAAAACATTCTGACCAAGTTACATTAAGGTTAGGCTAAAACTGTGGTCTCTAAAGTGTTCACAAGGTTTTTCTGAGATTTGACCTGGTGACCTAGTTTTTGACCCCACGTGACTCATTTTCAAAATCATCCAATATATCATTTAGACAAACATCCTGACCAAATCTATTGAAGATTGGGCTAAGATTGTGGCCTCTAGAGTGTTCACAAGGTTTTTCTAAGATTTGACCTGGTGACCCTAATTTTTGATCCCACATGACCCAATTTCGAAGTCATCTGAGATATCATGTAGACAAACACCCTGACCAATTTTCATGAAGATTGGACAAAACTGTGGCCTATAGAGTGTTCACAAGGTTTTTCTAAGATTTGACCTGGTGACCTAGTTTTTGACCCCACATGACCCAATTCAAACTCATCTGACATAACATGTAGACAAAACATCCTGACATAGTTTCATGAAGATTGAGCCAAAAATGTGGCCTCTAGAGTGTTCATAAGCAACTGTTGATGACGCACGACAGACAACGCATGACACACATCGGACAAAAGGCGATCACAAAAGCTCACCCTGAGCCCAAGTGCTTAGGTGAGCTAATAAATAAAAATCTTGGGCTTTATAGCTTTATTTGTACTAGATATCTTTATTCATTGTCATCTTTTATTGGGCGTTTCTTTTATTATATTTTCTTGCTTTTTATTTGAATACATATATATAATAAATCTTATTAAATGCGCATTATATTTCAAAATGATACATATTTTATGAAAAAAGAAAATATGAAATAACACTGACATACTGTAGACTAACACATGGTACATAATGTGCAAATATCTGTTGTAAAATAACAGTTACACGCATTGAAATGACGCAATGAAGTGTTTTGGATGGATGTCAAAAAACTCTCATTGTTTACATTTTGCATTGGCGTGTAAGACGGTCAGTAATTGAAAATAATTTGAATGACAATTGATTTATCTGCAACCTCATCAATTTAAGCACTCGTGATTTGTTAACGGAGGAATACGTGGTCTTTGCAAAACATCAGAAAATTGACGAAGATATGTGGAATATTTAAATAAGGTATTTTTGTAATCAATTGAATGATCTTAAGTAAAATATTCTTTCTTATTTATGTATTGTCGTAATGTTGTCGCCAACAAACAAATCTGTACTACACATTTTGCTTTTCTTTCCAAATATTGTAAGAATGAGGGACAATGTGTTTATTGAAAAAAAAAATTGTGTTCATCCCTTTTTGTTAAGACCATGTTTACGCAAACATCTTAATGACATTGGGGTTTACAGGATCGTTTGAAAATTTGAATAATTGCCACTTTAGTGCATTTAAAACATGTTCTCTCAGCGGTATTGGCGCTTTGATTTATACCATGGATACGAATGTGCCCCAAAGCTGCTCGCGGTGTCCACGTTTCATCCGTAGAAAGCCTTGAAAGAATGAAAGAAATGTGACAGACCTTGATCAGAACGTGAGAATTGTGAGAGAACCCATCAGAACATGGTGGACCGAGAGGAAACATACTGGCATCCGTGGTAGACCGCAAGCCGCAACGTGGTGCGCCTTGTTGACACCGGGGCTAAGTCCTTTTCCTCCCACGGTTCGTCACGGTAGTACCATGATAGACCATGAGAAAACTTGGGAGGACTTAACTCAACTTGTATACATAGTAAAATAAACACCAAAGTGCCACGGCACACTACGTTTCGTGCAAACGTGACTGCCGTGGCCGCCGGGAACATAGTGTAAACGCAGCATTACTGTTACCATAGAAACAGCTCAGTAGCTCCTAAGTAAACTCAGTGTCTTATACATTTTTTTACTTTCGAAGGATTTTCATTTGAAATCAAGTTTGAAAATGAAGTCATCTTTTTTCACCCTTTCATAAAAATTTTAAGTTTTATCTACTTCTACTTAATCTAGCTATTTATTTAAAGCCTTTACCATGGAAATATCAATGTAACATAAAACTAGCAGAGTTATCTATCTTTTTTGTTTTTTAAATAAAAGGTGAAAATCAATTTTATCAAAGAAAAAAAAAAGAACCTGTAGTATACACCCTTAAAATGGTCAGTCAAGGTGGATAATACTCAATGACATAATCAATGACAATGAAAAACAAATGACTATAATGAATAATAAACTTCGCTTAGGTATATCTCCTTACATGTTCACTGAGCAGCATACAGCACACAAGATCACATTAATTAGTATACTCTGGCATCCTGAAATGGTCTCTTGCTTTATATTCACAAATATGTTCCTATTCAGTTTTTTACAATCATTTCAATCAAAATTTGAGGAAGTTTTCAAAAATGAACACTTTCAGGTATTTTCATGATGACATGTAATGTAGGGACTCAAATTAAGAGTTGATTAGTTATTTTTCTACTTGTGCAAAACTTGCAGGTGTTTGTTGACATTTGCTGCACAATCGTTTTTCATGAAGAGTTTCTAAAGTACATGTATCACATGATTTGATGAAACACATCAAGGGTAGGTGTTTTTATTTTAGTTATCCTGGAGTCTTCATTAAATTGAGCAATATCAGATCCTGCAAGTAGAAATTTCAAAACATGCAAAATGATGAGCCCTCACAGTCCTGGTCTGATCTATAACCTGCCTTACACCTGATCTATAATAATTATGTAAATCTACCTGCCTTACACCTGATCTATATGTCAATCTACCTGTCTTACACTTGATCTATATGTCAATCTATCTGCCTTACACCTGATCTATATGTCAATCTACCTGCCTTACACCTGATCTATATGTAAATCTACCTGCCTTACACCTGATCTATATGTCAATCTACCTGCCTTACACCTGATCTATATGTCAATCTACCTGTCTTACACTTGATCTATATGTCAATCTATCTGCCTTACACCTGATCTATATGTCAATCTACCTGCCTTACACCTGATCCAGCTGCCATCTGTAGTGGGATAGCAATCAATAATTCAGCAACAGCAGTATTGACTGGGTACTTGTCAACATACAGGTGGGCACCCTCATGTACTGGATGGAATATAGATCAACATCACCAAGAACAAGAATCACTGACACAAATATGAAGATTCCTAAACATTAACATAGTAATTAAGTTACAGAAATTTCAGACAATCCAATGGTTCAGTCAAATCTGTACTTCAGTAGATCGCTTTGTAAGAGATATGCCAAGTATATATATTCTAACAGTAAAAGATGATTCACCCGGGATCTCCAAAGTAGACTTTTTTCAGGGCAATGTCAATACTAGAGACAGTATCTTTTATCACCAACCAACAAATATTACTCCTAGCCCTCACAATAGATTAATACAGAATTTCCTCCTAATCCTGCAGTTGGCAGAAGAACGATGGTTATCCGGGCAAGTTATACGAGTGCATTTAGAAATATAGGAAGTGTCAAAGTGACTAAGTGAATAATTCTTGACATACCATTGTACTAGGAAGGCAAAATATTGTACAAGTATCAGGCCTCTGTCACTGGAATACCCTTGTACAAACATTGAATCCCTATCCATATCATACCTTACAGTTTGCGCTACTTAAGCGTCAAATGAAATGTTTATAATTTGTTCAAAATTTGACTAGAAATGTGTCCATAGGACACAGATGCCCCCACTATTTTGTTTATTAGATTGAAATTTTTGTCAATGAATATGATGAGAAACTGGAAATATAAAAGGAGACGATTTCAAGATCAAATAAGCCATGTGATCTTGACCTCAACCAAGTGCTGTGACCTCAACCTTCAAGCTAGAAACCTGGTACTTGTTCCTCACAGACACATTGTTTTGTCTTAAGAATCCCTTGTGCCAAGTTATTTTAAAACAAATCCATACACAACTAAGTAACTACTTGCCCAGACTAACACAGACAACTGTATGCTTTCATGAAACTATCTCAGTATCATAAACCACAATGTTGATGTATACCCATGTACAGCATAAGAGAGCATATGAACAGCAAGCTATATGGTCTTAAGACAACTCCAGAACTGGATGTAAGCGACCGGTTACATACAATTTGCCATACTGAATGCACGCCAGGTGTAACATCATATATGCCCATTGCTATTAATGGTGGGGCAGTAAAAAAAATTACTTTAAAACACAACCATACACAACAAAGTAACAGCCACGTCATTGCTTGCACAGTTTAAGGTCATTCAGTAGTTGTGACCTTAACCATCAAGCTAGCAACCTGGATCTTGCTCTTAAGCAACACATTGTCTTGTCCTAGGGATCACTTATGCTAAGTTATTTCTAAACAAAACCATACACAAAATCAGACACAACTGCTCACACAGACTTGCTCACAAAGTTACTGCTGGGACACAATTTCTTGCACACACACACATACACACACACACACAGGTGTATCGCCATTTTCATGGCAGGGGCATAAAATATACATGTATATTGCATAAACTGAACTGTAAGGTCATGATATGAAAAAATTATGATTATATGATGCCTATGTAACCTAGGCACATTATGGGCATCATGTTTTGTTAGCTAAAATTATAAATGTACTCAGCAAAACTAACTCTGAACTGTACTTCAAACATCATGTGAAACTGTCAATCAACAAGAGATGGTTCAATAATGCAAGGTCAAAGGCAAAGCTGTTTGACGTGCATGACAAACTGTAAATATGTTATCATTTAAATTTTAATTTTATGAATTTATTGCAGCGCTCCACTTCACTTGCAATAGATTTTAATATAAAAAAGAAATATTGACCCATTTATATGAAATTCAAACCAACCCACAAGACTTAAGTGTGCTTGCATGCTGATAAATTGTTCAGGCTGCAACTAATATAAGAGACAAGATTCATTTCCAAATTCTCCAGATGACCTAGATGTCCAAACTCTGGGGCCTGTATTTCTCTCAGCTATTTATTTCTCATACAACTGTACACACAATGTCCAGTGTGCCATTCATTCACCACTTAAATCTAGTATAGCACACTAAGCTTTTAATCCTTTGAACAAATGAGAAAAGGTGTTAAGTTGATGTGTATCACCTGACCAGAGCAATACATCTGTACATGTATATGATAGGTAAGCATATATAGGTCAATACAGCGGGAACTGGGAGACCTTGCATATATCAATGCTGAAAATTCTACATGATTTCTTTGATCTGTACACAATAAGGGGCAATGTTCACTCACACAAGACACACCTCTGACAATTGAGTAACTGTTACAAAGGCAGCCAAACTGCTGTAACTAGTATAATATAACCAACAAAAACTCCTTGAAGTCAAATGTTTCTTGGTTGTTTTCTTTCAATCCTTGTTTCTTCTGTAAATAAGTGCTCATCTGGTTGCAGCTTATATTAATTATATCAGTTAATCTGATTTTTCTCACCTGAGCACACAAAATCAATCTGTAAAGGGTTTCCTGATTTATAAATATCAATTTCTGGTTCTACACAATGATATTCAAAATGTGTTGTTCTAAATAGTTCAAGAAAAATCCATTGTAAACGCAATGCATGTCAGGTCTAAACAGTTGACATTCCCCCCCTCATGAATCCTGATGTGGTCAAATTGAATATGGCATGTTGTGCTGATACACCATTATACAGCAAGGGTGACTACAGACAGCTTCCAATTGACACACCATTATACAGCATGGGCAACTACAGACAGTTTCCACCTGATACATCATTATACAGCAAGGGTGACTACAGACAGCTTCCAATTGACACAACATTATACAGCATGGGCAACTACAGGCAGCTTCCATCTGATACACCATTATATACCATGGGCAACTAAACAGTTTCCACCTGATACACAATTATACAGCATCGGCAACTTAACAGAGACAGCTACAATCTCCTACACCATTATACAGCATCGGCAACTTAACAGACAGGTTCCATCTGATACATCATTATACACCATGGGTGACTACAGACAGCTACAATCTCCTACACCATTATACAGCATGGGCAACTTAACAGACAGGTTCCATCTGATACATCATGGCAACTTAACAGACAGCTTCCACCTGATACATCATTATACACCATGGGTAACTACAGACAGCTTCCAATCTGATACACCATTATACAGCATGGGCAACTTAACAGACAGTTCCATCTGATACACCATTATAAACCATGGGTAACTACAGACAGCTTCCAATCTGATACACCATTATACAGTAGGAGCAACTTAACAGACAGCTTCCACCTGATACACCATGGGTGACTACAGGCAGCTTCCATCTAGTACACCATTATACAGCATGGGTAACTACAGACAACTTCCATCTTGTACACCATTATACAGCATGAGCGACTAAAGGCATATCTTTAAGTGATCACTTTTAACTATAGTAAAACCTGGTCAAACCGAACATCGTTAAACCAAATTCCTAACCATTTTGAAGTTTATTTTCGGTCCTGTTTTCTTTCCTTCTTACTTTAACTAAAAATAAAATGTCTGATTTTTGATTTCCGATTTTAAAATTTTGATATTTTTTTTGCTATTTCAAAGTAAAAACCCTGGTCCCGAGATCGCATTTTTATTTCGAAGTCAGGTTTCATTTTTTTTGTGAAATAATTAATTCCTCTTATCAATCGTATCTGGGACAGTAACCATGTTTATTGTACAGCAGCACCTGGATTGATGGCTCAGGCAAGTTTTTCACACCTTTTTTCGAGATTAAGTTGGTCAATGTGTCCGACCGGAAATGTTGATTTTTGCTAATCAATGTGTGACAGGTTGAATAATATGCATGTGCCAGCCGATAAACCCAGGTGCCAGATCTTGAGTACCTTCCATATCATGGCATTTGTCACAGGCATGCGACGCTACCTGAATCAGCACAGCGATGGTAAAAAATACCATATATGTCAATTTCTTGACCTGTTTGAACTGTAATGTTAATCAGAAACATTAATTTTTTTTATTATTTTTCATTACTTGCATATAGTATATACGTACACCTTATAGTTGGTTTTAATGTCATAATGATGTCATGATATGCACCAGTAATGAAAAGCGCACATAACAAAATTTCCACCGGATTTTTAATCCGAATAATCGTTATTTCGAAGTTTTCAGTTTGGTCCCAAGGACATCGGTTTAACAAGATTCTATTGTATTTTTTTTATAATTGCGTAGTAATTAACTATGAGGTCCTTTCAATGGTTTAAAAATTTACATTTTGACATAATTATTATGAACTGTCTGGAACAACCCCTGCGAAACTCAGTTCTACAAATCAGGACATTTCTAGAACTATACTAGAACGTTATAGAAAGGTTCTAGACATATTCCAAATATGTTCTAGAATAGTTGTTCTAGAACTGTTCTAATTAATCTGGGACAAAATGGAACATTTGTAGGAAGTTCTACAAAAGTTCTACAAAAATTCTGAAGACATAAAATAAGAACATAAAATGTTTTGGAACAGTTATAGAGTCTTTTTAGAATCAAATGAATTTCAACAAAAAAAAAAAGAAATAAAAAATGGAAGTTATAGAGCCTTTTTGATGGTCATCCATGTTAAATCATGGTTGCCCATCAAATAAATGAAATCAAACATGGTCGGCCATGGAAATTTTTAACTGGTCTGCCATGTTATGACCATGGTCGATCATGGATATAACAAACATGGTACCAGGAAAAATTAAATGGGTTTAAAAAAGACACCATAAAAAAATTACCAACACTGTGATAAAGACATGGTTTCACAAGTGTACAAGAAATTCAAAGATTTACATTAAAACAACCCTTTTGATTTTGTGACCTTTTTATTTATCTAACCAGAACAATTTGAACAAATTTTTGTAGAGGTCAAAATAGGATTAAATCGAAAGCTTAAAAGCTTATTGAATATTAGATTGAAACAAAAACGATTAAATCTAACTACATATAACTGCATGTATTACTATGACCTTTTAACTGATGTTTTAACAGAAATCTTAGGTGATTTACTTTTCTTTTTTTCCTTTTTTTTTTTTTTTTTTTTTTTTTTTTGAAAACTGTTATGCATCGAAAAAAAGGTTACGAATGGTTTTCGTTCGAAAAAACCGCGCCCCGAATAAAAGTTCGGAAGTTGTTGCAAGGTTGTAGGACAATCCTACGAGGAAAAGTAGTGCCGAAAAATTGACGCTAATTTCTACGTAGATCAATGATTTTTACTTATATTTTATATTTAATTTGGACAACCCACTCTTTAAACCTTATTTCGAAACCCAGTTTTTGTTTCGTAACTGATCTTAACTTTCCCTCTTTTAAATTTGAAAACCGAAAATAACGCAGCGGTGCATCAATCCGCCATTTTGAAAAGAACGACAAACAACAAACAGTGTAAACAATAGGTGATAACGTTATTGATTCGCAATATTTTCGCAGATGACATCCATTTTATGACGAAGGTAAGAATATTCAATATAGTTATGAGTATTATAATTATGTTTGTAATGAAATTACTTTCCATTTATCGATAAAAAAAAATACGTGACTTTGTTTCGTCTGCAAATGGCGATGAAATTATTTTCTGCCCGTCGATGTATAACACAATCCCTACAAGGTTTAGTTGAATCGCATTTCTTTTGTTTGCTTTCCAGAATATATATATGTATGTGTTCAATATGTGCAAATTAACCTTTCAGGAAATTAAAAGAAAAATAATCGATCGCAGGTCATATCGTCCACGGTTAGCATCGTACTTAATTTTAAAAAAAGGAAGGCCTTGGTGAAAAATCACTGTATATACAATAATTCTGTTAACAAATGTGCGATTCGCAATAAAACTCATTTTGGTTTACACTTAATCATCGCTTGGTTATCTTACATGTAGATCTATAAAAATTTAAGGAAAAATAACGTTATTGTTTTACTCCTTTAGATATACAAGAATTTCTGTTGGAATATTTGTTCATGACCAACTGCTGGCAGTGACTTGGAATTTTTTAACATTGAATGCTGAATGAAATTCAGCTATATTATGTCCATTGTCATTGCTGTAATAAAATGAAATCTGATTAATTTAACACAACTTTTTTGTTTTTATTTTAGCAACATGTCCAATCATGTTTTCAACAAGGATGATGCCCCCTCTTGTCCACTTTGTAAACAACACAGACTTTGAATCATGGTGATTTACAAAAGGTAAATAGACTCTTATTAGAAATGAATACATTTTTTGAGAAAAAAAAAAAGTTTCTAAGATCCTTGAAAACTGAAGTGTCGCATATCAAAGAACAACTTGAGACATCCACAATGCTACTGCCTTTACCTTTTTCATGGTAGTTTATTAGACAGGCAGTTTACCTTACATAACACTGTCCCAGTGGTAAGGGTGTATGCCTCTGGAATTGGAAGCCTTGGGTTCCTGTCCCTAGCAGCAACGTATGAAAGTTGTAAAAGGAAAATGGCACTGTATCTCCCTTATTTGGTGCTCAGCATATTAGAATAGGTCCCAGTCGTGGTGTTGGGGATAATGCAACTTGGGAGTGGTGTCATGCCAACTATCTATGGTGTGATGCTGCAGTGTAACAGCACTATATCTCTCAAACTTAGTTTTCAAATTATAGCTGTCATACTTCTATTGCAACTGAGTTTGATTGTGGTTGAACTCAATTTCTCCTAGTTAACTGACATATTGTAAGATGGAAAAATATTTTGAATTTATAATGATGAGAACTTCATCTTTATTATTAATAGTGGTATGAATGGGAATAAGGATCAATGATCAAATCTGAGTAAACAATAACTGTTTAAATACAAAGGCAGGCTATAGGCTTTGCGCTTCTTAGTTATTTTACTTTAAAATCATTTTACTTTTTTTTTTTCTTTTTTTTTTTAAGTTTCAGACATGTGGGAGGAAGGAAGCTGAAGTCCTTGCAGAATATGAGCAGAATTTCAATGTTAATTTATGTGTAACATCAGCATATGTTCAGGAATGTCAACAAGGACTTGGACATTCCTCTTTCAAAGTGGAAACTGATCTCTGACCCATGGCGCATTGGATCATCAGGACCACTGATCTAAGTGAATTCAAGGAAAATCGCTTTGGAACTTGGACTTCAGTGAATTCAAGGCATCCAACAGGTGGCATAATAAGTTTTTAAAACGTTATAAGTGTTTTTAATACAATAGGTGGAGAAAGAGGAGGTTGTTCAGGACTTGGAAAATAGGCTATAGTGCATTATGAAAAAACAAAAATTATTAATTTAATAAAGGATGAAACCGGACACTGCTCTTAAGCATGGGGAATCAGTATCCATGTTGGTCACTGTAATTTGTTTGAAAAAAAAAGATTGTTTAGACTTGATACGGATGTGATGACATGAATAAAAATTATTTTTGTATCCAGCCATGTTGCCCATTTAAATCTCCTGGTCCACCATACTCACTGCATGAGTTATTTGGCACCATTAAATTTACATTTATTACCATTGAAGGTTATTGATATTTCATTTTAAATCATTGATTCACCATTATTTTATGTAAAATGACACCACCAAAATACCATTGAAAACCCATTTTATTCCATTAAAATCCCTCATTAGATACCATTGAAAATAATTTTTAATTTTTTTTTTTTTTTTTATTTCATATTTATATATAAAGACTTTCAATGGTCCTTCAAGGGTTCCCCTGCGAAAATGTTTAGAATCGTTCTAGTAAATTTTAGAATAGTTCTAGAACAAATGTAATGGATCAATTCTAGAACAAGTTCTGTTACTTTGGTTCTAGAATTGTTCCATTACATTTGTTCTAGAACATTTGTAGAACCAGTTGTTCTACAAATAGTGCCATTTAACGTTCTATTACATTCTAGAAGTGTTCTAGAACATACATGGAGTGGATCAAGAACAGTTCTAGTACTATTGTACTAGAACTATTCTAAAATTTACTAGAACGATTCTAAACATTTTCGCAGGGGAGGTTCTAGCACCCCTTGATAGCATTTCTTCAGAAAATGTTGAAGGCAAGTACATCATAACTTCTACTGATCATGCAAATGTCTAACAAGAGCTGTCATAAGACAACACACTTGACTATTCAAAATGCTTGTTTGTAAATCAAATGAAATCTATTTCAATTCTTGCCTTTCACATACCCTGTATATAATAATATACAAAAATGACATACATTGATTAAGTCTGATACACCCTAATATTTTATGAAGTCTAAAATCAATCCCATGCCTAATTACTGAGACATAGGAATAATAACACTGTGCATGCAAAACTTTTATCAAAATAAATAAGGACTATGACAGTAACCTCTCTGAAAGTGCCATGCTATGAACATTCATGAACAGTAACCTCCCTGAAAGTGCCATACTATGAACATTCATGAACAGTAACCTCCCTGAAAGTGCCATCTATGAATAACCTCCCTGAAAGTGCCATCTATGAACATTCATGAACAGTAACCTCCCTGAAAGTGCCATACTATGAACATTCATGAACAGTAACCTCCCTGAAAGTGCCATGCTATGAACATTCATGAACAGTAACCTCCCTGAAAGTGCCATACTATGAACATTCATGAACAGTAACCTCCCTGAAAGTGCCATGCTATGAACATTCATGAACAGTAACCTCCCTGAAAG
This sequence comes from Solen grandis, assembly GCA_021229015.1. Lineage (NCBI taxonomy): Eukaryota > Metazoa > Mollusca > Bivalvia > Adapedonta > Solenidae > Solen > Solen grandis. The sequence continues at coordinate 5,170,719 of CM037779.1, forward strand.
TGCCATGCTATGAACATTCATGAACAAATAACTGCAGCAATTTCCTTTAGACACAAAGATCCCATCCTGGCCTTGTTGTCATGGTGACAGGCCGGATACCAGTGACAGTCCTACTTTCCACACCCCATGCAGTACCACAGTATCTCCTGCAGGGTACCACTCAAGATACTTGATTACTGAATCTACACACGCATCCCAAATGTCATTCATAATCATTCCTATTGAAACTTGCCTCTGTAATTTGTAGCCTGTTTATCCTACAACTTTACCAGCCTATATTAAAATTTACATTGTACTCAGGATTTTTCCGTACATGTATACATTTACTGAATTGTTCATATTCTACTTTCATATTCAATCCCCCTATCCACTACCACTTTTGATTAATTTTTTCAATATTTTATTGATAAGAGAGTCATTATGACTGTTTGATATTTGTCCATTTTAAAGCTATGATTTATTACTAAGGCAACCGAGATTTTGCCATCTTACAGAATTGGCTGTCATAATCCCTCCCCTGGAGCTACATGTAAAAATCCCCACCCAATCGCAACTGGATTTATCTAATCTATAATGCTAGTCTGTGACAATTTCAATTCACTTTTATAACATGCTAAATGCAACAAATTTTCTAATATCAAGCTTGATTTACATTGTCTGGCTGCTACCTAGTTTTTCTACTTGTCAGCTTAACAGCATGCATGCACATCATACCATACATGCAACTTACATGTATCATGAACAGATTGGATGACTGAAAATCTAAGCATGCAGACAATTTAATCTAGGATTCAATGTTTCTATGCCTGATTAATGTGTACTGAAATCCAGAAAACCTTTGACATGCAGATCATTAGCAAAACACAAACATTCATAAACACATACTTGCCATATATATCCCAACAAGACAGCTCAGTCACTCTTCCTGACTGAGCTGGACGTAAATTTACACTCCTAGAAATCAATTGCACCTGCCTCAGATATTTTCCCAATACTTCTTCTGTACATACCATAATATTCTCTGCACACCGTTGTCACGGCAAGTATCCCAACCATATAAACAGAGCAAAAGTTCAGGTCCTCCAAAACCGCACTAACCCTTCTGTTTGAGCTGAATAAAAACACTGTCACAGATCAACCTAACCATGATCATCTAGATCTAATCATGGATAGAAAACACACAAAACACTTTACAGTTAGGTGTCTGTGTGCACCATCGTTACGATTCACTGAACACTATCTTTAGTCCCCTGTGTGAATACCTGTGTTTCATCGTTTTCATTAAAATATCAATGGAAGATGCAAGTTTATGATATCCACATAAACATGATCTGATTGTAAAGTAGTGCTAAAGAGCTGTAAATCCATGTTCACTGTCATCATGATAGCCCAGATAGGGTTTGAAAACATTTCTTCAAATATAGGTAACATCAGTGTGAATTTTCAAAATCTTTTGTAAAACATTGAAAGACATCTATTCAAACAGAGAAGTTGAAAGATTACTTACTGTGTATAAATAATATCATTATGGAGTGACATTATGTCATATCAAACACTTGAGCTCTTATTTTACCTGGTCCAAGAATTTCTTAACTTTTCATAATAAATTGCATTGGTAAAGTGCTGAAAATGGCTTGAAAAGCTTTATGGAAAGCACAAATAATTTCAGTAAGTTTGCTATCAACTAATCATGCATGTATTTAACTGGCACATAGACACTGACTTTTATAGCTCCAAGCAGAAACAACAAACAAAATGTTTTGCATTTTCAAATTTAATGTACAATTAAGAAATACCCATACCTAAACCTTTACAGCCATATTTGTTTACTCTGTTACTGCATAAGGCAGTTTTGAAGAGTACCTTCCTTACTTTGGTAACATCTGGTTCCAGTGAAAAGTGTTTTCAAAACTAACAAAACCCTGTGTTGCTCACGAGCAATGCGCCTCAAGTTTTACAGGCATGCCCTCATACAGATGTGTTATGACGTCTTCGCAAACAAAGCAGAACCAGATCAGACAGCTCTTATAGGATAAGATGAGACAGCTCCCCCTTGGAGTTTCTGTTTGCTCATATGGAAATCCATTCATTAACCATTTATTATACAGTTAGTTAATATTCAACAAGTCATAAATTTGCACAGGAATACTCATGCTGTATGAAACAACCCTGGATTGCTCACCTGTGTATACAGTTACCCAAGAAATATCTGTACTAAGTAGTTTTGAAGGAGATGATTTTTGAAGTTTTCATAATTCATTTCTTTCCAGATTTCTACATGGATCTAGTTTATTTTAGCAACTTTTGTGAAGGTTTACCCAAGGATCATCCCTGCCAAATTTAACCAAATTCTGTCCTGCGGTTTCAGAGGAGATGTCATTTGATGTTTTCACTATATGTTTTTAAGGAAAATTAGCCCTGCCCATGGCAGCCATGTTTTTTTACGGATTGGAATAATTTTAACAATCTTGGTAGAGGGTTACCCAAGGAACATCTGTAATTTAAATCAAATTCTGTTAAGCGGTTTCAGAGGAGTTGTTTAAATTTTTCACTATATACATATAAGGCAAATTCACTCCACGCCTGGTGGCCATGTTTTTTTTACGGATTGGAATAATTTTATCAATCTTGGTAGAATGTTACCCAAGGGGCATCTGTATTAAAACATTTTGAATTCTGGCCAGTAGTTTTGAAGGAGATGATTTTTAAAGTTTTCTTTTTTTTTCTTTTCATTGCCATGGCAACCAGAGTTCTACATGGATCAAGTTTATTTTAGCAACTTTTGTGAAGGTTCACCCAAGGATCATCCCTGCTAAGTCTAATCAAATTCTGTTCAACGGTTTCAGAGGAGATGTTGTTTAAAGCAAATTGATGACAATGCACGACGGTTTGCAAGGGTCAATTTCAAGACAGCATTTATTAACCTTAAATACTTAATCTGGTGACCATAAATTAAGCAATAATCATTGTTGACATATATGTAAGATCTCTGAGGCCTAAACAACATTTCTTCTTCAATGCAAGAAGACCCTACAATGACCAAACCCTTTATTTTCTGTGACCTTAAAAAGGTTGTAAAAACAAAGTATTTGTGTCATTTTGAACATTTTTTCACACCCAAATTTTGCATTTTTGCTGAGGATTTAAATGATAAAACAGTTTGTGTCCACTTGTATGTTCATTTCTTTTGTTTTTTTATCAATCGATGATTCCTGAATATTTTGATAATTTGAATGAACATTTGTCATTTGTGAAAGACAGTGAAGTTTAAGTTTAGTTTAAACTTATTTATTTTACGTTGATTGGGAAACAAGTTCTTACAACTTATACTAATCCCTCTCGATGGTTCCTGGGTTGGACCAGTACTTTGCGTCTGGGAACGTCGTGAATAATTCTTGCCTCCAACGAGGTTCCAACCCACAACCTCATAACATTGAATCTGTCTTTGGTATTCAATACATAAATTTGCCTCCCATATTGGTTGACAGGCTTTCAAGTGATTGAGAATGGTATTAAGTACAAAATGCATACCAGATATTGAAAATATGTCAATTATACCGATTATTCATGGTCTTATCATGAACTTTTTTTTTCTTTATTGATGCAAAGTGGGTGGCCATAAAATGAAATTAGACAATCTTCTAAGTTCCCCTTATAAGCTAACACTAGACTTGTCTATGATATGAGATGACCAAAAACATTATGGAAAGGTGAACATTTGGATATTTGAAATGATCCTACATATAACATGTTATTAATCATGGAAACTGGCACTGGTTTAAAGGGACTGACTCCCAGATGCTAAATGACAAAAAAAACAACTTCTAATTTAAAGAAAACTGATAATTGTATGTGAGGCATAGAAATTTGATCACTAATAGCTTACATTGCCCAGGAAATCCTGAGATATTGCCATTTTTGCACTTTTTTCCAATGCATATTTTAATGCGTTACAAACGCTTTAAATTTTAAATATAGATATCTGAAAAATTACATGACATCGCAAGTGCCCGTTTGCACATGCGCATGTAAAATTCTGATGATTGCAGCTTAATACTTTGAAATGACTTGGCGACAGCTATGAGATTAAACCTTTATATAGACTTTGATCAGTACATGTATTGATGTCACTATGATTGAATCCAGACGTCTTGTAGCCGGGTACAGGTATTTGCTGATAAATCAATAGGCAAGAAGAAATGTGGCTTGGTAGCTCAGTTGGTAGAGTGCAGGAACGGTAATGTTCAAGTCCTGGTTGAGCCTTGATTTTTTTCACTGAATTATAACGATGAAATAGCATAATTACTTACCTCTCCGATAGTACAGGACTCTTAGATTTTGTTTACTTTGCATTTATCCATCACGTGATCTATGTGAAGTGCCCATATAACAAAATCCAAGTTTTATTTATAAATGGTAAACTCCCCAATTGGGTAAGATCTGAAACGATCTTATTTGCATTTAATTCGAAAATTAGTTTTCTGGCCGTTTGTAGACTTCATAACAAAATTAATAACTTTTACATCAGAAATTGAGTTTTTTCTTTACAGTCACTTTGGGAAGCAGTTCCTTTAAAATGGTACCGGTACATGGTATTACTTAAACTGCCATGAAAAAATAAAAAAAATAAGAAATAACAGCCTAATTACAAGCACCCATGGAAACTTGATCTCTGTAATATTCTGAATGAGGTAATTCAATTCCATCCCAACTCTACATCTCCAATGCTATGGCCATTCTGTCACAGAATTGATTCTATTAAAATAAGCTCTCATTCACGATCAGGAATTTCAATTATCCTCTTAACAATGTTTCAATTACTCCAAATTGTTCCTGAGAGGCCTGTCTGGCAAGCCATCCATATCATATTTCAAAAACAACAAACAAGAGATGACTAAGAATTCTAAAGCTCACCCGCTATGGTTCATAATGGCAATATACTGTGATATGGTACATCTGTATTGCAATATACTCAATTATTTTGCACATTGGGAGTTGGTCCTTTACAATACATTTTGTCAATAGATATGCAGTTAAGTGGACAGGAGATGATACTGAAAATCACTACAAAAAACACTTAATTTCAACTGGTTTAATGTACATTTTTTTTTTTTCATTTCTGTCACTGTACTGATAATTCACAAAAGGGGAGAATCATGTGTAAGCAGCCAGGTAGCTCCTTACATACAACACACAAGTTGTATGGCATCACACCAAGTCTTGAACTTATCAATACATACATAAAACAATTAAGTGTGCTATAATACCTTTATTAATCAAAATGACTAGGGGATGTTGGAGTCAGGGTTTGAACCCAAGACCACATGCTTCCAAGGAAGCTGCTCTAATCATCTAACCACTGTGACCCATATTTGTCAAGTCATAAACAATGGGGTACAGGTTTAAAACACTTTTCTTTGATTATTCAGAGTTATACATGCATAATAAGAGGAGTTCAAGCTTTATGTAGTTCAATCAAACAATTATTGTAAGAAAAAACTTAACTGGCTACAGATTTCTGTTTGTTGATCATACCATGAAATGAATTCTGACTGTTCTTAATCAGATAAAACCATGATCTTTTAAACAAATTTTGGACGTCTATGTGTGTTTGATCATCTTTTCACTATAGGTCAGACATTCTACTCAGTTAAGAACAACTTGGATAAAATAGTGTTTTTGTAGATGTTTCTGAGTTTCATTCAAGATTCTTCAACCAAACTTGTCTTTATTATAAAACCAACTGTCCAATTCAAGATATAAATTGGTACTCATGTCATAAGCCATTGCTTTCGAAGAATTAAACTGAGACTTAATGATTCTGACAAAGTATGAATTTCTATCAACTATATAAAATTCATTCATCTACAAACATTGGGTTAACAATACAACATTCAATTTCCAATCATTCATCTGCCAGACAGAACAATGCCTTTGTATTGAACAATTTCAAAATGTAGCATACGGTGTTTATACAGGATAGAATTTCACCAACTGAGACATTTTCTATTTTTCTAATATTTGAGATGTAAAACAATTCAGAGATAGATTGATTGATGGAGAATATTTATTTTCAAACCATACCAGGAACCTTAATGTAACTGTGATGCAGTGAATGAGGTCCAGTGTGACAACAATCTATGATCCCAACACCTCATCTATGTCCTCATACTCATCCCCATCAAGTTTTTCAAATATGGAAGTCAGTCAGTCAATCCTAAATTTACTTGTTTAATGTTGTTGTATTGGTAGCAACAGTATTTCAGTCCTATCATAGCAATGTCCAGTAAGTGAAGGGGGTCTATGACCCAAGCGCAAGGAGGCCCCTGAGTTGAACCAGTTAGACAGCTCCTCAACCTTTTTTCATTTCAGAAACATTTAGCACAAGATTTGACATTGAATTGGTCTGAAACCTAATCAAAGCACACAATGGTCTGCAAAACTGTTGGCCGCATAGCTATAACTCTAATTCAAGTGATAACTCAATAGTTATAGAATTTTATATAGTTGGTCATTTGACACCAAAAGCTCTGCACGTTTTCTAGTTACTTGTGGTTAGACAGCTGAACTTGTTCTTACTTTCAGCAGTCTCAGTGCCTTGAGTTCTTTGATTTGTTTCATATATTCTGCAGTAAAGCTCTATTCATAAATTGCAGACCTAAGGAGGTCATGACCTTACAATTGCAGTGAATTGATACGCCACTAAGCTAAAGTGATATAGTGCAGTGTAAATGGCGGAGGTAATTATTCAAATTTATAGTGCCTGCTTCTATTTATCAATACATAAGACTGGATACTGCCACTCTAAATATATGGCACCTGCATTCTATTATGGAGTATAAAATTTCTCATGGTGGAGTTGGAGTGCTAACCCTGTAGAATTTGAAGGAATTGAGTTATCACCTGCACAATTTAAGGGATTAAGTAATCACCTTGCACACAGTCCATCCTGCTAACCCGTAGAACTTGAAGGTATTAAGCAATCACTCTGCACACAGCCATGCTAACCCTGTAGAACTTGAAGGGATTAAGAAATCACTCTGCACACAGCCATGCTAACCCTGTAAACTTGAAGAGATTAAGAAATCACTCTGCACACAGCCATGCTAACCCTGTAGAACTTGAAGGGATTAAGAAATCACTCTGCACACAGCCATGCTAACCCTGTAGAACTTGAAGAGATTAAGAAATCACTCTGCACACAGCCATGCTAACCCTGTAGAACTTGAAGAGATTAAGAAATCACTCTGCACACAGCCATGCTAACCCTGTAGAACTTGAAGAGATTAAGAAATCACTCTGCACACAGCCATGCTAACCCTGTAGAACTTGAAGAGATTAAGAAATCACTCTGCACACAGCCATGCTAACCCTGTAGAACTTGAAGGGATTAAGTAATCACTCTGCACACAGCCATGCTAACCCTGTAGTCCCATCTATAAACAATATTAAATAATATATATGTTGTAAACACCTTTATATGTGGTTTTGCATAAATTTCTCATTTATCACTTTTTTTCTTTAAATATTTGTTAATTTTAAGAATTCAGGTGATCAGTAGGTAATATAATTCTTAAAAGAGGATCTGCACTAATGTAATTTGAATGTTGTGAAAAATGAGTATCACCTTCAACTTGTTTGCCCAAAGTACATATAATTTTCTGCGATGTATATGAATTAAAAGAAAATTGATTTCCCTTGATAATGTAACGTCTGGTAGGTGGCGATAGTGTGCACAATTATCTTGTGTGTTTAGGCGGGTATTGTTCATTCAGCTCTGGACATGAGACTGGTCTATACCTATTTACAACGGGTTCATTTCTTTAATTCTTTAAGATATTGTCGGTTGATATATTTTAAGTATTGCACAAAGATACTATAAACCTACATGCATACATGTACAGTGCCTGGCCATAATACAGTACGCAACGTCATCTGATGCGCATAGCAATTTTACTATCAACAATTTATCAATGGCTATGTTTTGTTTACCAATAAAGTGTAGTAAATAAGCTTGTGTTGTTTATGTTTATCGATTTCCAGGAAACGCGTTCATCATAAGTATTTTTCCGATAATTTTATTTCGTCATGATTATTACGTCATCAAACAATAATGGCACCGCGCGGTATTGATTTGACAGTCGAGCAGAAAAATGATATAATATCTATGCACAAGGGTGGATTTAGCTCACGAAAAATTGGAGAAATACTAATGTTAAGTGCTAATACCATCCAGAAAATTATAAAGAGGCATCATGAACGTGGGACAGTAGAAAACAACACGAGACCTGGGAGGAAGAGATTGACAGACGACCGTGATGACAGGGCTTTGTTTCGTTTAGTGAAAGAAAATCGTAGACAATCGCTAGCGGATATCTCGACAAGTTTTAATTCCGAAAGGCAGAGTACAAGAGTTTCTAAAAGAACTGTACGACATAGGTTGGTGGAAAGTGGTTATAAACGGTGTGTGGTGGCTAAAAAGATAACAATATCAAGGACCAATCGTGAGGCTAGGGTGGGGTGGTGTAGGGAACGAAGGAAATGGTCAGTTGCTGAGAATTGGTCGCAAGTGATATTTAGTGATGAGACGAAAGTGGTGCTGGGGAAAGACAGAAAGATTTATGTATGGAGGAAACCCGAAGAAAGGTTCAACCCTGAGTGTGTCGGTATGTTCCCTGACAGGTCTCCGCGTAGCGGTATATCCGCCATGTTCTGGGGCTGTATAACGTATGACGGAGTGGGTACGTTGACGGATGTGGACGGTAATATAAACTCAGAGAAGTACATCAATATCTTAGATGAACATTTGTGGCCTGTAATTGCTAAGAACTTTGAAAATAAACCATGGGTGTTTCAAGAGGATAATTGCCCTGTGCACAAGTCGGCGAGAACCAGGCAGTGGAAAGAAACTAACAACATTAATTGTTTAAGTTGGCCTAGTCAGTCCCCAGACATCAACATTATCGAAAACATATGGAAAACAATAAAATACAAACTTGAATCGAAATTGAGTGAGATAAACAATCGGGTAGATTTGATACGTGTGGTGAAGGACATTTGGAGTTGTTTTGATCAGGGAGCTATACGATCACTATATGAAACAATACCAAGAAGAATTAATGCTGTTATAAAAGCAAAGGGACAGATAACAAAGTACTAGACAGATATGTGCTATCATTTGATCACTTATTGGATTTTAGTGCGAATAAACGATGATTCTGTATACCGCCGACGTCAGAAAGACGTTGACGTTGCGTACTGTATTATGGCCAGGCACTGTACGTAGGAAATGGTTCATGAATGTTGGATGATGGATATATTTCATATTGCTTGATGTATATTATGTTATCAGTGATGTAGTTATTTGGAGTTTACTTGTCAATAGTCATTGTCCAGGTGCTATATGGCAATTTATATAGAGGGATATAAATTTACACTGGTGTTGGTTGTTTTGTTTATATACAAGTATGTAACGAAGTTGAAAGTAGTCAAGGGAACATGATTTTAAAACACAGTTTTTCCCTAGATATTTCTTAAAGCCGCCGTGCATTTTAGCTTAGAATTTGCAAGGGAAAATATGTTTTTCAGAATTTCGAAATAGCATGCTTGTTTAATCTCTTAATGTTTAATGAAGCCCACATTATGAGATATTTGATGAAAATAGGAAATTCCCTGGAATCCTTAGTTGATCAGACAGGGCAATATAGTGAGAAAAATGGCCTGAGCATGTTTTAAAAACACACTGTTCAGTAAAATCACAGATATCTCAGTGTACATGGGGTGTTTCAGAAGTTCATGGACTTTTGCTATAGCTTGAATATATCTTGATACATTGTAGTAGAGGAGATATGAAGAAAATCCATGGACTTCTGAAAAAACCCTTATATGTTAATCTTATACTGACATTGTTTTGAGCTTAATATAGAACGAGACAGCCACAACTTGTATTTTTCTAACAGAATCTTTCCTGTAAATTAAGCATTTTTCGAGGTCTTACGGGGATAAATTTCACACAGAGGCATATACGTTGTAGGTGCATTCGGATTTAGCTCTAACAACTATAAGATACTGAAAACTTTAAGGTGGCCTATATTAACAAGTTTATACAAGTATTATAACTTGATAATGCAAATCTTCTTATTTAATTGTCAAAATTTATTCATCAAGCTATGATTAAGAGAAATGAACATGGCAATGAGTAACCAAGCTACTTTCTATTCATTTGTTATAAAATGATATGATAAATCATTCAATGATTACCGGCAGTAATCATTTACAGTTTTAAAGAAAAAATCTAAATCTGTAACATCAAAAATGCTATATGAATATTACTATATACTGCCTATTGTGTAAATCACCCCATCAAATTTGTATATCTTTTGCACTAAGTTTTTTTTTTGTTTTTTTTTTGGCATTTCTACATTTATTGCAATTTCATATGATATCCACAAAAAAAACAAGAAAACATACTTTTCTGGATTTTTTGTTTGTTTTGTATGCCTGAACTTCTTTTTGGGAAGGGGTGTTGTTTCTTTTCTTCCCTGCCATCTTTGTAATTCTTTATGTATTCCTTGCAAAAGCCAAACGTGGTTTGTGCCAATAAAAGTTTAGATTGGACTTAATTTTCATCTTTACGCTTTCCCTCATATAGACTCATTTTGACGCACTCAGTAGGTACCACATAAAGCCTGATCTGCAGAAAGCCAAACTCAAATCTTACCAAATTTAATTGTAAAATCCTCATTACCAGACCACTGAGGAGCAGTGAACAGCATAAAACCAGATCTGCCTGCCAGTTACTCACAGGTTGATCTGGTTTTATGCTGTTCGCATAGGTCTTTTTATGGTATCCTCTATGAGGGAAAAGGTTAAAACAAAGTCACCAAGGATAACAGATGTCACCTTAATCCTTCATCTGCTCATTTTTGGTAAATTACTTGTGTCGGCAAGATGAAATGTAATTGATTTTAATTACACCTTTATTCTTAATGGGATTAACATTTTTTTTATCTAATCTGTAATTAACGCATTCGCCTGTTTTTATGCCACCTTTTTTTTATATTTACACCCATAAGAAATAATATTAAACAAGAGCTGTCCGAAAGACAGCATGCTCGACTATTCGGGTATTTGATAGTGACGCAATACCATTGTATTAAAGCAGTATTAAAATAATTTATGTGACTCAATTTAGCAGCATGTTCTCTTTAATTCTCAGTAAAACTCAGGTCATAATTCGAAAAAAAAAATCAAGGAAAAGTTCATCTTTCTGACAGCTCTTGTTAAATTAAATATTATTTAAATTAATATATAATAGTTATTGTATTAAATAAAAAAATGTAATGCAATTTTTTAATTTTCTATAAGTATTTAATAATTATTATTAATTTAATTAATTAAATTTAATTAATTAAATTTATTAAAATTTTAGTTCTGCAGGTTTGGTTCATGTCTGGGATGACTTGTGTGAAGTTTAAATCCAATACACCAAGGGGTTACTGAGTAATGACATTAATTTAGTTGCAAAAAACTTTAACCAAAAATGTTAACGCAAATTTCTAAGTCGAAAAAGGCCCATGATTTAAGTAAAATTCTAGCAAGAGTTGTTCATCTTGGTTCTGCAGGTCCATTTTATGTTTAGGAAGACTTGTATGAAGTTTAAATCCAATACACCAAGTGCTTACTGAGAAATAATATTAACTTAGTTGCAGAAAAACTTTAACCAAAAATGTTAACGCAAATTTCTAAGTCAAAAAAGGCCCATAAATTGAGTAAAATTCTAGCAAGAGTTGTTCATCTTGGTTCTGCAGGTCCATTTCATGTTTAGGAAGACTTGTGTGAAGTTTAAATCCAATACACCAAGTGCTTACTGAGTAATGACATTAACTTAGTTGCAGAAAAACTTTAACCAAAAATGTTAACGCAAATTTCTAAGTCGAAAAAGGCCCATAATTTAAGTAAAATTCTAGCAAGAGTTGTCCATCTTGGTTCTGCAGGTTGGTTTCATGCTTAGGAAAACTTGTGTAAAGTTTAAATCCAATACACCAAGTGGTTACTGAGTTATGATATTAACTTAGTTGCAGAAAAACTTTAACCAAAAATGTTAACGCAAATTTCTAAGATGAAAAAGGCCCATAATTTGAGTAAAATTCAATCTAGAGTTGTCCCTCTAGAAAGACTTGTGTGAAGATTAATTGCAATACACCTACTGGTTTCTTAGATATGACTGCCGACGCTGACGCCGAGGCTGACGCCGACGCCGGGGCGAGTAGAATAGCTCTCATATTCTCCGAATAGTCAAGCTAAAAAGTAAACTAGGACAGGAGATAAAAGAAAACAAATGTTAATGTCAACTCAATTGTATTCATTTTGCTTGTATTAATGTAAGAAAACATATACAAACATTTATTCAGAATGAACTATACATTTTTTATTATATACAGTTTAACATATCTCCAATAATAACTGTATTTCATCAAATATACATATAGATAAAAATATATTAAAACTAAGTATTTATAAGAGGGATGTTTTGACTGAATATTGATGTCAGATTGAAGGGCGATTATACCAAATAAGGGACAAGCATCTGACTGTAAAGACTCATGATAGCTTACCCTGTTGAACCAGTACTTTGCACCTGGGAAGGCCATGAAAGACTCTTGATAGCTTACCCTGTTTAACCAGTACTTTGCACCTGTTAAGGCCATGAAAGACTCTTGATAGCTTACCCTGTTTAACCAGTACTTTGCACCTGGGAAGGCCATGAAAGACTCTTGATAGCTTACCCTGTTGAACCAGTACTTTGCACCTGGGAAGGCCAAGAAAGACTCTTGATAGCTTACCCTGTTGAACCAGTACTTTGCACCTGGGAAGGCCATGAAAGACTCTTGCCCCTAAACTGATTCATCTAACCTTCAGATTTGAAGTCATGTACCACAGACTCAGTGTCCTTGTTTTTAAACATTATCTTCTCATCTTACAGGTTTATGCACAATTTTCTAAACTTAAGTAACTTGGAAGTCTCAAATGGGCTCTGACATTTCTATACATAAAAGCTAAAGCAACTGCAAACAGTCTTGAGTGACTTGCATGACAGTTCTAGCTTATACAAATGTTCACTGCTTTTCTGCATCTACTATTCTATTGACGAGAATGAATTTCACTCATGCCTCAGTACATATTTTTTAATACATATACAGCCTAAGTGCCTATTTTCTCGTATGGTATATAAGCGAATATTAAACGGAGATTTCTGAACGCTCAAATTTGATTAATAATCGTAATTAAGCAACTTACCTGCATTGGAACGAATTTAATTATCCTGGTACGAGTTATTGGAGTCCGTGCACACTTCACTCACACATTAAAACACAGATTTCTCTGTAGTGAAGTCATCTACACAGCCGGTCGCCGTTTATTGATCAAAGGGTCTTGATCCATTGTCCCGGCCCGTCAAGGCCCTACCGCTATTTCCGTTTAGCCAAGACGTGCGATGTATTGGTAGAATCTGGTCGCGTGGGGTACTGGAAGGGGTATGTGTTTGTATTCGCGCGTAGGGCCAGGCGGTCCCAAATTAGATATTAATCGGATTCTACGATTCACTGTCGTGCGTTATTGCAATAGACAGAAGAAACCGTTAATCTACAAGTCACTAAATACATGAAATGTAGATACACTGATACGTGTAGTCACGTAAAAAATGGGGGTTTAAATATAACGCTGTGTTGGAAAAAAAAAGTGGTTTCTACATATTATGATGATTTTTGAGTAAGTGGAACTTTTTCCAACACAGCGTAATATTTGACGATATTAATATTATAAACAAGTCACGGATACTACTGCTCTCACTTCAGTAAAGTATTGGAATATATCTTTGTTATATGTATCTTACAAGTATATGAATTAGAAATCATTGCGATTTTCTTGCTCACAATACTGTAGTAAATAATATTGTGATATCAAAAATACTTTTTTTTTTTTTTTTTTTTTTGAAATATGTAATACAATTCTTAAATGAGTCTATATATTGCTTTGAATTGTTTAAAGAACTCTAGGGCATATCCATTAAAAAAAGTACTTGAAGGGGGTTACTTGTATAAAAAAAATGGTCGTTTACGTAATAAAAAAAATCATAAAGTTAGTTTTTCGTACACAAATTGCAAGGTTATGTATTATTTTCTTATTCTGACATCGCATTATTTCAATAGATTTGAACATACAAGCATCAATTTTATGATAATCATGTTTTGCAAAATGCGGATATTTCAAACTAAACGATATCGAGATTTCCTAGGAATGTAATTTCTGTCGAGTTTTAAAGTTTGTATTCTTAAATGAATGTGATTGTGTAAGAAAAGGTATGATATTAAATGGTATCAGATATAGAGGTGTTATTGTATTTTACAATAATTTTAACCAGTTAAGACACTCAATAAACCATACTTGTATAAAGTGATCAATATTGGGTCAAAATGTTTAGGATCACACTTGATTTCAAACAGTATATTAACAAGAACGGTAGCATCATCGGTTTTTTAAAGCAGTCACATGATTAACAGCATAGTGCTGTGCAAACAAAAGCAGGACATGTATGCATACGAAACCATTAGTGAGCATGTTTAGTATTTTCTTCGAGTTGCAATACTCCCAAAATTAATGCAAATTGACTCGGATGCAATTTTATCCGGAAATTGCCAATAGGTCAGAAATACCTGTATTTACCTTCTAGATTATATCATAGTACATCCTTAGCTTTTAGGCATAACGTGTATAACACGAATTTTGACCTGTTAGGAGCCTCTTGGGGCAGTTGGATAAGTGTTTGTCAACTATTAGGACCAGAGATCGAAACCTACTGTACAGACGATTTTGTTCTCAATTACATTACATTTTTGCCCATTCCTTTCGTGTTTTTTTTTTACTGCCCGGTTTATAACATCTCCTTAATTCAGCGACAAATCTAGCATTATTTTAAAATCACAGACTACTATAAGTATTTAAATATTTCCAGCGTTATTATGCTGTATCATAGTGTAACACTTTTACTTTATCTTTCATATCTTTTTTTATGTTGTTGTTGTCACGTCTTCCTTACACCGAAGTATCTTTTTCTGTTGCATCATTACCAGGGTCTCGTGATTTATAGTATGAAGGGATCAGGGGTGTAGCTAGACATGATAATATCTTTCATCCAGCATCCAGCAGCTCTGCATCTGGTACGTGCACGATTTCACCATTTTTGCGCGAGGAAATGTTGATACACAAGTTTTCATTCATCATTTTAAGATTTCCATTCACATTGAAAAACATACACGTGATTTAACTTACGAAATTGTAATGGCAATGATGAATACCCAAGAGCGTCCGGGCATGTTGCAAGCCGGACTAGGGACCAGAGAAATATACATATAGCATAGTCTGATTTCATGAAAAATAAACACCAATCTACTTGTTTTTTTTGTTTTTTTGTTGTTTTTTTTGTTGTTGTTTGTTTCTTTGTTTTTCGACAAAAATATATATGAAATTTGATTGCTATAGATACTATTTACGTGAAATTTGTTATTTTCTGGACTATAAATCTATAAGAATCCTGAATATGTTCATATTTTCTCTTTCACTTAATGATTTTTATTTGTGAAAAATATCAATAAAATTCTCTGGTATCTGGATATGAGTAGCTGACTTTTCCTTTTAGAAGTAACCAGTTACTAGTAGCTAAATCAACAAGGTACTACAGTAGTGGCTGGATAGGCCTACGACTTGCCAACCTTTCCGATATGATTTGTCCTGGCTTTTGTTCACCTTTTTCACCATCAATATATTACTTGATTATTTTTTTATGTAACCCCTCCCCACCTACCCCCCAAAAAAACTTTCTTACATAATATAAGAAAGTCTTGAAACAAGAAATTTATTAAATCATTAATTTACATCCTTTTTCGCGTGCTGCAAAGGTGTCAAGAAAAGTAAGTAAGTAAGTAAGTAATAATAATAATAAAATCTTTATAGTAACTAAAAAATTTCCAAATACTGGCAGTGTAAGTGTTAAGTGGGTATTTTCTTAGTTGAAACTCAAAGATCAAATTTAGTTCATTTTTTTTCTGTGTCAGTATTTATAACGGACTCAATACAATTCAGGCATTCACCTGTATTATACTGATAAAAAATAATATGATTAAAGAAAAGATCCCTGGTAATAATGCATCAACATACATACCACTTCAACACTCCATAACGGTCGTTAATAGCCATGGAGTTGTCTTAGGGCCATATAGCATGCTGTTCACGTGCTGTACAAAGCCTAATGATAGGTATATTGAACATTGTGGTTTATGACACTGAGATCTGTCTGTTACCATACGGTTACATACGGTGGCACACACCAGTTTATGCAGGGGAGGTAACGACTGCACGTTTCATGATATGCTTGGGTAAGTTATTCGACCTTTGAAATACCTATGGCGGCAGGAATTCAAATTTTAACATAATTGTGTGTGAATATCCTCTAAATTAGTGGTAAGAGCATCCAACTATTCAAAAATCTGGAAAACAGCATACACTCGCACAATGCCACCATTCCGTCATTATCATGTTCGTAAATACAGGTTATAAGGGAAACTACTCTGTTAGTAGCAAAAAAAAAAACTCGTGACCAAGGGAGATAATCAAGGTGCGCTGTTTACACATGTGAATAATTGATATTTTTCCCTATAGAATTATCAATAAACAATGATGTTTCTGATTCCGGCCGTTAAAGAAATACCTAATTAGTCACGTGGTATGCGCAAAGGACCGGGAAGCAGTGATTTAGGGTTGGAGGCAATACGAACATCGATTATTTTTGTTACAGGTGCAAATGGTAGATACTCTAGTGCCTATCATGGAGCTTAATGGATATTTCATCTTGACACACAAATTGTATACACCAGGAGGATTAAAGGTAAGAGTATACAATACATAAGCATAACTTACGGTAGATTTTATACCCAAGTATATCTGGTCAAATACATGATGCCAGCTAGTACATTTGTGAATGTGTATCTAGATGAGGGAGTTCATGAATCTCTAAACCATTTGTTTTCATAATCAGTCAGCTTCATCTTAAACCATTTTACTCTACCGATTAATGTTTTTATGATTGTTTTTGTGTTTAAGGAGATTTTATCATCATAGAGGTAAAGAAAATAATGATTTATACTTCAGGAAGTATACAGTAACTGCAAAGACTTTCTATATAGATCATGTACTAAATAAGATACAAAAGAGGATGTATATTCCAATAGTTCAGTGTTCAGTGTTCTTTGTATTGAGAATTTTATTCCAGTGTAATTATTTTGCAGAAGTCATAGTGTTGGATGAGCCTTCTATAGTCAAACCATGACATCATCATTCGGAAGTGGGCGGAGCAAGCACCAGCATCGCACAATGTCCACAAGTGTACACCGGCTTCAAGAGTCACTTAACATGCATCTTGACATTCAGGAAAAGACAGACTTTGTGAACATTCTCAATCAGTTCCATATGACTCGAGACATGGCCATTTTTGTTCGAAATCTCAAAGATATTCTAGACACTCCAGCAAAAAGACAGATTTTTCCACTGATACGCAAAGTAATTCCGAAATCAGATTTGGATGACTATGATCACTGTGTTAGATTCGACGGTAGGAAGTATGACACTATGCCGGCAAAGAGAACCAAGAAGATAATACAGAGGTCAAGGCCTCCACTCTCTTCCTCCTCAGGTCTAGGGAAAATATTTCCCACAAAATCAAAAAAACAGCAAAAGGAAAAATCTCCTTTCAAAAAGCCAGACAGTGAAAGCCATGAAAGCAATAGCTCAAAAGGTCAAGGCGATCATGGAGTTATGTCTATTAAATCAGTAAAGTCAATGAAATCTGGCATGAAGGACATGGGCAATGAGGTAAAACATATACTGATCTCCCAGTCAGGTTCTTCTGATCAAGGGTACGGCTTCAGCATCAGAGGGGGGTCTGAATTCGGGATTGGCATTTATGTGTCAATGGTGGACAGAGGCGGGACAGCTGACCAACAGGGATTGGCCCCAGGTGACCTCATTATGGAGGTCAATGATGTTGCATTCGAGAAGATATCCCACAATGAGGCAGCTCAGGTAAGACAGAGTTAAATATGTATAGTTAAACCTGTGTATCTGCAGCTACATGGGCTATAAGCAGTGATCTTTCAGATTCAGGAAAATATTATATACTTGCCCTCCATTTAGCGGTCCCCTTGGTGTAACAGCCACTGACTCCTAATTGCCACATGTAATACAGGCTTGGATGTATTATATACATCATTTTTAGTGCCACTTTTAAAAAAAAGTTGAACTGTTATCATGACCTTCTTGTTGCATTGGTTAAGGTTTTTGTCCAGGTCCATTTTCTCCATAACCATCAAACATATTCTGAATAACTCCAAACTTCGTATACTTGTTTACTAGCAAAGAAGGGCCAATTTCAAAAGGGCAGGTAACTTTAAAAAATAATTTTGGCACAGTTTTGGCCCTTCTTGACTTAGAATTTTCTTGGCTGGTTAAGTTTCTGGTTTAGGTCAATTTCTAAAAATATGTCAGCCATATTCACATGAAACTATGATAACTGTCCAGTATTAATACAGGAGCCCATTTTGAAGGAGAGGCATTTTAGTTAATTGGCCCTTTTTTACTAATACCATCAAACACATTCACTTCAAACTTGGAATATGTGTTCACTATTTTAAAAGGGCAGGTAAACCTGAAATTTATTTTGGCACAGTTATACCCTTTTTAGACTTATAATTTTCTGTATTGCTTTAGGTCATTTTCTCAAAAACTGTCAAACATATTTCCTTCAAGGTGGGAATAATGATCACCTTCAAAGTTGGACACTGAAAATAGTACTAGCTAATATTATACTGTCCAGCGCTCAGAAAAAAAGAAGCCTTGGACACCTCTTGTCTTCATCCACTCAGAATGTACTTGAGGTATATACAGTCAAACTTGTTCAAAGAATAGTCTTTTAAGTGACATTTTTTCTTAACCATTTCAGATGGCTTTAAAGTGTTTACTCTATAATTTTGATGTATTAAATGACCGTTTCTGTACCAAGCAGATGCTTAACCCTTTCCCTCATAGAGAACACCATGAAAAGACCTATGCGAACAGCATAAAACCAGATCAGCCTGCGAGTAACTCGCAGGCTGATCAGGTTTTATGCTGTTCGCTGCTCCTCAGTGGTCTGGAAAAGAATATTTTGTAATTAAATTTGGTAAGGTTTAACTGTGGTTTTCTGCAGATCAGGCTTTATGTGATACCTATTGAGGGCGTCAAAATGAGTCTATATGAGGGAAAGGGTTAATACAGGTGTTGGCAAACTAAAACAAACGCGCCTTCAGCGACTACTGATCTAACAATTTGCCGAAGGGCATGACCAAACAATAAGCTGCACACTCATTACATATATCTGCTTGAATAATCTTACCTGCCAACCGTTAGGCCCATTGTCTGTAACATAGGTTTTTCCACTCATAATCTATAAACATATTAGCCATTGCAACATTTAGACAGTAGGCAAGGACTCCTTAAGTGCTGAAAGTGACTAATCTTTATTCATCCGGGTTCTTCAATGGTGTCTGCAAATTTTCCTGTTGTTCATTCAGTAATCTTTTTTTTAATGACAATATTTGAATCAAACAATATAATGAAGTTTTTACAATTTTATGGCAGGTCCTTTTTTCAGTTTTGGGGAAAAAACAAGCGATTTTCACAATTTTAGGGATTTTTTTTACCATGTTTATGAGCGTAACGGTCTCTGCACTCCGGAAACTGGTTTCATTGATGTATTCTGTTACATCATAAGTAAAATGTTTTCATTGAAATAATCTTTCATATAACTATAAGAAAGTCAATAAAGCGAAGTAAATAAGGTTAATTAGCTTCGTAATTATTGTTCCCTGGGTTTGTCCATAAGCAGCTGCCCCCTCCTTTGATGGGGATTCTTATGCCCCGCCCACTCTGATCATGTTATTACATCATGATATGGATTGGTATTTATTTAATTTTATGGCTGTGACCAGGTAAAATTGGTTCTTCTTTTTAAGGTTTACCTCAGTATTTAAACTTCTTTTTCTATAAAGGTATCTTCACATCATCATGAAACTATACAAATGTACATTATTATATGAACTTTTAAAAATATAAGCAAATATTTGGTTCTTACTATATCCTGGCAGGGTATTAGTGTCTCAGAAACACATTTTCTTGTTATCTGAGGGAGGGGAATTCAGGGGGATATTTTGGGGAAAATAGGTAGTTACTTGGCTTGCAGGAGAAGTAGCCTGTAACCAGCTACTGTAAAGAATTAAGGTTAAAAATACCCTGGATAGATACAGTTTTAATTTGTAGTCTCTTCATTTTTATTCATATATCTGTCAAAATACTGATTGTTTGATGCTCACCCTTTCTGTGACAACCGCTGGAATGCAAGTGAAACTAGTGTTCCGAGACACACACATCTTGTTTTAAGATCACATGTGTATCAGTGTTTTTTAATCTGATGCAGCAGATTCATATCTCATGAAGGTCTAGTTGTTTCTTCCTTACTTTCCTTTTCATACTTGTGAAGTTCAACTTTAACTAAATAATTAAGTACTTCACACTATTATTACTAACCTATGTTTATTTATTTTTGCATGAACAGTTTATACGTGGAGCACATCAGCTGGATATGAAGGTCTGCCGTGTTGGTCGGATTCCCGGGTCTTTTGTGGTGCACCAAATGTATCGATGGGTGAATAAGACGGGGCGCCCCGTGTCCCCACCCCCAGAATTGGAGCAAATTGGTCAGCTTGAGCCTGGGCCTCAGAAATCAGGGTTCATGTTACTGAAGGGCACAGATGAACGAAAGGTGTGTCTTTCATTGATATACTTTACATTTTTGATGTCCTGATTCATCAATGAGTGTGTAAAGGATTTCCATTATTTTAAGTCAAAACACTCAAGGTATTAAGAGACTGCAGGCAAGAATGACTTGAAATAGCCATAGGAAGACTGAAATGGAAAGTAAAAAAAAGTCAATATCTATAAGAGTCAAAAATGTACTAGTCAAAGGAATATCTATTTGCATCACACAAAGGAATATCTATAAGAGTCACACAAGTGAATATCTATAAGAGTCACACAAGTGAATATCTATAAGAGTCACACAAGTGAATATCTATAAGAGTCGCACAAGTGAATATCTATAAGAGTCACACAAGTGAATATCTATTTGAGTCACATAAGTGAATATCTATAAGAGTCACACAAGTGAATATCTATAAGAGTCGCACAAGTGAATATCTATAAGAGTCACACAAGTGAATATCTATAAGAGTCGCACAAGTGAATATCTATAAGAGTCACACAAGTGAATATCTATAAGAGTCGCACAAGTGAATATCTATAAGAGTCATACAAGTGTATCTATTTGCATCACACAAAGGAATATCTATTTGCATCACACAAAGGAATATCTTTAAGAGCCACACAAATGAAAATCTATAAGAGTCTCACAAATGAATATCTATAAGAGTCACACAAGTGAATATCTATAAGAGTCACACAAATGAATATCTATAAGAGTCACACAAGTGAATATCTATTTGAGTCACACAAGTGAATATCTATTTGAGTCACACAAGTGAATATCTATAAGAGTCACACAAATGATTATCCATAAGAGTCACACAAGTGAATATCTATTTGAGTCACACAAGTGAATATCTATAAGAGTCACACAAATGATTATCCATAAGAGTCACAGAAGTGAATATCTATAAGAGTCACAGAAGTGAATATCTATAAGAGTCACACAAGTCAATATCTATTTGAGTCACAGAAGTGAATATCTATAAGAGTCACACAAGGCAATATCTATAAGAGTCACACAAGTGTATATCTATAAGTGTCACACAAAGGAATATCTATAAGAGTCACACAAGTGAATATCTATAAGACTCGCAAAAGAAAATATCTATAAGAGTCACACAAAGGAATATCTATAAGAGTCACACAAAGGAATATCTATTTGAGTCACACAAGTGAATATCTATTTGAGTCACACAAGTGAATATCTATTTGAGTCACACAAGGAATATCTATAAGAGTCACACAAAGGAATATCTATTTGAGTCACACAAGTGAATATCTATAAGAGTCACACAAGGAATATCTATAAGAGTCACACACAGGAATATCTATAAGAGTCACACACAGGAATATCTATAAGAGTCACACAAAGGAATATCTATAAGAGTCACACAAAGGAATATCTATAAATCACAGGTATTATACCATCATTTCAAAATATTTGAATATGTCACAGGATAATCATCTCTTCCTCTTATTGGTGACTATTGTTTCACCTTTTTCTTGCCTTTTTGTGGCTATTGCAATGTTGAGTTATTAAAAGGCGAAAAATGCAACAAAATGAATTATTATTGTGCAAAATACTTGTGGTAAAATTGATGCTTACATTTTAAGTCTAAATACTCAAATATGCTCAAGGTGAGTTATTGTGATCACCCTGCGTCCGTCGTCGTCCATCATGTGTCATCTGTCATCAACAATTTGCTAACATGACATCTCCTCTAAAACTGCTTGGTAGAGATTGATGCAACTTGGCATGAATGATCCTTGAGTAAACAGCCACAAAGTTGCTAAAATAAACTTGACAAATGCAGAACTCCAGTTGCCATGGCAACCAATATCATATTATTTAAAAAGCTTTAAAAAAAATCATCTCCTGAAACCAATGGTCAGAATTCAATTTCCTTTGACACAAATGGTCATGTCATAGTCATCTATAATTGCTAAAAAGAAGTTGTTCCCTTGAAAAACAAGGCCCCCCTCAGGGGATAGCTAGTTTTAGCTCAGCTGAGCACTATGTGCTCAAGGAGAGCTTTTGTAATCACCCTGCGTCTGTCATCAACAATTTTCTTTACATGAGCTCTCCTCTGAAACTGCTGGACAGAATTTGATTAAACCTGGCAGGGATGATCCTTGGTTGAACTTTCACAAAAGTTGCTAAAATAAACTTGATCTACCATGGCAATGGAAAGAAAAAAATTATGAAAACTTTAAAAAGCATCTCCTTTAAAATTTAGTAGCCAGATTTCACAATGTTTTGGTACAGATGTTCCTTGGGTAACCCTATACTCAGGTGAGTGATCCAGGCCCTCTCTGGCCCTCTTGTTCTAATTAGTATATACTCTACATAGAAAGTTTCAAAAGTCATCTTCTCTGAAAATAATGGTAAGAATTTAATTTCATTTGGCATAAAAGGTCACATAAAAGTGATCTCTACAGTAACACACAGTCATAATTATTTTATCAAATACGAACACTTTGAAAACTTTCATCAGTCGCCATCTTAAATGTTAACCACTGGAGAAATCAACAAAAAAGTACAGTCCCAAGAGTTTCCATCCTAGATATGGAACAGAATCTTCCATAACCTTTCTAGACATCTTAGACACAAAATACTGATCCAACCAAGAGACTGCCTAGGAGGATTAGTATCAGTTGTTACAATTTGTTAAATTTAACAAAGTATTAATTTAGATGGTTAACTGTCACAGTAATAGTACTTATTAAGTGACTGTTACATATACTTTACAGATCAATGTAACAGTGAAGAAGGGGGAGAGTCTAGGGCTGATGATCCGAGGGGGTCGGGAGTTTGGCCTCGGCATCTACATATCTGGCGTCGACCCCTACTCTAAGGCAGACAGCGCTGGCATTAAGGTGAGAAGGAGTTCAGATTTGGTACTTTGCTTTCTGAAGAGAAATAATTGATGTCTGTGTCAGAATATAAAATCTGTAATAACGACCATTTTTTTTATGCTTGCCAAAAGATTTTGTTTGGAGTATATATTGTTGCAGCTTCATCCATTCATCTTTCCTGCTTCTTCTCTAGGTATTTCTCAGCACACGCTAGTTTGAATTTAATTGAAATTCATGAGAAATTCAACTCTTAAGAGGATAGGTATAATACCAGCATGTTTCAGTTAAAAAATCACACTAATTGCCCCATGATATTCTTGCTGGGACCATTTTTAGCAATTATTTGCTGAAATTCATTGAAATTTCATAAGGTTTTTCTTTACAAAGAGCAAATGTGCATATTTTTCACTGTTTTGGCTTTTCATAGCAATCAAGGAGAAAGGCATTATATTAGCATGTTATTTCCCTCCCACACAAGTTGTGGCCCTTTGGGTAATGTAATCCAAATTCTTGTATGGAATATTTATCAACAACCATTTTGAAATTCAATGAACTTTTTAACATGAACTGGTCTGATGATTTTTAGAAGCAAAAGCTTCTAAAGTCAGACAGTGGATTTTCTACTTACAATCACATAACCGCCACTTATCAATACATTAGCGTTGAAAAATAGTACCACTGGTTGTAGAAGTCAACATTGCAGTTTTGATAAAAGTTATATTGCAGGATTTTGAAAGCATTGGATATATTCACAATTTCTGTGCAAGTAAAACTGTAAAAGAAGCAAGTTCATCTGCAGTTACATTCATTAAACTACCTATAAATAACCTTATTTGCACCACAAATTTACGGCTGCGGAATTAGCTCAGTTGGTAAGAGCGTCGTTCAGTATTTTGTTCTTGCAAGGGGTTGTGATTTCTAGTCCAGCTGAGACCGTTTTTTTTTTTTTTCGTTTTTTATTTTTATTTTTGTTATACTTATTTTTTTATATTCTTAGGTTATATATTTAGAATTTTTTATCCACTGCCGAAGGCGGCGGGGGATATAGTAATAGTCTCCGTCCGTCCGGGCATCCTTCTGTCCGTCCCACATTTTTGTCCGGAGCATAACTCGAAAAGTATTTGAGGTATCAACTTGATACTTCGTAGGTGAATAGATCTCATTGAGGAGGAGTGCAGTGCACAAGAATGATAACTCTACCTTTCATAATTTTGAGTTATTTGTTATTTTTCAGACTTAATTTTTGTCTGGAGCATAAGTAAAAAAGTATTTGAGGCATCAACTTGGAACTTTATAGGTGGAAAGATCTTATTGGGGAGGAAAGCAGTGCACAAGAATGATAACTCTACCTTTCATAATTTTTTAGTTATTGCCCTTTGTTATTTTCAGACTTAATTTTTTTTCCAGAGCATAAGTAATTTCAAACTTAATTTTTGCCCGGAGCATAAGTAAAAAAGTATTTGAGGCATCAACTTGAAACTTCATAGGTGGAAAGATCTTATTGGGCAGGAATGCAGTGCATAAGAATGATAACTCTACCTTTCATAATTTTTTAGTTATTGCTCTTTGCTATTTTTCAGGCATAATTTTTGTCACAGTGACCTTGACATTTTACCTGTAGACCTCAAAATATTGGAATTAGCAGGTCTTCACAAGGGTGTCATATCTCTAATCGCTTCAAACATCAGTCTTAATTACCAAAAATTTTCTTTTGAAAATGAAACATTCTACTTTCCAACACATCTTCTAAAGAGTAAGCATTCGGCAGGGGATGGCTTTGTCAACATGGCTCTTTTATGCTTCCATTATTTTGCTTTTGTTAACCTTTTTATTTAAATCATAGACCACAGGACCCTGATATTCAGTCCAAAAAAATTTACCTCTCTGTATATAAATTATTTATAGAAAGGTCGATTTTTTCTAATATGAGGGTCCTGCACATAGACAGGTTAGGTTATAAGGTCCAAGCAGTAGAAATGAGAGGGGGACAGTATGTAAGCCATCAATTGAAATATTTTGTTTTTAATCTTTTCTTGTTAGAGTCTCAAATGACAGTAGTGTCTCTAGTTGCATCTGTATGTTATAACTCAGAAAGTACTTTAGGGATTGAGTTTATACTTTATACAATGGTCAAACTTTACTTACCAAGAACAATAACTCTACTTTGCTTCATCTCTATTACATACTTCTATGGTGAAATTATGTTTTTCTAGAACATATTTTAAAAACTTTTGAAGGCACGGATATCATTCTTTACACAAGGGAAGAATGTGAAGTGACAAAGAACAATAACATTATCTTGTCTCATTTTCTTACTTTTCTCTTAAAATTATCCTGTCATGAAGTTTTAAAGGTATTGAGAGGATCAATACTAAGAATCACTATTCCGTATCCAGTTTTGTTTAATTTGACAGAGACAAATAAATAAAATAATCATACCAGCTATTTTAATCACAGATTTTTTACATGCATATCACAAAAAATAATTTAAAGGGATTGACTTTATAATTCACACATTTTAACTTTCACTTCTGACAGTGCTCTCAGTGCTTTGATTCCTGATGCTGTAACCCTTTGAAACTTTGTATTTTTTAAAACCAGATCTTGGCAGAACACCTCTGACAAGCCTTGAAGCATTATAGGAAGCCTTACTTTCAAGGAGAGATGTGCATGAGATCAACCTGATCTGCTTGAATGTTTATTGCCCCATATCCAAATCATGTCTGGACTGTTGGTCGATCATTTGGGTTTGGGTTTTTATGCCCTCGAGATCTGTGACCAGGGGCATATTGTTTTTGCCCTGTCTGTTTGCTGGTTTGTCAGCAACTTTAACATTGGCCATAACTTGAAAAATATGAAAGGTATTGACTTGAAACTTCATATATGAATAGAATGTGACTAGGAGAAGCATTGACTAAAAACCATAACCATATCTGGCCCAAGTTTGGAATTATCTCCCCTTTTTATTCTTTTTTCAATTTTTGTCAGGAGCATAACTCATAAACAATACAAGGTATCAACTTGAAATTCAAAATGTAATAGATGGTAAGATTGGGAAGTGCAGTAATTAAGAACCGTAACTCTTCATGGACCAGCTTTTGAATTATCTCCCTTTATTAGCTCACATGAGCACAACGTGCTCAAGGTGAGCTTTTCTGATCGCCTTTTGTCCGGCGTCCGTCGTCCGTCGTCCGTGCGTGCGTGCGTCCGTGCGTCAGTGCGTCCGTGCGTCCGGCGTCAACAATTGCTTCAAACAACATCTCCTCCTAAACGGCTTGGCCAATTTGAAAAATATTTTGCAGGAATGTTCCTTGGATGAAGCTCTACTAAAGTTGTATAAATGGTTCTGGTCCATCGCATAATTAGGTCACAGGAGCTAAAAATAGATTTTAAAAATGAAAATTTAAAAAATCTTCTTCTCTGAAACCACAAGGCCTAGCCTTTTGATTTTTGGTATGTAGCATGATCTTATGACTCTCTACCAGGATTGTACAAATTATGACCCTGGGGTCAAAATTGGCCCCGCCCCAGGGGTCACTTGATTTCACATAGGCTAATATAGGAAAAACTTGAAAAAATCTTCTTCTCCGAAACCACAAGGCCTAACCTTTTGATTTTTGGTATGTAGCATCATCTTATGGGCCACTACCAAGATTGTACAAATCATAGCCCTATGGTGATAAATGACCCCGCACCAGGGGTCACTTGTTTTACACAGAGTTATATAGGAAAATCTTAAAAAATCTTCTTCTATGAATCCATAAGGCCTAGAGCTTAGATATTTGGTATGTAGCATCATCTTATGGGCCACTACCAAGATTG
>CM037779.1:5198406-5224075 GCA_021229015.1 Solen grandis
GAAAGTAAATATATAAAGACTATATAAAGAGGGTGGCTTGTTCAGCATTAAAGGCATAAATTGAGCCTTGAATGTTTCAGTTGTAGGTGGGATTTTAAACCCAAGCAAACAAGCACAACAAACAATTTGAGTTGAGGATCTGTATTTCTTTCCTTTTAGATTGTGGGACTGACAGCATCCATGGGAGTTGGGAAGGCTCGAAATGTGGACAAGGCAGTAGAACATATCAAGAAACTGATGGCCAACCTGGATGCAGACACAATCTCGACAGTGAAGAATAACATGTCAGAACTGAGGAGCTTTATTAGTTTACCTGAGGAAGGTACTTAATACTTCAGATTTGACAGTGTTGTCTTTGAACAGCAAGGAAACTAGTACAATGTAGCTCTAATATAACAGTTTTCTCCATGCTTAGACACTGTGTTGTCATAGACCGAATTATAACTGTGTGAAAATGTAGCTTAAGTCAACTAAACAAATCATACAATATAGATGCGGGGTTCAATATTAGACTCTTATGATGGAGTTTGTATTTCGAGCACAATATAATAGATCTACACAGTGTAAAAATACTTAAATAAACATGACATGTGGAATTATAACATTTTTTCTCCTCTCCTCATTATTTTGTCCTTTTATGATGTATAATTAGATATAGACATACTATAGAATACTTTAAAATAATCACTAATATTTTCAGAAAAAGTGTCAGCATTGTTTTCTTGCATACTTTTAATCAAACGAAAAGTCAAGTTGTTAAACTGAGACATGCCTAGGGGTGGGGCGACGTATTTTGGGAAATTAAGTGAACACTAATAGAAATGAAAGAAGATGAAATTCACATACATGATACACAATAAGCTATAAATCCATGTCCCAGTTTCTGTTTTTCAATAGTCTGTTTTTACAAATCCTCATGTTGGAATTTTCGTATTTTAATAGTCTGTTATTAACTCATCTGAGTATATAGTGCTCATGTGAGCTTTTAGGATGCACCTCTACCAAGTTGGTGAGATCATGGCCCTTGGGTCAAAATTGGCTCAGCCCCAGGGGTCACATGTTTATATATAGACTTTCATAAAACTTCTTGTTAGAAATTGCAAGGCCTAGAGCTTAGATATTTGGTGTGTTGCATTGTCTAGTGGATCTCCAACAAGTTTGTTTACATCATAGCATTTGGTTCAAAATTGACTTCACCACAATGGTCACTTTGTTTTATTTAGACTTACAGTGGAAAAAAAACCTTGAAAACTCTTCCTGTCAGAAACCTCAAAGCCCGAAATTTAGATATTTTGTATGAAACATGGCCTAGTGGTGGACCTCTTTCAAGTTTTTTCAAGACGAAGTCATGGCCCTGGGTCAAAATTAGCCCTGCCGCAGGGGTCACTTGGTTTTATATAGACTAACATAAAATTAAAAGAAATCTTCTTGTCAGAAACCACAAGGCCTGAAGTTTTTATATTAAGTGTGTAACATGACCTAGTGGACATCTGCCAAGTTTGTTCAAATCATGGCTCTGGGGTCAAAATTGGACACGCCCAATGTTCAATCGTTTTGACATAGATTTAGATAGGGAGCTATGACCTTCAGTTTTGGTTCACAGGGCGGAATTGAACTTTGATATTGGATGACCTTGATCATGACTTTTGAATTTTTAAACTCTGATCTACAAATCTGGACCTCAGGTACAGCTTGGTTTGTGGAATTGAACTTTGACCCATAATGACTTTGACCATAACTCAGTGACGACTTCCAATCCAGAAGTAGCAAATTCCATTTTTTGTTCTTACCAATTAAGAAGTAGCAATTTCCATAGTTATTTTTTTATTACCAATTTAATGTAAAAAGATGACCATGATATACGTTATATACAAACTCAGAATTCAGATCTCACAGTTTCAGTATTTCAAAAGTCTGATAGTCTGTTGCAACCAATCCTAATGTTTTAATGTCCATATGTTTTTGATGATTTGATATACAGAGACAGTGGAGGTACCAAAACGGAAGAATGACTTGTTTGGCGAATCAGTTACAAGACTGATGAACAAAATTGAAACCAGGATGGCAGAAGCTCAAGGTTCCTTTACTTATTTCTAACATTATACCCATATTGATCCAGGTCTATTTGCTTGCCCTGTAATCTGTAGGTTGTGTTAAAGTAATTAAACATTGACCTAGACTATCTCTCTTGCTTATCACTCAGATGATAAGGGTAGTTTCAGGACTGGTTGTCCCAGTGTCAGGATAATATAACTGGATGTGGTATCATGCCACTTGATCATGGTTTATTGCAGGGAGGCATCTCATATAACAAGTAGCCAAATAACTTAATTATTCATATTTGTAATTGTTTATAAAAATCAATTTAAAAAGAAAACTTATCAGAACATATACATGTTTTCATTTCCTGTTTAATGTGTTTTCGTATTAAATATTAATGTGTTATGTAAAATTAGTCATTAAAACAAATGAAGAAATGTTAAATTTGTACAGTGGTGAGGGACATGCCCGGGTTCTCCCAGTTTGAGGTACACCTGAAGGCCCCTGCAAGCAAGGGAAATGCCCAGTACACACAGTGGGTTAGCAAGCTGTGGACAGAGATTGCGAAATTGAGAAGAGAGGCCGCAAGATTCTTCTTAAACCCCTGCAAGTCTCATCTGCAGGTAACTTCAGTTCCTTTGTTTAAATGATCTGAGTGAACTGTTTTTGGCTGTTCTTTGGCCCTTCATAGTACATGTATAAAAATAAAACCAATCAGAATCAAAATTTTCTATTTAAGTTTTGATGGATGAAACAAAATTGTTCAGGACATATTATCATATAAATCACTTAGTTATTGCAATCTGTATGACTTCAATTTGGAAAAAATGATCAGTTTAGTTTATATTTATGGAGAAGGTTAACACCAATGGATAGACAAATTGTCTTTAATCTAGATATCTGGGCAGAGTCTGACGTCATGGTTCATGCTCAGGCTTGAAATACATACACATTCACCTTAATAGATTAACCCTTTTTCTTCAGGAATATTTATGTATAAATTCATTTAATGGACTGAATTTTAAATGGTTTTTGAGATGATATTGTATGAGCAAACAGAGGATACCCTGAACAGACAGCTACACTACAATATTGTATGAGCAAACAGAGGAGACCCTGATCAGACAAATACACTACAGTATTGTATGAGCAAAAAGAGGAGACCCTGATCAGACAGCTACACTACAGTATTGTATGAGCAAACAGAGGGACCCTAATCAGACAAATACACTACAAATTTGTATGACTAACAGGTGAGCCCCTGATCAGACATTACACTACAATTTTTTGTATGAGCAAACAGAGAAGACCCTGATCAGACACCTGTCTTATCTGGGTCAGCTCTGTTTTCCTATGTGTCAGAATGAGTCCTTATGAAGTAATAGCTTTAAGACTTCATGAAACTGCATTGAACTTCTTCAGAACAGAAGTGTATTTCTCTGCTAGCTTTTCTCAGTGGTCATTTTGTCCAGCTAATTACCATTGTGTTTTGAATGACATGCATCATGTCCTGTCCCATTGTGTGAGGTCCTGTTGCATCTTGCTTTACAAAAATATTTTCATATTGTTGAGTCACTGCCACAGTCTTCAGTCATAGGTCTGATGTTTTCATTATTTTATTGATGCTGTGCTTTTTATGTGTTTGCTAACAACTAACCAAAAATAACTGAATAAAAAAATCTTTGTCCAGGAAAAAAGTTCCCCCATCCCCGCTAGCAATTTTGCAATCGTATATACGAACACCCGCCCTCCACCCCGACCACACCAGGTAGATTTTCCTGGATTGCCCTGCCCTTGTACATCACAAAGATCCAAATACATATTTAATGATTTACACAATGGAAGTTATATCAAGAGATTTGAGATTTAAATAAAATGGATTTTGGTCAGGTCTACACTCATTGCTTTTTTATTTTCATGTGAACTGTCCCCAGGCTCATCACAACTATGAGACTATGAATGTATTGAACATTTCCAGATCTATAATGATGCCCTGATCATCTACAATGATGCCCGCACCAAGGATGCCTTGGCCTATCTGGATGGAGAGATGAAACGCTGGAGTGAAAATCTTATCATGAGCGATGACGAGAAAATTCTATCTGAGGAGTATGAAGGTACTAGCAGTGTTGATATGGTTACCACTTTCTTGGTTACATCAAGGCCTGCATTGAAACATTTCCTGGTGGCCAGATTCTTGGAGTGTCTATCATATTACCGGGGAAGGTTGTGTGTTTGATCACTGGCTGAATTATAACAGTCATTGAAAATGGTACTGGTGTATATCCATTATGAGGATAGTTCTAAGACTGGTCAGTCCAGTATCAGGATAATGTGATAGGGTATAGTATAATGTAATTTGTCACAGCAAGATATCTGTTTTATGTTTCCGAAATTGATGAAATACAATTGTTAGGACCTTGATTAAAACAAACAATCAAAATATTGCAATTCAGACTTTTCTCAAATTAAATATACATGCATTTAGTTCCAAATATGTTCATTTTTACGAATTTTAAGATAAAAAAAATTGTTAATATTGTTATGCCGCTTATATCATACATGTATTGGGTATGCATCAAGTTCACTTAATTAGGGAGATACAGATATTGATCATGATGAGGGGAGAAAAGCATCAAACTCACATGTCGTAAATATTCAGTATATATATATATATATATATATATATATATATATATATATATATATATCAGTCACTAATAAGTACCTTAACACTCTTCTTTGCAGCGTTGAGGAGAACCAACTTTGACCCATGTAGCATGAATCCCAAGCTTGAGCGACTGCGGTCAATGATCATTAAGGCATATCAGGGTGAAGATTTGGACTCGCGAGGAATCGTTTTTGTGAAGACACGTGATCTGGCCAAGGCGATCGTGAGCTGGATGAAAGAAGATGGTGAACTGAAGGACCTTAACCCAATCCCATTCTTGGGGCAGAACTCAAATGGTAAGTTCTCTAAACTTGCATATGACATTATCATTAACCTTGCTTTGCTAACATGCTCATTTTTTTACCCCCCTCCAAGAAAGTTGTGGGGAAATATTCTGGAATCAGCTTGTCCATCCGTCTGTCAGTCTTTCTAGATCTGTAGACATAATCTTGCCTTCATATCCAAAACCCGTGGCTTGAATTTGATGAAACTTCAGAGGATTGATCAGCATCATATCTAGTTGTGAATATCGTCAGCACATTTGGTTTGGATGGATTATGACAGAGCCCTTTGTAAATTTGATGCAATCTTGTCAGCACTTGTATTCCACAAACAACTTTCTTGAATTTAATTAAACTTCACAGGATAGATCAGTAACAAGCCTTGTTGTGCATATCATTGGCATGTTTGGATGGCATGACTTATCGCAGTGTTATAGCTTCTTTTTTTTTTTAGCAATATGTATATATAAATTGTACATACATGGCCCTTTGTATTTTAACAATATTTATATATGATGTGCATACATTCTTGTCCACACATCTCCAAAAAGCTTGAATTAAACAAAACATACAATAAAACTTCGATGAGTGGAACTTCGATGTGTCGACTTTCTCGGTGTGTCGACTTTTTTTTCAAGTCCCGAAATCATTCCTTATATATTCTATATGAAATCCAATTTATGAGTCGAACTTTTATGAGTCGATTTTTTTAATAAGTCGATCTTTTTTTTGGTCCCCGCATATAAAACTTATATAGATTTACCTTTCATGAGTCGAACTGCCAATTACCTGTACCCATTATTGCCTCGGGATGTTTTCACATGTTAGCGAGAGGCACGAGAATGTGTTCGCACCTTTTTACCGGCGTCTTTAATCCGCCATTTGTAAACAGAAAATTACCATAATGCACTAGTGTAACGGAATGTGCTAATTGGACTGAAATTACGTCGGTAAGAACAAACGGTTTAAAACTGTTTAACAGATGTTTAATTGCACTTACTCAACATGTCATCATTATTAGATATAAGCTGCATCATGACAGTCTGTAGTCACTTATCATGGCTACGACAGATGAAACACATGCTGACTGTCCTGAACAAGGGCTGTCTAGTGAAGGACCCGGTACCCAACCCGGGGGTATAGCTTGACAGTCTGCTTCAACTAAGCAATCCAGTGAAGGACTCGCTTTCAGCGAGGGGATAACTGGATCAGTTGGTTCGGGGAAAGGCTTGAAAAGAAAACTGAATGTCATTACATACGAAACCAAATACAGAGCGATAATGGAAGTTGAAAAAAAAAGGTGTATTGTTTTGTTTTTGATATTTTGACATATAAAACTTAATAAAACTGAATTTAAACATTGTTTATTGTGTTATTTTCTTCTTTATAACTTAATAATCGATTTTTACCATTTAACAAACATTCTTTCATACACTGGTACATGCACTACATATGAGTCGACTTCCCGATGAGTCGATCTTTTTGACACGGTCCCTAGAAGTTCGACTTATCGAAGTTCTACTGTATATGAATTGATGAGTACCACAATGGGCATGTTTGTTTTGTTATGGCCCTTTGTTTTTAGCACCATTTCAGATTCTGTCCGCACTTCTTCTCCAAAATCTTTGGCTAAAATTTGATTAGACTTCATAGGATTAAAAGGTATCAAGTCTTGTTGTGCAAATGATCAGCATGTCAAATGGAATGTTTTACCACAGAGTAATGCCTGTTTGTTTATTCAGTGATTATGAATTATAATTGTCTGGAGCAGCATAACTATAAAAGTACTAAAGGGTTAGTTTGTTTGGTTTAACGTCCCACCGACAGTATTTCAGTCATTTAGAAACGATGTCTACTTGAGACAGTATCACGCTGTAGACATGTGGCATGATACTTCATCCAGTCACATCCTGACACCGGGTTAACCAGTCCTGCACCTACCATCATATGCTGAGCGCCAAACAAGGGAGCTATAACAGTACCATTTTTTATGACTTTGGTATGTCGCGGCAGGGGATCTAACTCACGACCTCCCGCTCCCGAGGCAGACATTCTAACCACTCAGCCATGGGGGATAGTAAACTACTAAAGGGATTTACTTAAATATTGAGTAGTTGAAGTGTCTTGTCCGAGAACCATAACTCCACATGTATTTTTAGTATTTTGCTTTATTTTACAGTTATTCTAATAAGTTGTTCATCGAATGCATTTGTTCTTTTTAGATCGGCAACCAAATAAGAATATGTTATAGCACATTTTCGTATTCATTACATTCGTACACATCGGTTGACAATGTTAACAGGTTTGTACAGGATGAATTTCAAACATATAAGGGCCTTTATTCAACAAGAAAGGAACAAGTTACACAGGTTTTGACGTAAGTAAGACATAAACTGAAAGTAAAGGTGGTTTGACAAGAAAGGAACACATTGGAATTTAAGGGGTTTTGCCAAGTAAGGGATAAGCTAGAATTTAAGTAAGTAATAAGCTGGAATTTAAGGGTTTTTTGGACAAGTAAGAAATAAGTTGGAAGTTCAGGGGGTTTTGGCAAGTAAGAAATATAATTCTGGAATTTCAGGGGTTATGACAAATAATGACAAGTAAGAATTTTAAAAGGAACAAATTGCATTGAAGTAGGTTATGACAAGTAAGAATCAAGTTGGAATTAAGGGGGCTTTGACTAGTGAGGAAGAAATTGTAATTTAAAGGGTTTTGACATGTAAGGAAAGGCTTTACCAGGTTTGTCAAGTATGGGACAAGTTGGAATTTAAAAGGGTTTTGATTGTAAGGAACAAGTTAAGATTGAAAGGAGTATTGGCATGTAAGGAAAACAGTCCGGGCTAAAAACTCAGGTCATGTAAGGGACTAGTTAGAATTAAAAAAGGGACAAATTCAAATCTAAGGGAGTTTAGAAAAGTAATAAACGAATTTGAATTTTAGGAGATTTTGAATAGCAAGAAACGAATTGGGTTTGAAAGTCAGGGCTAGAAACTCAGGGTATGATTTGGTTCCAATGCAGGCATGACAAAGGGAGAGCAGGACAATGCTCTCAAGTATTTCCGTGGCGGCAAACACAAGTTGATCGTTGCCACGTCTGTTGCGGAGGAAGGTCTTGACATCAGTCAGTGTAACCTTGTCATCCGATATGATCATGTTTGAGATGCCTGTGTAATTAATAGAAACTGTGTGATAAGTGCATGTGCTGTAAAATTGTGGCATGCCTGTTACATAACAGTATGTCCAGTATGTTAACTATATTACGAAAATCAACAAAAAATAAGGTATAGGATCAGTGCTTGCTATTACAGTGTTACTGGTGGGTTAAGGGAAAGGGGACCATATCATCAGCCAAGTTAAACACTTGTATTTTATGTTGCAAGGTGAGTACCAGGAGTTTGGTTCATACTAACTAAATTTACCTTGTATTATAATTTGCTGTAATCATCACATTTTAATAAGATGAAGAAGGCACTTGGCTTGGAACGAGAATATATAATTCATTTTAATGGGGGAAATTTGCAGTATCAAAGATTTCTATAAATACGTTTTACTGTAACATCATTGTTATCTTTTCTGGAGTTAGAAATTTCATCTTCAGATTTTCAAATTAAGTCTTATTACACATGCACATAGCATTTCTCATTATCAGTATCATTGCATGATTTTTTTTCATGTTAATTTTTTTTCTAATTTTTTTTTCTGATCTATGTAGAATCACTTTATAGACCCTTTCTTTCATATGAATATATTTTGATGCACTGGCAAACAAAGCAGACCTGGATCAGACATTCTGATAAGGGTCTCTTTTGTTTGCTCATACAATATTGAAGCTAAGATTCTATAGTCTGCATGACAAAGAAAACTGTTGTTTCATATGCTACATTAAGTTCAACAAATCAATGGTCATCAAGTCATCCATGTATACATGAATATTCATGAGGTAAAGGGTGAAGAAAAAAATGATACTGTCAATTGATCTTACAATATGTAAATACAGTGTAACCTCTGAAATACGGACATTCTAAATTCCAGAAACTTCTGAAATCCGGACGATTTTCTTGGTCCCGAAATTTCCCCTTCAGTTTATATGTAAATAATTTTTCTGAATTCTGGAACTTATGAATTCCGTACAATTATTTCGTATATATAGGGTTATATCAACGCTATTTTACATCTGAAATCCGGACAGTGCTACTAGCTTGACAGGTAATCAGACTGGAAATTGTAAGCCCTGTGACAGGTTCTGCCCTCATTTTCTCCCTGATTGATTGTTTATTAATAAGCAGTGATCGATATTTTGACAGGCGTTAGAATCACAATCTGTCTATTATTTTGACACGCATAAGAATCACAATATGTTTGCGCCTCCATGTTTGCGCTGGGGAATACATAGGCAATTAGATAGTTACACATTGTAAATTTATAAAGTTGTGATAAGTGGATTAATTGGTATTTTAGTTATTACATACACATGTTTAAGTAAGAAATAAAGGACAAATTGATTTGGATGCTTATTTACAAGAGTTAACAATTTTACTGTATATGTGACCTTGTATATTATAAAATGTAACTGTTTGTCTATGTATGAATATAATAAATGGCTAATAAATTATAAAAAATACAGTGTCTTCATTTACCTCTTTGTTTGAGGGAGAAAAAATAAACTTGAGAGAGAGAAAGAAAGAAAAAAAGACAAATAATGCTCGGAATCAACATTAACATAATCTGTTTTGACATAAAAATGGAAAATAGAGAAAGAGAAAGGGAAATAAAAGGCAAGTAGTGAGAGAGAGAGAGAGAGAAGAAAAGGGGAGGGAGGGAGAGAGAAAGAGAAGTAAGATGATTGATTATGGGAAATCACGATAACATAATCGTTTTGCAAACAAAATAATAAATAAACATTAGGTAAAACTTCAAAGAATTTGATGATAATTACACTTAGCAAACAATAAACAGTTTGTTACAAACACTGTTATAAAAATGAACAATAATGACACTATTCACAACCATTAAGAAACATCAGTACATATGTACTGGTCCAGTTTATTCCAGACTTCTGAATTCCGGAAACATCAAAATCCTAACTTTTTTGCCGGTCCGACAAATGTTCGGATTTCAGAGGTTACACTGTAGTCTTTATTTCTCTTCACTGACATATGACTTTATATATAAGATCAAATTAATATTTCACTGTGTACAGGCAGAGGAAGAGCCAAGAACAGTAAATATATGGTGTTGGCCCAGGAAGGGACAGGTGTGGCAGAAAAAGAGGAGCTGAACATGATCCGGGAAGTCATGATGACTAAGGCAATCATAAAGCTTCAGGTATTGCATACTGGCATACTGCTTAGTCTCAAAGGGGATATTTTCACTTTTTCCAACACGCTTCTTTCAGCAGGTGACACATATGTTTCAAGGAACACTCCTTGTTATTATCCAAACTGACATAATAATGTGTTAAAACTTTTATATTCATGATGACTGGGAAACAGGTTCTTACAACTTACGCTAATCCTTCTCAATGGTTCCTGAGTTGGACCAGTACTTGGCACCTTGGAAGGCCGTGAACTATTTCTGCCCCCAGTGGTATTCGAAGTCACAAATTGGGTTCTTAGTCATGTACCTTACCACTTGATCATTGCATTTTAGTAATTAAATAGAAATGTTCTTAGAAGATGGTAATGTTAATGATGTTTTACTGGACTTATGTGGTGTCTGTGTTTACAGGTAGAGATTGGTAATTCCCCAAACAAGGTGAAGAAAGAAATAAAAGCGTACCAAGAGGAAGCAAATTTAGACCGGCAGTTGAAGTCACTTGGATCGAAAAAACGCATGTTTAAGCTTGGGGACTTCGAACTTAGGTGCAACAAATGCAACAATTTTATTTGCATGTCGTCTGATGTGAAAAAGATCGAGAATGCCCACCATGTTGTTCTGCATGAGACTCTTGAAGATCGAGTCAATTTCGTGCCAGACCAGTCATCAAAACCCATTGATAATGATGATAATTGCAAAATTTTGTGCATCGAGTGTGGGGAAACACTTGGGGGGATTTGCATCCATCGGCAGTTACATTGGTATGTCTTGAAGATTGAGAAGTTCCTCATTGTAGATTCACATGGGAAAACCACCATTTGTAAAAAATGGAGTACCGTCCCTTTCTTTGTGTCTCCTCTGTCAACAAGTGATTTTAAGGACATTTTGAAAAAAATGAAAGAAAAGGAAGGATGAAAGAAGTAACGTTGAAAATTTAAATATTTATTTAACTTGGATAAAAGCTGACTGATTAAATTTCCTTTTCAATACAAAATTTGAGTCTGTAAAGAAGTATTATGTTATATGCCAATCACTTTTTCTCATGAGTCTGTCAGTTCATTGATTTGTCATGGGATACTTGGACCACAGCATGTTTTATTTAGTCAAGGTGCTTTAGTGAAGGTACATAAGAATCACCTTCAGTGATAACCTTAAATCAATGGGAAAAAATGAAAAGTGATTCATCTATGAAAGATTTTTTTTCGTAGATTAAGTAATGTGATGTTGTAAATTTCCATTTTGGGTCAATGATTTTTTAGAGTCATTCAGTAATTTTTATTACTTGCTGATATATTCCAATGCTGATGTATAAGTAACCCATTTTATGGAGCACCACTTCAAGGGCAAAGTCAGAGGTCAAGGTCAAATGTGTGAGTCATATAAATTCTATCTGCTCCATATATTCTAAACCCCTTGAAGAATATTTATGAAACTTAGGTTAGATCTGCACTTCATTAAAACGATGAGCAGAGGCTTCTTTCTGGGTGAACCACTTCAAGGTCATGGTCACAGTTCAATGTTAAAGGTGTGGGTCATATATTTCATGACAGCTAAATCTATATTACTTGGGATGAGGTGGTTTGGTGCCATTATGAAACAACACTATGTATATATAGAGTATCACTGTTATTTAGTAAACCCTTCAGTAGTTGAAAGTTTTCATTAATTATTCCATTCTGAAATATATTCCAATGCTGCAACTATTTTACTCCCCTGTGAAATTAAAAACACACATCTTTAAACATGTGACAGCATTGAGTTCTTAATTTTATGTTCTTTATTTTTTGTTTTAAACTTGGTTTATTTTTATTTTATTTTAAACTTTTTTATTTTACGTCGTTTGGGAAATAAGTTCTTACAACTTATACTAATCCCTCTCTTGTTCAACGTCATTTTTTACCACCAAAGGCTAACAGATAGCCAGTTTATCTAACAACTCTGTCTCGGGGTTCTGACAGTACTGAAACTTTAGCACGCATCTCTGTAGTTGAATAAGTACAGCGGTGAAATATGATTTATCATCAAAAAGAAATTGATTTTATTTGAATTATTTAACGTCATTTTATACCACCAAAGGCTAACAGATAGCCAGTTTACCTAACAACTCTTTCCCGGGGTTCTGACAGTACTGAAACTTTAGCACGCATCTCTGTAGTTATCTAAGTACAGCGGTGGAATGCGAATTACATCAAAAAGAAATTGTAAATCATTCATCACGGAGACCGTGTACGACTCCAGTGAAGATCAAACCAACAACTCTCGGCTTCACAGCCAAGCGACATCAAGGCCGGTTTATTCATGCAATTGGGCACTGGGCATGATATAACTCATATCTGTTTAGGCGAATCCCAACAGTAAAAACCATTCCTGAGATTTCGAGGGACTCATATGCAAAGTTTGAGAAAAATGCTGTTTGTTTTTACAAATTTGGTGCTTTTACTTTTCTAGATTAATTTTTCCTGAATGATTCCATCATAATTCAGTGGATAATTTTTATGCACTCGCAAACCAAAGTTTGAGAGGTGATATATTGGAGTCAGTCTGTTAATTTGTTTGGATGTCTGTACTGTCTGTGTGTCTGTCCCGAAGTTTTTTGTCCGAGCTCTAACTTAACAATGCCATGCTGGATTTCCGAATGGTCTGGCACAAATGTTCACCTTATTAAGATAGAGTGTCTCGTGAAAGAGCAAGATTGCTAACTCTAAGGTCAAGGTCATACTTAGTGATAAACCATAGAAAATCGTTGCTACTATGCTTGTCTGGTCTGTAACTTAACAAAGGACCAAATAGTTTGGCACAAATGTTTACCATATTAAGACTGAGAGTGCCATGAAAGGGATTGCTACTCAAAGGTCAGGGTCATAACTAGAGGTCAACAATAGAATATCAATGTCAGTATGCTTGTCCAGACTAACTTTACAATGCCTTATTAGATTTCCAAATAGTTTGGTACAAATTTTTACCATATTAAGACTGAGTGTCACGCGAAAGAACCAGATTGCTACTCAAAGGTCAAGGACATACTTAGAGGTCAACAATAGAAAATCAATGCCAATATGCTTTTTTGTGGATAATTACTCAATATGTATTGATCGTTGCTAATCCACCCACCCCAATCATCTTCTTAAAATAAATTAAAGACCCTCTTCATGTTCATTTCATAAAAGAATTATTAACTGTTGTTAACTTACTGACTTTGTATTTTGCTGTGATTAAATTCTAGACTATGGTACCTCTAAAATGACCAAACTTTTGTGACAAAGGTTACAGACTACATTCATTTTGCATGCCAGGACTATATTTTTGCCACAGTTTTTGATGGCTATGTCAGCTGGCAAATAATATTATTATGTTCTTGATTGTCAAATAGCAGGGAAGTTGGGGTATAAATCACCTTTAGTGATAGTTTTATTATATAGCATATTACTTTGATATACATGTATTGAAAAAACTACACAACAATACGATATTCCGACATAATTCAGACATTATAGTATTATACATTTAAAGCATTACAATACATTACAATACAAAATGTTACAATACAATACAATTACAACCTCTTCAGCCATTTAGTACTTGTAACTCACCAGTTATGGATTGAATGCTGTTTATTTCAGCTCCCACTCTTGTGTGTATGAAGTTTGTTAACTGTGCTGGAAGTATTAAAATAGTGAACAGAAAAGAAAAGGTGCAAATTAGACTTATTAAAATTCTGACCAACCAGTCCCTGTGGCCTAGTGGTTAGAGCATCCGCCTTGGAATCAGAAGGCCATAGATTCAATCCTCGACTGCTATATACAAAGTCGTAAAAATGGTACTGGAATTCTTCCCTTACTTGGTGCTTTGCATATAAGGGTAGTTCCAGGATTGATTGGCCTGGTGTCCGGATAATGTGACTGGGTGTGGTATCATGCCACATGTCAACGGCGTGATACTGCAGTGTGGCAGCGCTATATATGTCTCAAGAAGACATCATCTCCAAATGACTGAAATACTGTCGATGGGACGATAAACCCAATAAATAAACAAACAAGTTCTGACAATCCTACCACACTACAATCAATTTTAAAATGTTAATTCCTGGACCTCAATGCTTCAATAACTTACAACATAATCGTTTAATAATACTAATTCAACAAAAGCTTAAAATATGACACAATAAGATTAGGATTATTATTCTTTAAATATGTAATCTAACCTTCCATCCTCTCAAACTACAAATCCTTTATCTGATATTAATCAGATATATAACTTTCTTCTTTAAAGTATTTTAATCCTTCCTCTCTGAAGTCATTTGTTCAACTGATCAGTGAACAAGAGAAGGCAGGAAAAACCTCTTGGTCAAACCAGGTAACTCCAAAAACAACAATTTAAAATGACAAAGGAATATTTTAAAATACTGTTAAAACACATCATAGTATATACTTGACATGATTAATGGACACAGATAGTTAATCCAAACAAGACACAGTCACCCTGCTTGAGGAATGACGTCCTTGTCATGAAAAAGGCTGTCAAACAAAAGATAATCAAATGTCTGTATATAATTGTATATAGTAATACAACTGTAAATTACAAGTAACTATCATTATCAAATAATTTAGCATAATCACTAAATTACTGACACCCTTCTTAAGTAATTACTGATTATTTTACCATCTGCAATTACTAATACCCTCTTTAAGTTATTACTAATAACTATATCATATGCAATGCAATGCTTACTCTACCCAAACACCACTACTTAACCGATCACAATCACTCATAACTATGATACAGTGGACATTAGACACTTAGTAAATGTCTAAAACTTTATGGATTACTGTCCCCGCCAAACATAAAATTGTGTCCTCACAATTAGAAATGTGTCAACGATAACCAAATTTTAAAGCAACTTCTTGCTATTTGTCACTGATTTCACCAATATTTAACTTTACACAAATTAAAATATAAAAAGTCATAACCTGAAATAAAATTACTTCAAAATTCTATTGACCATTCTGTAGTCTAGCTCAACGTCAGTAGTCAGGTGGGCTCATCCAGGAAAAATGCACTCGGTGACCCCACTATATATTCTTTATAAATTCGCCATCTTGGACGGAGTGAAAAAATGAGGTAAATGAGGCTCGGGCACGCTCGAACGGAAAGACATTGCTCTGCGATATTGGCTACTTTCTATGCGCGCGCGAATATAATTTTATTTCTACATGAAGTGCCTCCACCTGAGCAGACGATGGTTGTTAAACCTTTCAGGCCTAACCAGCTGTCGTAAATCCGCCAATTTAACGGCAGTGTATGGTCATATCTAGATGTATAAAACAGACGATGCTTTCCACAGGATATTACTAATTACATATATTTATTAAAATGAAATATATGTAATTAGTATATGAACTTGTTTTTACATGTTTTATATTATACAGCTTTCTGTTGGTCAGAAATTGACTGTTGCGAGTATCTACAGTCCTAGCTATTCGGATTAACCGTTTTTACTCAAGCAGACGACCTGCCTGTATAGATATACATCTTTCTAGCAGACAACGTAAACGGTCCACTTGTCGACAGGTAATGTGTATTGTGCTGCTGTAAGCGAGCTCTCATTAGGGTAACGTTTAAAAAGGTATAAATTTACACTTGTAGTACGACGTGTCTTTGTGGTGCATGTATGGTGTACAATATGTGTATGTTTTATTATTTTGAGACGTATTTACGTGGTTTCCCATTTCTTCTTTGTTGCTTATATAACCTATAAACAGCTAGAATAAGAACAAACAAAGTGTAATAAATAAACAAGTTTTGTTCCATATGGTCAACTTTACAGATGATAATAAAAGTAAATGTTTCTTGAAAAAAAATGATCATTTGTATGTTAGCCGTTGGAGAGTCAACATGGAATTCATATCTTGCTCAGAGTGTCATCAAGATTTTTCAAGGAGGGATGTCCTGTTAAGGCATCAAAGATGTAAACATAAAAAAAAATCAATGGTGTGTATCCACACTGCAGTGAAGCGTATCCGCCGCCGCAGGGTGTGATAGTAACACCGCCGCCCCTGCAGAGATTGATATTAATACCATGTTTTTGTTTTCTTCTTCTGGTGAATGTGCTTCCTGTGGCGGCGGCGGTGATGTTAAAACCACACTCTGCGGCGGCGGTGGTCTTAATACCAAACTGCAGCGGCGGCGGTGTTACTATCACACTCTGCGGCGGCGGCGGCGGAT
The DNA here is from genome assembly GCA_021229015.1 of Solen grandis. Classification (NCBI taxonomy): domain Eukaryota; kingdom Metazoa; phylum Mollusca; class Bivalvia; order Adapedonta; family Solenidae; genus Solen; species Solen grandis. The sequence goes on from CM037779.1 coordinate 5,214,937, forward strand.
ACGCTTCACTGCAGTGTGGATTTTTGTGACATTTATTTTTTCCAAGATTTCATTATAGGCACTTCGTCATCATTTTCGTTTTCACATAAACCTGTTCAATAATGTAACGTGTCAATTTTCTTGTTGTCCATTTTTTGTTTAAATATTGATAAAATAATGCATACATGATACCGGCATATATATTTTTATAAGCAATCCAGAGTAGACCTCTTGTCTCGCAAGATAATATTTTAGTCAATAAACTTCAGCAAAATTATTATTCAAATTTGACAGCACCATATATGTGACACGTGTGAATATATGAGAACACTAGGAGACCGGGTGTACGAACGGGTGTCGATATTCTAAAAATTAAGGTTAATTTCTCAAAGCGGGTTTCGTTGTTTGATAGCAGCATTTGCATTGGTGAAGCAGTTCTGATTTTCTGTTACATAAATGTATATGCTTGCGATAGGTGCAAAGAATTTAAATCATAGATGACTGAGATATTGGAATTCTTTCAAGGAGGGTATGAATCGTGGTCAATCGGGTGTAGTATCCCTTGTATTATATATAGTGATATATGACTCACTTTTCGTGCCAGACCCTTTTGGATCGATATTAAATAAGGATGAACAAAAATGGGTTTGTTTTTCGTTTTTCTTAGTTGAAATGGAAATTGGTATTTACACGGACCATAAACAGTATTATCTTCGTATTTAAGTCTTACAGCAAGCAACGACAATTTAACAATAGCTTCAGCCTTGAGAGAATCACGGACCTATGAAAAGAAATGCCAGTAAAATTGTTGACCATGAAAATTATTTGATTTTTAAATTTTGAGTGAACATGATTTTATTGACATATTCAGTTCATCATTCTTTAATATTCAGAGCATATATATACCTTTATTTCCGCCCCAATATAGACGAGGACAAAATGCAAATTTGAACATGAGACCATCACTTACTTACTTGTAATCACGCTTACACTGCCAGTTCATACTCAGAAATGAAGACTGCAGTTCTCCGAAATTCATCCATCTTTCCATTACCATTTGGTATGTACAGTGGTATTTTTCGGCTACATATTCGTCGTTTCCCGGCCAAGACGTTGGCTTTTCAGCCGTTTGGTGTTAGATACCTAAAGGGGCACATATAAGACTGGACAGTTTAAACTTAGTGAACATATAAGCATTAAGCTTGTAGTGGCCCCTGCGTAGCCTAAATATAACACTCTCCCATCTGTCTAGAGAATGATATTCATTGCTGGTTATCTTTGGCTTCATCGGTGCTTTGATCATAGTTGTTTTCTCCTGGTGTGTAATGGTATTTGTGGGCTGATTCCTTGTGCCTCCAAACTTGGCGAACCTATATGCCGTCTCATTTACAATGGCACCAAATGGTGCAGGTATTCACTAAAGGCACACTTTTCTAATTTATGTCATGGTTGGCTAGTGCCTTGTACAATGGCGGCAGTTTGAAGTTCCCCCAAAGCCTCAAGGACGCACAAAATATCCGTAACCATGATCATATTGTGGCATCTTTCTTTACAATCCTGAATAATTTTTGCTGTCTGTAGAACTAATTCAACTTCTGCCCCATAATTTATACAATGCTAACATGTTGGAATGCTGACTGCCTAATCTTCCTAGTGTGAACATTAAGTCTTTGATAGGCATTAATCATGGCCTGTGTCAGGGATCACTTGAAATTCTCATCTGTTGTGTTAAAAGGAAAACAAGGAATAGTGATGTTGAAAGTTAGATTGGTCAGATGATATTTCCATGGCTCTGGTAGACTCGATGCAGTGAAAGAAGTAGTATGATGTCCGGCTGAAAGAAACGCTTTTCAACAGTTTTGCCGTTCCTTCATTTCTTCTGCCTCTCGCAGTTGTGACCTTCAAATGCTTATTCTTAGGCAATATTTCGTCAGATTCTCCAGTTTTCATTTCATTGGGTGGTCTTATAAGTGCTGGGTTTTTGCTGATCTGTAGGAGGGCTTTTGTGTCTCTTCTCTTAAAAGTGGAGGAATCGCCATTTATTTACATGGTGTTGACTCCATGCCACCGGTGATGAGTCTGGGGTCTGGTTCTCAGCTTTGTCTAGCCTCTGTTGATTTGTCTTGGCGGTGCACATCCAGGCTGTAGAACCATGCTCTAGGATATGTTGTATAGTCCCAAAGTAAACTGTCCAGAGTATTTTATCGAACAAAACTAACTAACAAGAAAACAACATACACATACAGATGAATTAGACCGAGATAATATGCATCCATCGAAAAGAAACACATAATTCTGTTTTCAATTTCAAGAGTGTAAATACTATTTCCCGGAAATGAAGGCCTCATCAAATTCGCAGTACGACACTGTTTGTGAAAGATAGTATTTTTCTATATATTGTGTGAGTAATGTCTTATTGGCAATTCGTAAGATGATTCCATCAATATCTTACGATTTCATATAATAAATATTTTATACCATAGATCTAGAATCAAACAATCTGCAAAACTATTTTTACCGCATTTCCGTGTCTCATTTCCGAAATAGTGAATATACAGTAGTTTAATGTGAAGGTCACAATTCCGAGAGGCAGAAGAAATGAAGTAATGACCCTATAACTTTTAGTAACATTTGAGTCATGTTTATATTGAATGGAAATGTTGCATAAACATTTTCACTGTAGTATTAAACTGATTTTCACGTCGATCTCTATTCTAAGTTTATAAAGGGCATTAAGCCAATATTTAGGCAAATTATGTACTTTTTTCAACAGCATTAATAATTTTTGAAAACATCTATTATATTGTCTTATTATTACCAGTTTCTTTATTCAACTTTAATGCCAATATTTCAAAAGATATTATCATTATTAACTTTCCAGTTTTTCAAGGAAAAATTGTTGAGATATTGTCTTTTACTTTGGCCTTTACGTCTAAACTATTAAACACTCTGTCATCAAACTTCGCATACCTGTTCACAATCACAAGGGCTAACTTTAAGATCCATTTTGACCAAATCTATCTCCCCCTTTTAAAAAGTATCAACAAACCTTTAACAGACGAGTGTTAGCATCCGCATACGATGCTATTGTGATATAAGATAATAATTATAAGATTCACAACCATATTATTGCAATTTACTGTACACCTTTATTGTGAATACTTGATAGAGTCCCATTAACCTGGAAGGAGACATGTTGTGTGCCACTGACAAGGGAATATTACAATGAAATGTGGTCAAACTTTCATAGTTTTAATCTTTGTTATTTTCACCCATTCCCTGAATTACAAACCATTTAGTGAAAACTTCATTGACTGGTTGTTTTGTTTTAATGTTAGCGGTAAAAAAAACCTTGATGATGATAGAAACACCGTCACAGTGTATTTCATGTATATCAGTATCTAATGATCTGAAAGGATCTAAAGAGTTTTATCCTGCGAATATTATTCTGCCGTTAGTTAATTTCCACGGATTTTATTTCTACGAGTTTGTGTACATCCGCAGAGTAGCAGAAAGTAATTACCCGCAGATATAACCTGCTGTACGGTACATTTTAATATTTACCATAATTATCTTAAATAAGATTCTGTTGTGTAATGAGTTGTACAATATTGCCATATAGCTAGTCTAGGTTTATAGTAAACATCCAGCATGCACTGGTACTTCCGCCCAAAGGTATTTTGTCACTCTCTATTTGAATAAAGATACGATTCACAGCTAACGCTTTTGTTCTTCATGCAATCCAAATAGATGTGGATTCTTAAACCATCATCGTAACTTTACATGGTGTCAGAAGTGAAAAACGTTTCGGATATATGATCTAACTACAAATTTCCATCGTTCAAAGGGACTTATGTGATAGTATTCAACCAAATTAACAATAGTAGCAACATGGAAATGCTTGGTGCGTCGATCCCTAAAATGGACTGGGACAACACAAATTTACCCCAAGCATGGGACAAATTTGAGAGGCACGCAAAACTGGTCTTCTCTGGTCCTCTTAAAGACAAAGAAGAAGAAGAGAAAGTGTCGTACCTCCTGCTCTGGGTAGGAGACAGAGGCAGAGACATTCACCAGACATGGACCGGCATAAGCGCGGAGAACGCCAAGAAACTGGACACGTATTACACAAAATTTAGGGAATATGTGCAGCCCAAACTTAATCCAATATTTGCCAGGTTTAAGTTTAATAACATTAATCAAGGTGCCGACAACATTGAGTCATTTGTGACGAAATTGAGATTGGTGGCGAAAGACTGTCAGTTCGGAAACTCCGACGAAATGATCCGAGACAGGATCGTATTTAGAACCTCGTCTGCAAAACTGAGGGAGAAACTGATTAACCTAGGGAAAGATCTGACGCTTGACAAAGCCATTCAAACGGCTCAGAATTTTGAATACGCCAGAGAACAACTCAAGACCATGGCTGCATCTAATACGACTGAGACCACGACAATGGTGGACCACATCAAGAAAAAAACAGCCCAAGGAAACACCCAGCCATGGACACAACCTCGTACAAAAGGGGACACCCCAAGGCATGGGCGTTACGTTCAAAGAAAGAAATACACGAATTGTAAAAACTGTGGCGGTGACCATTCAAAAAGTGCTAAATGTCCTGCTAGAGGAAAACAATGCCACTTGTGTAAAAAATGGAACCATTTTGCGAGTGTGTGCTTGTCAAAAAAGGTGAATGAGCTACGAATCGAGAGAGAAATATCGTCAGATGAGGATACTTTCTATGTGGATACAGTCAAAGCAGGTAATTTGGCTTCACAAGCTCATGCTACCTTACTTTTAGGTCCTCCCAAAATGCGTGTAAAATTCAAAATAGACACTGGTTCTTCTGTTTATATACTCCCAAGTCATGTTTACAAGCAGCTCAAAGATTTTAGTCCCTTATCAGTGACAAAACACAAGCTGACATCATATACAGGTGACTACCTGAAGATACTGGGAACAGTAGACTTGCCCTGTGAATATCAGAGCTGCAGCACAGTTACCACATTCTACGTTGTTGACACAAATTCACAACCACTTTTGTCACTAAAAACATCAGTTGACCTAGAACTTATAAAATTGACTTATTCGGTTAACGAGGACGACTTGCAAACTAACGTATTGACAGAGTACAACGACCTTTTTAAAGGTATCGGTCTTCTTCCTGGCAAATGCTCCCTTCAGCTTCGAACAGACGCCGTGCCCGTGGTCAGTCCTCCTAGACGGGTACCACAAGCGCTCAAAGACAAACTTAAAACAGAGCTGGACTCGATGGAGTCACAGTCTATCATTGCGAAAGTCACAAAGCCAACAGAATGGGTTAACTCCCTTGTCTGTGTAGAAAAGCCGCAATCCGGCAAACTTCGAGTTTGCATTGACCCAAAACACTTAAATGAGGCAATACTTAGACCCCACTACCCAGGAGAACCCTTGAGGAAGTAGCATCTGAACTTTCCGGTGCCCGGTACTTCACAGTGCTTGATGCAAAGTCTGGTTATTGGAGTATCAAGTTGACAGAGGAGTCATCATATCTGTGCACTTTTAGTACTCCTTTTGGCAGATACCGATTCTTAAGACTTCCATTTGGCATAAAGTCTAGCCAGGACATATTCCAAAGAAAAATGACGAGTGTTTTGAAGGTATGAAAGGTGTAAAATGTATTGTTGACGACATTCTTGTACACGGGAAGACCCGACAGGAGCATGACCAAAACCTACGACATGTACTAGAACGTTGTAGAGAAAAGGGGATCAAGCTCAACCCCGACAAATCGAAAATTGGCCTGACAGAAGTACCCTATTTTGGTCATGTCCTGAGCTCGGAAGGGCTCAAACCCGACCCAGACAAAATATCAGCAGTGCTACGAATGAAAGCCCCCACGACACGGACTGAATTGGAAACATTACTGGGAATGGTCACTTACTTGAGCAAATTCTCACCAAATTTGGCAGAGATAACAAACCCATTGCGTGCGTTGCTCAAGAAGGACAGTTTTTTTTCAGTGGGACAAACAGCTTGACAAGGCATTCGACAAAGTTAAGACAGCTTTGACTGAACAGCCAGTGTTGGCATTCTTTGACCCAGACAAGCAAGTGACTTTACAAGTAGACAGCTCTAAATATGGCCTTGGTGCCTGTATCTTGCAAGAAGGCAGGCCTGTAATATATGCTTCGAAATCCCTCACACCTACGGAAATTGGTTACGCTCAAATAGAAAAGGAAATGCTAGCCATACTTTTCGGGTGTAAACGCTTCCATCACTATGTGTATGGACGGCATGTCATCGTTGAATCTGACCACAAGCCAATTGAAATCATAATTAAAAAACCAATTTCGACAGCCCCAGCAAGATTACAGCGTATGCTTTTGCAACTGCAAGCATACGATGTAGAGGTCAAACACGTCCCAGGAAAATCCATCTCTGTCGCAGACACCTTATCTAGGAATTTCATAGACGACACATACAAAGGACAGTTAGACGGACTGGACTGTCAGATCCACTCAATAGAGACTAAAGTGATCGAAGGTTACAAGAGGTGAGAGACGCGACTGAAAATGACCAGCAGACCAGCGCTCTTAGACAGACAATACTGGACGGATGGCCTGAAAACAAACAAAACTGTAGTTTAGCCGTACGCCAGTACTGGAACCACAGAGACGAACTAACTATTGAAGACGGCATTGTCATGAAAGGTAACCAAATTGTCATCCCCCCATCTCTTAGGAACTCACTACTTGAGAAAATACATGTTGGTCATCTTGGTATTGCAAAATGCACAAGGCGTGCACGAGACATTATGTTTTGGCCTGGAATGACAAAGGACATCGAGGACATGGTCCAACAATGTGACATCTGTTTGACTCACAGAGATTCAAACAGCAAGGAACCGCTGAAACCTCGCTACATTCCAGAAGAACCATGGCAAGTCATTGCCACAGACATATTTACTCTGGACGGTACGGACTACTTAATTACCGTAGACTATTACTCCAGATTCTTTGAAATTGACAAACTGACTGACACTAAAAGTATCACTGTGATACGAAAATTAAAGACACATTTTGCACGGTATGGCATATGTCAGAAGTTAATCAGCGACAACGGAACTCAGTTTACTTCTGAACAATTCTCAAACTTCTCTAAAGAATGGGCATTTGAGCACGAGACTTCGAGCCCTTGTTTCCCCAATCAAACGGACTGGCAGAAAAAACAGTTCAGACTGCGAAGCGCATTTTGCGCAAGACAAAGGCTGACGCAAAGACCCGTATTTAGCTATACTTGAATACCGAAATAGCCCACTGCAGGACTGTGGCTACTCTCCATCACAGTTACTCATGTCTAGACGCCTAAGGTCAACCCTTCCTGCGACCAAACAACAACTTAAGCCAGAGACTGTCAATACACAATCAGTGCAAAACAAGATTAAAGCATCTCGCTCTACGCAAAGAAATACTACGACCGGACAGCAAAACAATTACCACCCTTAACTGACGGACAGATTATTAGGGTCCAAATGAAAAAAACGTTGGATACCTGCTCGAGTGTTGACGGCTCACAATGACAGATCATATACAGTACAGACTGAAGACGGGCAGTTTATAGGCGAAACAGACGCTTCCTGATGAGCACGAGAAAACAAGATGAAAATTTTTCCAGAGAATTTCACATGAACGGGGTTACCCGTCAGGGGGTATCGTTAAGCCAAATTCCCCTTTTCTGGGATGAATGGGGGACGGGGGAGAGAGAGAGATAGAGAAAAAGCGACCGCACAAAAAGGGCCCGTGTGCGACGGATATGGGGGATTTTTTTAAAACCCTAGAGGGGTAATTTTTACGAATAAATATCCTAAAAAGATTTCCATGCAATTAAAATAGCATTCATTAATTCAAATTTCGTTTTTTTTAAATCACATTTTTTTTTAAAAGAGGAATTAATATTGTCAATATTCCAATAGCTATCAGGTTATATAAAACATCCAGCATGCACGGTACTTCCGCCCAAAGGTATTTTTTTCAAACCCCCTTTTGAATAAAAAACATTCACAGCAACGCTTTTTTTCTTTATGCAATCCAAATAGATGTGGGTTTTTAAACCTCATCGAACTTTACATTTTTTATTGCAAATCTTTCAACAAAACACTTATTATACATCGTTCACGTCTACACCGTTAAACAAAACACAATTTGTTTTATGCCTACACCCCCCCCCAACGAACACACCAATGTTGTAATAATTTCAGGCTCCAACTTTACTTGCAAAGACATTAGCATACAGAGCAAAAGCTACTATTTTAATAACTGTTTTTTTCCAAAAAGACATTTTTTGCCCCAACCTTTGGCAGCAACTTGGCCATTTTTTCATACCAGTAGATTTTTAAAAAATTTTTAAATGTAACTTTAAAAGTTCTGGTTTTCAAAAACAAAACACACTTTTACTATTTCTTCAAAACTTTTAAAAATTCTTGGTATTTTTTTTCAACAATTACCCCAACGGGTCATTTTTTTAAGCTTAAAAATCATGGGAGATCTATAAATTATCAATACTGCTGACAAAGGGTTCACAAAGACAATAACACCCTCTTTCACAAAACCACAATTTGTAAAACTGACCCTGGTATTTTTTCAATTGTGAAACAATGACAACAAATTCATTTATCTTTGATTAAAAAAGCGATTTAGTTTCAGTTTTGCACAAACGTACAGATTTTTTTTGCTTCCCTTAAATAAAGAGTAAGGATTTTTTTTAAACAACAATTTGTTTTTATTTTTGCTTTTTCTTTTTTTCGAACTCTGCTTAATCATTTTTTTTTTTAAAATTTTTTTGCTGGTGGGATCATGATCACAAGAGGAAAAAGTGGGGAAAGTTGAACCAAACCATGTTTTTCAGGTTCCTTCTGTGTATAAACGTATACAGCTAGTATACACACCTGTATAATGTAAAACCAGTCTAACACTTTTAGAAGGGCAAAAATCCCCTTTCCCCCAATCATTTTTTCTAAATTGAACCAGAAAAGCTCAAAATAAATGTCAATCCCTGGGGCACATCCAATTAAAGCTTTAAGGTAGTAGATTTTTAGGGATTCTTTATATAAAAATACCTCTCTAAAAGAAAACGGCAAATTTGAAAAATAATTAAGATTGTTAAATTTCAAAGCCTGTTT
>CM037779.1:5224175-5274175 GCA_021229015.1 Solen grandis
GAAAAGGCAAATGTTTTATGGCGAATCCAAGATTCGAACTTATAACATCAAATTTCAAATGCGTATAAAATCGCTTCCAGAAGAGCTAGAAAGCTAATATTTGGACTGAATATTAGTCTCCAGGTATTCTGTACATTTTAAAAAGATGAACGCCATATGACGTCACATGACGTCATAATGCTAATAAAACTTTCGTATTAAAACTTAACGGTTTTTAAGCTCTGTAGGCTTTATTTTTTGCATGATTTGCTTGAAATTTTGTCTGAAGATGCAGTATAAGATTCTATGGAGCCATGTCACTTCCGTTTCCGGAAAATCCAAAGGTCAAGGTCATATATCAATTATCGGCTTTTTCTTTGGCCTTAAATATCTCAAAAACGGTAAATATTCTATCGAGACACTATGCGTATAATTTGTAGTGCTTGGAAATACCTTTCAGAAGATATTTAGTTTTTGATGATCGGGGTTGAATCGGTTGAGTTATGGCGGAAAAATGAAAATTTGGTAACCCACAGTGTGTTTAACAGTTTATATCTCGAAAACCTTTGATTTTTGAAAATATGATGATGAATATCATTTGTAGAGCAATGTTTGTCCGTTCTTTTGACGCTTAAAGTTTAATGATTGGCCAAAGATTTATGGAGTTATGGGAAAAAAACGAAATTCGTGCATATAGCTTTGGTGATTTTTTCATTCTTCAGGAGGTTTAAAAGCTTGTATCTCAAAAAGTATTAAAAATATTCCTAAACATAAAGCGTGTGAAATGTAGAGAATTTTCAGGCGATTATTTTGGTACCTTAAGTTTTGAAATTGATCAAAGTATAAGGAAGTTACATCCAAAATAAGAATTTAAACATGTAGAATTTCAGCGATTCTGCCGTGTTGTCAAAGTTGTACGGCTAATATCTTAAAACTCTTCGAAATAAGGGCTCACATTAAGCGAGTGAGATGTAGAGAATTTTAAGACGATTACTTTGGTTAGAGTTTTAAAATTAATTTAAGTATAAGGAAGTAACATCAAAAATAGGAATTTAAACCCTATTGTAGAATATTCGAAAAATATCCTACTTTCGCTTTCACCTTAATTGAAGCATTTTCGGAAAATATAAGTTCACAGATATGTATTAGTCATATAAATTGCAAAATAAACTTTTTACTAATATCATATTGATATTACTAGCTAAACAAGTGATGACAATAATTTAATGGTGTTTCAATTCTATTCTTTATCAATATAGTATACCCTAGTACATTACAGTACAGTACACAGAGCTACCCAAGATTAAACAAAATGGTCGCCCTCGTTTTTGCAGATTAAAACTTTTAAAAATACAATGTTCTACCAATAATTAAACGGATTTACTTGGCATAAACCTTAATTATAACTTGTAAAAGTGAATCAAGCTGGAAATGACATCTAAATCACACTGAAAATCTAAATACAGACATTACAGAAATGGATTACTGTAGCCTACATCAGTACATGGCATGTTTACATCGAGACAGATTGCAAATGTGACACGGAGGTGAAGAGAATATTCCTGGCGTAATGCATTAATTTGGCTAGTTTGCTGGCAGACAAGTCAGTCAACTGTCAAAATTTATGTGATTTGTCAGAGACGCTGCAAATAGCAGATACAAATTGATCCAACCCAAAGACAAAAACAAAGGTAAGAAAAATTAGTAATGCTTGGGCATTACATTATTGTCTTTTTCAAAACCTGAATTCATTTTTTCTTATATATTCTTATATGGTAAGATTCTTTTTTAAATTTGTTTATTTTTGTTTATCAAAAAATAGGACAAGAATGCTGAACAGATGTAGAAAAGATGGTATGTGTAGGCAATTTGAAATAATGTTTAACCCAAAACAGCATTGGTCTTTCTTTTTTACATCTTGTAGGTTTTGATTTTGAACATATTCTGTCGTAATGCGACAACCATCAAATTACAGGTCATCTGTTCTTAACAATGTCCAATTATACTGCTAGTTCATTGGTGTTAAAATTTACATGAACTAAGTTTACTCCAAAATGTAACGAAACAGTCAAATCTCTATTGAAATACAGCTCCGTTAAGATTATATTAAATACAATATCTCCAGCATCTATTTTCAATACATTTTTATTTAGTTTTAATCGCAATCGTTCTGAGTCTTGAAATAAACATGAAAATTGTCACCATAAAGTGTTAAGAGAGAAAATAAATTTTGGACTTTTTTCTCTGTGTAGTAAAAAAGAGGGAAATCTATAAATAAAAAATTTCTTAATATAGCCCCAAACTGTTGTCAAATCCAAAATGTGTGCTTCCTTAGAACAGTTTTGCAAGCAACCCTGTTCTAAAAACCTTAAGATTTTATATTAATTAATATGATACTAGGTTTTTATTGATTTATTTTTGTTTTGAAATGAAAACCCCTGTATACCAGCACAAATGGAAGAGAATCACCCTGTTAATGGGTTGGTTGGTCAGTCAGTTGGTTGATCAGTCGGTCATGCGGTATTTAAGCAAAATCTTGTCCGGTACTTTCAGCCATTTCACCTGATACTTGGCATAGATATTTATCAGAACAGGGCTACAGATAAGGTTGAGGTCAATTGGGTATTTACTCATCCATTTTTCAAGGAATTGGGTTTTCACAATTTTAATTGAGTAATGAAAATATGGTTACTCCATCAAAATTAAGTCAATTGCTTTTTTTTCATCAACTTAATTTTGGAATTGAAATAACAGTACATGTTCTTACTGGTATATATGCCTGCTGTTCTTGTATGCAACAATGTCAATTTAACAATTATCATAAGCAGGATTTATCATTAGCTCCTCAACAATAAAATAAAACAAAAACATTCAATCATATTTGATCTTCCTGATCCAAAGATTTAGCACCTTTAAATATTGAATTTAAACAAATTATTTACTGGTTAACATGGAATTGGATGCTATCAACTCTATCTCAACTTCCAGATCTCAATTATTGTGACACAAATGCCTGATGTTTGGTTTGCAGTGCTAGGTATCTACTCAGTGTTGTTTTTAAACGTTTACCCGTTTCTTCCTGCCTTATGTAACCATATTTGAAGCAAACAAATAGAAAAGAGCAAACAAATAGAAAAGCGTCAGATGAACAAATAAGACAGACTGGATTTATGTTTTACTTGAATGGAACCCAAAGTAGGAAATTACCGGAAATCGTTTGAAGACTATTTTGCGGATTCGCAAGTAACCAGTCAAACATATACGAGTATTTGTAAACATCACTGGGTTTCAAAATGTTGCGTACCAGTACGCTTTAATATTTTGGATATTTGAGTAATCTAATTTTAATTGCTTTTTGATACGCAAGAATTTTAAAAGAATTGGGTTTTTATCTATTTTATTTGTGTAATTACGCAAATACGCAGCTTATCTTGACCCCTGACAGAAGAACTAAATGTGCAAGACGCAAATTTCACTTCATTCCCACAAGGATTACGATGTTATTGCCCCTGAATCAACTTGAAATGTCTTGTCCAGTGAATTCCTCTTTCAATTTCAGTCTGATTCATCTAATACTTTGCAAAAAATGTTCTTCATTAGCAGTAGATGCACAAGACGCAAAATTCACTTCGTTCCCACGAGGATTACGGAGTTATTGCCCCTGATTTGACTTTAAATATCTTGTGATGTGAACTACATTTCTTAACCAACTCGGTTCAAATGTTGTGTGTGAATTGATAATCAGGTGGATAGGTGCATGTCATAAATTTCGCTTGAGTTGTTTCAATTATTGCCCTGGTTTCATTTTTGCATTATCTCCCTTTGGTTAATTTTGTTTTTCTTGTCCGGAACATTGCTCAAATATTATACAATGTATTGACTTGAAATTTAAAATGTAACCAGAATCTGATGGCAACTAGGAAAACTGCAGTGTCCAAGTACTGTAACTCTACCTGGTCCCATTTTAAGCTCACCTGAGCACAACGGGCTCAAGGGTGAGCTTTTGTGACGGCCCTTCGTCCGTCGTCAACAATTTGGCTTGTTAACAATCTAGAGGCCATATTTTTAGGCCAATCTTCATGAAACTTGGTCAGAATGTTTGTCTCAATAAAATCTTGGACAAGTTCGAAATTGGGTCATGAGGGGTCAAAAAGAAGGTCACGAGGTCAAAATTGGCAGAATGTTTTCTCATAAAATCTTTGACAAATTCGAATTTGGGTCATGTGGGGTCAAAAAGTAGGTCATGAGGTCAAATCTTAGAAAAACCTTGTTAACACTCTAGAGGCCACATTTTTGGCCCAATCTTTATGAAACTTGGTCAGAATGTTTCTTTCCATAAAATCTTGGACAAGTTCGAATTTTGGCCATGTGGGGTCAAAAAGTAGGTCATGAGTTCAAATCTTATAAAAACCTTGTTTACACTCCATATGCCACATTTTTGGCCATATCTTCATGAAACTTAGTCAGAATGTCTGTTTCCATAAAATCTTGGACAAATTCAAAAGTGGGTCATGTGGGGTCAAAAAGTAGGTCAATATGAAAAATCCAACATATGTTGCTCATTTATAATCAGGTGAGCGATTCAGAGCCATCATGGCCCTCTTGTTTAATTATCTCCCTTTGTTAAATAGCTTTTTTTTTCTTGTCTCAACATTAACTTGAATATTATACATGGTATTTACTTGAAACATAAAATGTAAACAGATGGCGACTAAGAGAAGTGCAATGTCTAAGAACTGTGCCTACACTTTTATACTGCTGTGCCAAATAACCATAACTGATTCTCTATCCACTTTAAAAAATGACTTTATTTACTTATTGATTGCTATCATATATAATCTACTATGTATACAAGTGCTTATCTATGCTCTGCCTGGAGTCTGGCTTCTCCTGTATCAAAGCATTTTGTGGAGGTATTAATCATCCACAGTGCAGACATAGGTGCCGATATCAGTGCTATATTGGCCTGATAACTTCTGCCGACTGGGTATATTCTGTAGTTAAAGACAACTAGCATATCATATGACATCATAGACGCTAGATTTGACGTCAGTTTAAAACCTTTGTACGCGCTCTGTAGAATTTATTTTTGAATGGATTTTCTAGTAAATTCACAGAAGGTATAAGTTAGGATTTTGTTGTGCATTCTTACTTTCGTTTCCAAAATATTGAAAGGACCGAGGTTCTGTGGTGAAACCAAGTTTAAAAAAAATGTGACCTCGAAATTAAATTTAGTACAATCTGACTAAAGTACACGATCTTCCTACAGTCTTATGTAGCGTTTATATAGGAGATGACTTTAATCAGAATGAGTATTCCATATGAGATAAAAAGCTGAAATTCACACATATTGTAATTTTAAAGGTTTTCTTCAGATTTTCATAGGCCGGACGTCATTTGACATCATGGGGTTATTATTTGTTTTCATTTCTGGTGCAAGAAAATTCAGTGTGATCCCAATGGTCCAGAACTACAAAAAATTTAGGGCATATATATTAAATATGCTGAATTTTCATATGCAATTATATTCACAACCATATGACTTCAGAATAGACGTTGGATCAAAAAGTTTGTAAGCGATCTGAAACATAAATTGATGAATTTTTTGAAAATTTTCAAAGAATGTATAGGTTACACTCTAGATACCTAATATTTTCTGCGTATTCCGTATTAATAATTTTCAGTTTGATTGAGTTTTAAGCGGTTTGCAGAAAGTCCTATCGTTTGCCGTGCAAACGAAATCTAGTTCTTTTTTTCTTCCTCTTATGTTTGTGTTAATTTCGAGGTGTTGCCATTGACTCAGAACAATGAAAATTTTATGGCATATATTTCAAACCATGAGCTTTCGGATGCAATGAATTTTATATTCATACGACGTCATATAACGTCAGATTTGACGTCGGGTGAAAAAGTTTGTACGCGGTGTACAGCCATTATTTCTGGATCGATTGCTATCAAAATTTCACAGAATGTGTATGTTAAGCTCTAGTTGTGCATCCCGGTGTCCGTTTTTCCAAATTTGAAAAGGCAAATGTTTTATGGCGAATCCAAGATTCGAACTAATGACGTCAAATTTCAGATGCGTATAAAATCGCTTCCAGAAAAGCTAGAAAGCTGAGATTTGAATTGAATATTAGTCTATATGTCTTCTTTACATTCTGAAAAGATGAACGCCATATGACGTCACATGACGTCATAATGCTATTAAAACTTTCGTATTAAAACTTAACGGTTTTTAATCCCTGTAGGCTTTATTTTTTGTATGATTTGCTTGAAATTTTGTCTGAAGATGCAGTATTAGATTCTATGGAGCCATGTCACTTCCGTTTCCGGAAAATCCCAAAGGTCAAGGTCATATATCAATTATCGGGTTTTTCTTCGGCCTTAAATATCTCAAAAACGGAAAAAAATCTATCGAGACACTATGCGTATAATTTGTAGTGCTTAGAAAGACCTTTCAGATGATATTTCGTTTTTGATGATCGGGATTGAATCGGTTGAGTTATGGCGGAAAAACAAAAATTCGGTAACCCTCAGTGTGTTTAACAGTTTATATCTCGAAATTCTTTGATTTTTGAAAATATGATGATGAATATTATTTGTAGAGCAATGTTTGGCCGTTCTTTTGATGCTTAAAGTTTAATGATTGACCTAAGATTCATGGAGGAATGGGGTAAAAACGAAATTCGTGCATATAGCTTTGGTGATTTTTTCATTTTTCAAGAGGTTTAAGAGCTTGTATCTCAAAAAATATTAAAAATATTCCTATAGATAAAGCGTGTGAAATGTAGAGAATTTTAAGACGATTATTTTGGTACCTAAAGTTTTGTTGATCCAAGTATAAGGAAGTTACATCAAAAATAAGAATTTAAACATGTAGAATTTCAGCGACTTTTTCGTTATGTAAGAGTTTCACGGCTTATATCTTAAAACCGATATTAAATAAGTCAACATATTAAGCAAATGAGATGTAGAGAATTTTAAGACGATTATTTTGGTACCTTGAGTTTTGAAATTGATCAAAGTATAAGGAAGTTACATCAAAAATAAGAATTTAAACATATAGAATTTCTGCGATTCTGCCGTCATGTCAGAGTTTTCCGGCTTATATCTTAAAATATTAAATATGTGCTTACATTAAGCAAGTGAGATGTAGAGAATTTTAAGACGATTATTTTGGACCTGAGTTTTGAAATTGATCAAGAAATAAGGAAGTTACATAAAAAATACGAATTTAAAGCCAATTGTAAAAATTTTCATAAAATATCCTACTTTCGCTTTCACCTTAATTGAAGCATTTTCGGAAAATGTAAGTTTAAATATGTTTTAGTCATATAAATTGGAAAAAAAAAAAAAACTTTTTTTGATATTACTAGTTAAACAGGTGTACCGTTCCCGGTGGCCGAGTGTTTAGAGCGTCCGCCTCGGGAGCGGGAGGTCGTGGGTTCGATACCAAAGTCGTAAAAAATGGTACTGTTATAGCTCCCTTGCTTGACACTTAGCATATAAGGGTAGTTGCAGGACTGGTTGGCCCGGTATCAGGATAATGTGACTGGGTGTGGTATCATGCCACATGTCTACGACGTGATACTGCAGTGTGGCAGCACTATAACTGCATTAAGTAGACATCGTCTCCAAATGACTGAAATACTGTTGGTGGGACGTTAAACCCAACAAACAAACAAACAAACAAACTAAGCAAGTGTTGACAATGATTTAATGTTTTGTCAAATCATTTTATTTACGTTACTTATGAATATCAGTTGCAATTGCGTTACCCATAATCCTTTGAGCGTTTTGACACATGTCATTTAGACCGTTGTTGAAACATTGCAATTTCCCGACTTTATTGTTGCATCTATCGATAAATGTTGTACAAGCTATATTCCAAATTTATGATAAATGATAACCTAAGTGAAAATATATGTAATACAATGTAATTTAATTGCCAGCTTGAGATACCATGAGCGTGTATAAGTGTAGACGTTTGAAACAAAATGATCAACACATGTCATCCGTTCAAGACGCTGCAAGCTAATTTGTCTGTAATGCGGCGTTCACACAGTGCCGATTATGGCTCCCGTTTGAGATCAGACAGCGCTACGACACGAAAAGCGAAAAAGTCGGATTACTATCCTCAATGTCCTATCACTGTCTGAACGCAGTCGTATATGTTCGTAACAGAGTCCTACGGATCGGGAATGGTCCGGAGAGGTCGGCCAAGCACTCCTGACAGTTAGGTGCGTCCCGTAACATTCGGGAAACTCAGCCGATTTTGTCTAGTCGGATTACAATCGTGACTATGTCGTGACAGATTCTGCTGTATCGGATCAGAATCGGATTGAGAACGGGATAATCGGGACGAATTCTGCTGGAAACGGCTGGATCGGGACGCCTCCTGAACAATATCTGATTGTTGTCGTGATTAAATAAATGTTTTTACAAATTTTAATAAGTTTGAATTTCCAGCCACGAATCACAGGATCTTGATCAGACTTTTGACACATTTTAATCGGGAATGGTCCTATCAAGGACGGCAGTAAAAATCCTGAATGTGTGACCAAGGCATTAGCTAAAAGCGCAAAATTTAGTAACTTTGTGTAATACAGTCGTCTCGATCGTATGTACAAGCGTTATTTGAATTTTACTCACGAGGCTACACGCGTCGACGATTCTATTGCATGGTAGCATTTACTATTTCATTCCCGCGACTGTACACGAAAATAAAAAAAGAATTTTGATATGCAGAATTAAGAGGTTTAAGTTTAATTGTTTATATTTTGAATACCTATAAAACTAGAACCAAATATGCTACAATGGAATTTCAGGCCATTTATTTTGGTACCTAGAATAGTAAAATTGGTCAAGTTATAAGAAAGCGATATCAAAATAAAGATTTATTAGTCCCCTACCGGAGTTCACACCGGAGGGGACTATAGGTTTGCCCTCCGTCTGTCCGTCCGTCTGTCTGTCCGCTCAAATCTGGATCCCGCGATAACTTAATAACTAAGCAAGCTAACTTGATGAAACTTGGTTTATGACTAGATGCCAATGTGCAGATTATGCACGTCATTTTATTTTTGTTCTTCGATTAAAATTGTGGTTGCTATGGTAACGGAAATAGTGAAAATATGGCAAAAATGGGATCCCGCGATAACTTTATAACTAAGCAAGCTAACTTGATGAAACTTGGTATATGACTAGATGGCAATGTGTCGATTATGCACGTTGTTTTATTTTTGTTCTTCAACTAAAATTGTTGTTGCTATGTTAATGGAAATAGTGAAAATATGGCAAAAATGGGATCCCATGAGAACTTTATAACTAAACAAGCTAACTTGATGAAACTTGGTATATGACTAGATGGCAATTGTGATTATGCACTTTTTATTTTTGTTCTTTACTAAAATTTTGGTTGCTATGTAAGGAAATAGTGAAAATATGGCAAAAAATAGGATCCCGCGACCGCGATAACTTTATAATAAATTTTATAAGGCATGTATATAGTCAGGGTGGTGATGCAGAGTGAAAGTTCTCATTTCTCATCAACAAGACTAAACACTAAAGAAAAACATTTTGGATCAGGCAAGGTAACTATTATTAATTCTATTTCTTGCATCTGTCTTGCTTGCATGAATTGTATAGTGGGCACAGCAGAGACAACAACTCTACATGTAAGTCTTGCTTAAATGGTCATAACTTAAATATTCCCTTACATTTACTTTTACCAAAGTTTTGTTTTTTTTTGGACCAAAATTCTGGTTGGTGTGGTAATGGAAAAATTATGCACCTCACCGGTAGGGGACTCATGTGTTGCTTGCAACACCAGTTACTTGTTTATTTTTGGAATATGGCTTATTTCAAAAAGTTCATGCATGAGAAGTCCATACGAAAAAAAAGAGTAAAAGGTAGGGAATTTAATATATATTCTTCCTAACGGAATTAATCTTTATATTTTTCAATGTTAGCAGAAAGTCCTATCATTCGTATCAACGAAGTTTAAATTTGAAAAAAAAACCCAGTTACTTGTGACTCAGTCACCCAATTCTCGTGAAGGTTTCCATGACAATTAAGAATATATTCATAGTTAATGTTTTCATGAAAAAGAAACACTAATCTACTTGTTTCTTCGACAAAAATATAAATGAAATTTAGTTATGACAGATTCAATTTGAATTATTTTTTTACTGTTTGGAATTTAAAACTATCAGAACCTAATAGTTCATATTTTAGGATTTCTCTTTCCCTCAATGTTACTAGTAGCCAACTTTCCGATCTCATGCAAAAAGCCTTTCAGGATAATGAAATCGTATATTATAAACATACCTGAGTAGTTAACCTCTATGTCCAGTTGTTTTAAATCCTTGCTCTGAAACACGTTCTCTTGCACACAATCCGTGTCTGGCATATTGGCATTATATTCCAGTGTGTCTGCTCCTCATATGATCAATATGTAGCGTCGCGTGCCTAAATAATTTTACACACCATGGACATCCATACAAAACAATGTTACACACTTAATCCATACAGAACTGAATCACAACATACAGAAAGAGCATTATTTGACTATGCTACTCGCTACGTAGATACGGTATTACACAGACACTGTTTAACACAAGGCATGCGTGTGTACGCTTTATAAAAAAAATAATGACACAAAAATAAAACACATTCAGGGATTCATGTTCCGTTGCTCGTTGTACTGACTTGCGCTTTATATATAATTTCTGATATCGATGGAAATTGGATAAAAAAAACAAACTGTAATAGATTAATGGGGAAGAAAACCTAGAAGCACACACAAGTTAAACAAGAAATATCCTTTAAACAAGAGCTCTGCAGGGCAGCGCCATCGCTTGTCTGTTTTACATTAAAATGTTTGCACGACGACGACAAAAACAACAACGACGACTCGGCGATCATATTAGCTCGACTTTTTCTTCGGAACAGAAGCGATGGAAATCGGATAAAAAACAAACTGTAATCGATTACTCTGGAAGAAAGCCTAGAAGCACACACACGCTAAACAAGAAATATCTTTTAAACAAGAGTTCCGCAGGGCGGCGCTAATTCTCGTCTGTTTTACATTAAAGTTTTTGCACGACGACGACAACGACGACGACAAAAACAACAACGACGACTCAGCGATCATAATAGCTCGACGTTTTATTCGAAACTTAAGAGCTAAAAAACCATAGGTGGCGTAGATGGGGATTTAATTAATGTATCATGTAGAACTGTTATATGATGTACGAAACAAGCATTGTATCCTAGGACGTTAACAAAACTCGGTATCAAAGCGTCCCCTCCACCGAAAATGGCGGAGTAAAAGCACGTCGTCTTTTAGTGAAACATTATAATATATTTACGTTCGACTCGAAACAAGTCTCATAATAAAACAACTAGTAATTTAAGACCAGCTTATTATTTTCATAATTTGTAATTTTAATGACCATTCCGGTAAAGTTCAGTGGTGCTGTTTATATATATTTCACAGTTTATGGATTCTATCTAGTCGTCCTTCAAATTAAATATTTGAACAACGGTCTGGATGACGTCATTTATTTGGAACTATTTTTTGAGCCCACCACAGAGGTAAATGTAATTTAAGCCGATGTGTAAGAGAGTGTCTCCATTATTGTAGCAAATGCACTCTCATTTGTAGCATATGTTGTGAAACTATATATATTTAATCTATACATATCATCACGCTACGCTACTTTAAGGTATCGAGAGTGTCTCCATTATTGTAGCAAATGCACTCTCATTTGTAGCATATGTTGTGAAACTATATATATTTAATCTATACATATCATCACGCTACGCTACTTTAAGGTATCGAGAAGATAGTTAAATCCCGAACTTGTACTTAATCGCGTACCAAATAAAACTTATCTGTGCTGCTGCTTTGTTTAGTTATCAGTGTCCTTGTTGGTGATGATGATTTTTTATATTGACATTAACACCGCTTTAGTACCTTACTGTCTGTAACTCCTCCAGTAATTATATAAAAAGGAATTAAAAAGATAGATAATATATATCTTAACCAAAACACACACACACAGAGTTAAGGAAATTAGGATAAAGACACTCTTGATTTACATGAACTTTTAAGAACAAACTTTAGAAATATCTTAACCAAACGGCCTACAGCTTAGGATATATTTGACGTGTATCATTGCCGAGTAGAAATTTCTTTCTGCCTTTTCGAACGATTTTTTTATCTTCGATGATAATTAGGGTTCACGCAATGTTCAATGTTTTTTTTTTATCTTATTTCATTTATTTATCTTTTTGACAATAGCCTTGTGTTTACGTACACGTACATCGTACATATTTTAGCTGTCCTGTTTTTATGTTAGTTCCATTTCGTTTGATTATAGACATTGTTAAGTTGAACTATTTCTTTTTCTTCATTTCAGCACTTTTTGCGTTTACCTGATATATTGATGGGAATCATAATGGCCACATATTATGGTTCAAAATATCACACAATTTGGGTAAGTATCTAACAAATAAAATCATAGCTTGTGTTTGAATATTTTTTTATATATATTTACATAATAATAATATATCTCTTGAAAATAAAAGCAAGAGGGCAATATGGCCCAAGTCGCTCACCAGAGTACATAAGCTTATTAAAAACGATTATACCTATTTTCTTTCAGCAACAACCACATTCAAATTTCAGATACAAAAATATCATCTGGAGGCCTCAATTTTCAAGGGATCAAACTTGCTTTTTCAATTATGGTATGAAATATTCCAGAAGAGATTTTTTTTTAAATTTCTAAATAGATTATATAAGGAAACTAGCTGACCCACTTAGGGCCTCATTTATCAAGGGATCAACTTAATTTCAGCAATTAAAGAAGTCAGCCATGAGGTGACCATTTAAAATTAAATTCTCACCGTTGGTTTCACAGGAGAGAACATATGATTTTTTTCTATAAAGAGTCTATAATGAACTAGTCGTCACCTAAACGCATCGTATTTCAATTGATCAGTTTTATTATCCCCCGCCGAAAGGCGGCGGGGGATTTGGTAATAGTCTCCGTCGGTCCGTCCAACATTTTTGTCTGGAGCATAACCCGAAAAGTATTTGAAGTATCAACTTGACACTTCATAGGTAGTAATATCTCATTGAGGAGGAGTGCAGTGCACAAGAATGATAACTCTACCTTTCATAATTTTTGAGTTATTGCCCTTTGTTATTTTTCAGACTTAATTTTTGTCCTAAGCATAACTCGAAAAGTATTTGCGGTATCAACTTGATACTTCATTGGTGGATAGATCTCATTGAGGAGGAGTGCAGTGCACAAGAATGATAACTCTAACTTTCATAATTTTTGAGTTATTGTCCACGACATTGTGATAAAAGAATACAATGTAGATACTGTTTGCTCAGTTATTATATAAATTTCAGTGTTACATTATTCAACACTGGACCTCAAATCTATATTTTATAATATGTTCGACTTACAATTCATTTTCATGAAGATATAATGTGGTCAAATAAACTACTGTATTTAGAATTTGACATCAATCATAGCTTTAAAATGTTGCTGCAATGTACATACATTTGTAAAAGACATGCAATTCCCATATTTAGGATCCAAGTCGAAATATCTCATGTAATTAGTATGTGTTACTGCACCTGAAATTTATTTCTATCTGAATTATAATAGAGTCGTTTAATAATGGATCTGCACTGCAGCAATTATGGCAAAGGCAGCAGATTATCTCACATCTATCCCCAGAGAAGGTTACATTACTCCAGGAAAACATGGTTCATATGATAAAGATGAGGCTCAAGGAAGTCAGAATGTTAAATCTTGTGTATAAATGCAGGTGTACTGGAATGTTGTCACTATTAAATAACGAGCTGAGTGTTGGTCACTTACTGTCATCCTACATTGAGGTAATTTTAATTAAAGGGTAATGCGTGTCTGTGTGTGGTGGGATGAATGTCATATTATTATTTTGTAAATACTGACAGAGTAACTACAGAGTTGTGAAATCAGCTTGTCTGTATACCCCTTTGTAAACACAATCTTGATACATCGCTTCCACCTCCAAAACCACAGATTGAATTAGATGAAACTTCACAGAGTTGAACAATATCAGGTCTACGTGCACTATCACTGGTGCCTTTTTAAAGGGTTTTATCACAGTTTTAGTCCTTTGTATATGATGTTTTTTATCTGGAGCATAATTTTAAGGTTAACTTGAAATTTATATCCCTTTATTTTACAATCTAGTTCTTAGGACTGCGTGTATGGATCGATTCTTTGATGATATGGCCATCATACACAATATACAATTAAAAAATATTGGGCCATCTTGCATTAAATCAAAAATGGTTTAGTCCGGGCAACCATCACTTTCAGCGATTGTTAATTATTTAATATAAACATTTATCAAACAAGTTAAGGCCCTTTTCGATGTGCACTACGGGTCCGATTGTCTGACACATTCACTAGTGAAATTTATTTAAAATCATGAAGAATTCCTGAATCTGAAAGATATTTACCAATGGAATATTTACGTTTCTAAAGGAGTAAAGGCCTGAATTTGGTAAATGAGTTCAATGAAATTTATTGCAACATTTTTGTTTTCTTTGCAGGGTAATCCACGGGAGTATGGTTACAACTATGCTGGCCCTTATATAAAATGATATTAGAGTATATGGTATTAGAACATGACTAACAGTTAGGTACCTTATACATTTATATGGGTTTCAATTTAATTGCGTTTGGTTGATTTTTTTTTGTGTCTGAAAAGTCCCCCCCCCCCTTTTTTAAATCTAAATTCCTAACTTTGAATCTATTTATATTTTTAATAAACTTTCCTTCTTCAAATTCAGACAATTAAGTTTTTTTCATTTTTTTAAAATGCATGCATAATCAGACATCTTTATTAACAAAGTGGGAGATTAGGATGTTTCTAGAATATTTTTTTTGTTAAAGCTAGAATTACTGCATAATTATAATGTACACATAGTGATACCAGTTTGAGATTTTTTTTCTTTCCAAAGTTTGAATTTCCAAAAATATGCATTAAGTTCTCTTTTGGTACTATGAGCAGTATATCTAGAAGTTTGAAGCAAACTGGAATAGAATCAAGTTGTACTCATTCATTTCTATACGCCTGTCGAATGATTGGACATATTATAGTATGGTACTGTCTGTCTTTTGGTAGACGTTTTGTTGTTTCCACGCAATAATGCATCAAAATGCAGGTCAAGTTTGATGTTGGATACGATCCACTGATCTGTGATAGAGTTAATTGATAAGTTCATTTATCTTCTGGTTAATACTAATGATAGAATAAGTTATTATTGAGATCAAAACTCAGTGTAAGATAATCATCCATGGCATTTGTTACATCAATAGTTTTTATGCGATTTTAACAAATGACTTAGATTGGCAAACAGTTATTAATGAAAACCTTGAAAAGCTAGATCTATGGCAAGATAGCTTGTAGAAGTGCGATTTTATTACATGCAACTGAAAGAATTGTCAACATGTATTATTTTTGTGAATAAATTACTTTGAAGAGTTACCAGAAAGTCACAAAAGGAGTGTGATTGGATTTGTTTCGACTCTGACAAAAGTACTACAGGGCACACCAAGCCAAATGATTGGAAGACAATCTTCTACTCCTCTTTCACTTAACCACTTGAAGGCATCTAAGGCTAGTGTTCATCCTTTGTTTCAGGCACCAGCATCTTGTCTCCACCACGGTGTGAGGTAAAATTATAACTCATTATTTAAGTTTTTGTTATACTAAATAAAAATTAGCTGAACTTGTTACTACTATTTTTTGCGTCACTCGGCCACCAGGGACGGTCACATGATGGTGACGGTGACGGAAAACGAAATGAAAAATTGCTGAAGAATTTTTCGCACAAAAAGTCAAGAGGCAAAGTTCTCCAAATAGTAATGAAATAGAAGCAATACACCTTGCACCTCCATAACCCAACTTCTATTGAAGGCATGAACGAAAGAAACAAAAAAAAACAAAAAAAAAACAATAAAGTCTACGACTGGTTTTCAAAATATTCATTTTTCACAATGTTCTGACCCACTTCAGAAATTAACTACAAGGTAAAATTATGATTGC
This sequence comes from Solen grandis, assembly GCA_021229015.1. Lineage (NCBI taxonomy): Eukaryota > Metazoa > Mollusca > Bivalvia > Adapedonta > Solenidae > Solen > Solen grandis. The sequence goes on from CM037779.1 coordinate 5,240,280, forward strand.
GAATCGGATGACAGTATCTGCTTATAAGAACCCCATATTTTTGTCATGGGCACCTTTTTTCAATCGGGAGGGGCACTGAACCCCTAGCTGCCTCTTTTTAAGTTGGCTGGACACTGCTATTTTAACATATGCTTGGTCCCTGGCAGTAATCGGAGTTGACAAATCACTATGTCTTGTCTCTAATAAACATAAACTTTATGATTTTATTTACTTTAGCATCATATTGAAATTACAAATGTACTTTACATTCTGTGTCAAAATAAGAAACAATACTTAGAGATGTACATAAACAATCAAACAACAGCAAAAACAAAACTATTTATTTCCTTTATATTTTAAATCTTGCATATTATTTTAAAATATCGATGCTATATAATTTATTTTATACTTTCAGAAAAAGTCATCACTCATTGTCGACGAAAAGGATCCATCCAGATTCAAAGATGTCCGTGTAACCCAGGATCATCGAGAAGAGCGGAACAGTGCGCTCTTTTTAATAAAAGAAATCCTGGCATTTTATATCTGTTAAACAAAGTAGCACCCTTGCTTTTCTCGCTGGAAGAATTTAGGACTGCCAAGGGGGTTTCAAGTCTGGACTCCTTGAATCAGGAAGCATTGCAAGGTTTGTCTACTCCCTGCATAAAATATATATATAAACTTTCACTAGCCTGGAAGTCATGGTTGACTGGTAATTTTTGTATACAGAGTTTTAGGTACTGAATGAATATAATAAAGAAATATAAATAAAAATAATTATGAATAAAATAAGTAAATTTCAAGATTTACAACATGAGAAGACCAATCCAAATTTTGTAAAATACAGTGATGATTAGCACCTCAAAATGTAACACTTTATTTGGTGATTTTGCATGCATGTTTATTTGAAATTGATTTTAAGTAATATTGTTAAAGTGATTTATTTGGTATTTCTATGTATAGATTTGTGGAAAATATTGTGCTAGTTAACAGTTAATTAACATCATCTCAAGCAGCATTTTAAAATACAAAAGCAGTGTTCATCATATGCAATAAACGTTTTTGCTACCACCTGTTTATCCAGGGTTTCTTAAGTTTGGTTGTTATTGATAAATATCTATAAAACAATAAATATGTTGGTTTTCCAGAGGTAAATAATACTCTTTCAGTATTTCAGAAAAAAATGCCTTTATCAAGAAAAACACATATTTGCAATAACAATATGGCAATTGTACAACCTTGATTATATAGTTGCTGAAAAATTCGTGTTTTTCGTAAGATCGATAACTTATTGCTGAACTATTGAAAAAGAGCGAATTTAATTGTTTCTATATCTATTTGCTCTGGCTCAAGATGCCATTTTGTACAATTTAACAGAGAGAAAGGTCTAAAACTTTTAGTATATTCCTTGGTTTTGTTTTCCTTTAGTATTTGTGTAGTGATTCCTTCTTTTTGCATTATCTCTGTTAGATTTAAAATATTAAAAAAAATGTTACTGATGATTTATTGTGATAGCTTTTTTGTTTCTGTCCATAAATGTATATATGTTCTTAAAGATGACTTATTCTTAAAAGTACATATATACTTTTGTTGTCTCGGGTCCTGCTAAGCAGCTGTGAAAGGTAGTTTTTTTAGCTCGTCTGTATAAGAATAAGTCGAGCTATTACGATTGCATGGTCATCATAGTTATCGTCGTTGTCATCGTGCAAAAACATTAATGTAGCCCATTACACGAAATTTGGAATAATTCATAATCGTGATAACGGAAGATGCAGATGCAAGACACGAGGCATCATTTTGCTATATTTTCGCAGTTCTGCCCCTTTTTAACCTAGAATTTCGGTCAAAATTGCTTATTATGTAGAATGTTTTGAAAACTATCAACACGAAACTTTGAATACTTGCTTATCATGACAAAACGCAGTTAATAGACAAGGGACATTATTCTGAAAGCTATATTTTCAGAGTTTTGTCCCTTTTGACTAAGAACTTTTGTTAAATTTGCTTATTGATTATTTTTTTTTAAACTATCAAAGATTTTGTACTCATTCTTGGCATACTTACTAAAGGGGACAAGTGACGTAACATCTTTAGAGTTATGCCTCGTTCAAACTTGAAATATCAAATATGACCCCGTTGTCGACACTTAAAACAGTCGAACCTTGGCACCGCTCTGCAGCGCTCTAATTTTATTTTTAGTGCCATCCAAGAATGATAAAACTGTCAAAAACTGCTCATCAATAAGAAGCAGTAACCGTCAGTTATCAGCTATGTCATTTAACTGTTTTAACTAGTTTTGCTGTTTTTCCCCCAAGTATCCTGTGATGTCATTTAACTCTTTAAAAATGACATAGCAGTATTCCGCAGCTGTTTTCTTACATAATAAAACTTCTTAGCAAATTACATATTTCGTTTGAATTCACTGCACTTTCACTGCATTTCCGTTGCTTTTTCACTGAATTTAACTGTATTTACCTGCTTTCCTTTTTTAGTAAATTATATACAAACATTACTTTATAACTGCTATATTACTGCAAAAAGACTGTTTTTTACTGCTCTGAAAAACAATGCTGAAAAACTGCAGTTCTACTCTGCCTTCAATTTTCCTAAGGGTTGACACATACTGAATTAGATTAGACTCATCCAATTATTTGCATTTACCAAATACAGTCGGCTCTGCGAACACCATCGGGGACAAAAAAAAATGTTCGAATTATCGGTAGTGCGAATATTCCGAAGTAAACAGAAACAAGAATGTTTGACATGCACCATAACATTTATCGCCGGTTTGTTGGCAATTTCATTTGTATATGCATTTAAAAACAAACTGGCCACACGTACTAACATGTACTTGTGAAATATATCTGCAATTATATTGATAAAAAATGAAAATAAAAAATGAAATTTTACGTGTTTAATTTATGTATCTGTATGTTCCATGTACGTCTTGTGTATAAACATTATGCATGCCGATTGTGTGGGATAGGATACACCAATGACGAACACATAATGAATCAATATTGTTATCGTCTCTATAATGGGTAAAATGCGGAACTACTAGAACGACAGGGAAGGGTTGTGCCTTAAAAGGCATTAATAAAAAAAACACAAAATCTTGATTCATTAATTTATTTCACGAGACAGTTAAGACAACAAAAATTATAATGTAGAAATACAGTGCATTTAGAATGTCTGCAACAGACAAGTTAACACATCAAGTCACAAATCAGTTTTAGTCATTCATCTTTTCAGACCATACAATATCTACTTCTTAAAGAAGTCCGTGATCGTCTTCTGAATGGTGATATTCTGTTGATATCTGGCCTTTAAGACGAGCAGTTGTCAATCAATTAACACGCGTCGCAACAAACACACTTACACATATGTCTTTGTTTACTATTCACACATAATTCGGGGTGCGATTAGGAATTCGAATTTACAGGTATAAATTATGTTGATTTAATTGTAGTGGGACCTCAGATCTTGTTCGAAAGTTCCAATTATCACGGTTCTGATTATCAGTACCCGAACATATTATTTTTTATGTTTCGTGTCTCTTATAACTCATTTTGAGTGGCTTTGTACTTGTATAAAGTATTAATGATATGTGCAATTATATGTCTTTGTACAAAGATGAGACGTAAATAAAGAATATATATATGAATTTATATAGGAATTCTGCCGGGACCAAGAAACGTGTTCGAAAAACATGTGGTGTTCCGAAAATCCGGATTCTAACTTTCGAGAGTCGACTGTATATTCAATTAGTTTAACATAAAGGTAAAAACTTTCTCTATTGTGATGATGGTGATGGCAACGGCTGACAACGACAACAATGATACTGATAATTAATATTCCTGATATTGTTTAAAAAAATGAAATTTTATTCATATGTTACAGGGCTTGTTCTCAGACTGGTTCTCTTGTAAAGGTATTTTAACTATGACATCTTCATGTAGACTTTTGTCCCAGTCTGACTGCTTGCTGGTAGCGAATATTGCGTACACGAGAGCGGAAACCAGCACTATCCCGGCACAAATAAAAAATACAAGGCGCCATTCATGGCTGGTGCCCTGAAATAAAAACAACAGAAACCTAACACGTGGACACTTTTTTGAATGCAATGTTTCTGAAAAAGCAGTGGCAGAGATATACTTATCTCTGCATAAATCAGAATAGTAAAAATCGATTCTGGAAATACATGAAAAAAATATTGATTTATACTCTAATACATGTATTTAAATGCGTTTCAGCGTATTCTTTTTTTCTTTCTGTCTTTTTTTTTTTTTTTTTTTGTTTGATTTAATTCTGAACAGTTGCAATTATGTTTTAGCTACATTTGATTTTAAACTTATAATCGTAAAAGCAAAAACAACTTCACAGGAGAGACATCGCAGCTGCCATTTTACAGCATAATTTGACGCAGATGTTAATTTCCTGCTAGTTTAACTTACAGATTTAGTGATTTCTGCCACGACCATTGGACCCAGAAATCCAGGAATGGAGGCCAAGGTGTTGGAAATAGCAAATATCACAGACGAATACCTGTCAATTCAATTAAAAACAATTGTAAATTTAGACGAAGAAGGCAGCGAGCGAATGTTTTATCAACGAAGTTCAAAAATGGTTGTTTAGTTTTTTTGGTATTTGTCAGTGGTTTCAGTAGTTCTTTGTCTTTTTTTTTTTTTTTTTTTGGTAGTTTTAAATGGGTTTTAGAACGACATTTTTAGCTAATAATTCATGCATCTATTTTATGTTTTAAGAAGCTGAAAACTGAAGAACCGGTATGTGTTATATACATGGCATATTGTACATGACCCTTAGGTTTCAGTTTTCCTGATTACAGTTGAACTCAGTTTAAAAACAAACAAAAACAACAACAACAAAACTTGTTTGGTATTCTTCCTTCCATGGCAGTGAAGGGATTATATAACATATGTACAAAGATTGTGGATGATTGACTCGTGTTATAAGATTTTGTCAAAAATGACTTTAATGACATTTCAGTGGAAACTGTCACACTATCGTATTTATCTAGGTCGAGTTCAACTAGTAAAGTATATAGACATGTGTTAGCAAGATGTTGAGTTTATTTTATAGCCGTATATTAAATTTCATTTGCACGCTGTTAAGTAAAATGACAAAATATTGCGGCTGTGGTTTTGGAGTCTACATTCACCGTATAATATCTCGATCATATAGCTAATAACTGGGGATTAATTACTGGAGAAGTAGACATCTGTGGCACAAAGGCAGAACCACCGACCTACCGCAAGTCAGCTGGAAGGCTTCCTATCACGAAAATTCCAAAAGACCTGACCGGAACAAACATAGACAGTAGATCTCCGTAAAATGTGATTCATTTGATCTACTTTGTGGAGAAACATTTGGGAAAAAGTTAAAATGATGATAAAAACAGAAGTTTTTTATCAATGATTATACTTATCCGTATGCCAAACTTAACACAGAAGTAACTTAAAATCTGCCATTATATACTACAATTCTCCCTTTTATTTTCCTGTTTTCCAATTTTTCTTCCTATTTGTCCATAACTTGTTGACGTTTTTGGATATAAAGGCATATTTGCCTTTATAGATATGTCCATTTTTTAAGGCAGCTCGTTCACAGATGATCGATACAAATTAAAAAAAAATTCCACTCTCCTTTGTTAATGTCTTTCTTTCCTGACAAATAATTGGCACGTGTCAGTCACATTACACGGGAAAACGCTATTTTCGTAAACGCAACTACGGTACGGAAAAATGTGTTACATATGGAATACGGTATCCCGTAACCAGGTGCTTACGGTACCACTTGACACGTTCCGCAACATGGTGTCTTCACTAGTTTCGTAACTTCAGGCTATGTTTTTAGCTCATGCGCATAGAGTGAATGAAAATAGAAAATCTAAATACCGTCTGTAACGGTATTGCCTGTGATGGGGGAAACACCCTTTTTTGCAATGATGCGTCTGTAGATGGGTATTTATAGACGTAATAATCAAATTCTTGGTCAATGACCATTTGTGAACGAGCTGCATTAAGTGTCGTAACAAATTTACAAGGAAACTGCACACAAGCAGGGCACTAACCTTGGAGATATATCAATAATATTGCACGAGTAGCCTGAGGCCTCCCCAATCGCAAAAATGAACGTGCACATGCATAAACACATGATAATCAACTCTCTCTGCTCACACGGTATGTACGCGGACACGGTGATAAATATGGCTGCTCCAACTTGACCTGGAAACATACACAAACGAATGTTACACAAGGTGCAAATGGTGAACATTGCCCTGTTTGCGGGAAAGCTTTGCTTTAAAGTCCCAAACACAGTATTTCAATGCGATATTATGGCGTAGAGAAATGACAAGGTACCACACCACACCACACCCAGTCACAAGGCCAACCAGTCCTGGACTACCATTTTAAGGGGTTCTGGGACTCTAATTAATGATAATAAAAATCGAACAAAAAATTATACCAAAGTATAATATAAAAGACAATCTAAGCCACCTTCAAAAAAAATCTTTGTTTCCCCTCTCCCGACCTTAGTCTGGAAAAGTGGGTAGGCCTTTTTGCGAACCTCCAAAGTATTATTTTTGTTCAATCCGAGGGTATCGGCGATTTGAATTTCTGCAACATCTTCTTCGTACTTGGTTATTTTGGATATATATCGGCGACATTGAACCATATACTCATCTGATGTAGCTAATCAGTTCTGATAATCTTATTGTGTACAAGTAATTTTGTTAATTAGTCGATAATTAAGCATCTGGATGATTACAAAATAGACATTCTGTATGGAGATTGCCTTTATCGAGTGACTGTCATTAAACTTGAAACTCCGAAATTGTCTATCAATCTCGTCAACAATCGATGCAGGCGGAGCTATGATGCACGTGCAATTCATCAAATCAGTGAACATAGACAATGTATACATAAGGTACACGCACTGATGTTTACACAAAGAGGGTTGAAAAAATAGCAACAGGACTACCACGGAAGTTCGGACTTTTTTAGTGCAAGATCTGGAGTGACGCTGTTTTCGTACTGAACAAATTTGCACAAGATAAAAATCGGTAAAAAAAAGTAAATAGCAGATTACCCAATTTTTTTTCGGTCGGTGGGTTTTAAAGGGGTCAGTCAGGGAAAGGGAAACAAACAAATTATTATAGGTGGACCTATGGTAAAAATTATCTTTTATTTTGAATCGCAATGTCCATCTATTTTCGAACCTATTAACTATTTTATACATGTGAATGCATTAAAATAAGAACGTCAAGCTGCATTTATAATGCAAAGAAAATCATGTGGTGGGTCGATTTCACAAGGGTCCTTCACTTATAATGATAATGCGGTTAACTTCTCACCTGTTTTGGATACACACTTTCTTTCTTAAGACACCACACAAACTGTCAGTTTAATAAAAGTTTATACAGAAAAGAGTATTAATATGGCCCATTCACATTATAAAGCAAGATGGATTTTCTTTTTCATTTTTCTGTTGACTGCCCACATATTATTGACAAGTTTAATGATGCTGTTTTCCTGGTTTAAGCTTTATTTTACTGTCAATTATTTTTTGCTGGAAAAATAAATGCACGATCGGTCAAAACCATCCCTAATAGACATAATTAGACTACGGATAAAATGGTGACTACATTTCTGCGAGGTGAAGTCACGACCCACCTGAGCACTGGAAAACCTTTCTTGTGTTGGTGGTGGAAAGCCACGCCCTGGTGATGATGAAGTCCGCCATCAGTCCCCCCAGGGCTAGTCCCGCCCCAAGGGACACGGAGGGCAGGGAGGAGAACAGCCCGTTCTGAAAAGGAACAAAGGAACGCTGTATAATATTTAAACATTATGTAGTCAAACTAATATGTTTATAAAGCCATACTTATCTTTAGAGACCAGTCTAGAAAAAAAAGAAAATGTGTGACCTCTTAACTAAGATGGTTGCTACATGGAGGTAAGATATCTCGTATTTTGTAGACGACTTTCTTATATTTGTCTGTATGGTTATTTTATTGTGGACATCTTTAGAATTGCACTTGTCCATTTTTTGCTGCGGGACCTGTGCAGTTTGCAAGCCCTGAACGCTAAAACATAGATTGACTGCTTACGAGGGAGCATATACAGGTACAACTGCACATACACATGTGATAATGGTCATCTGTGTTTAGAAGCCCACCATCTTTTGACTGCCAGTTTTCCGAATTAAATCTATTATATATATGACTCAATTAGCAGTAATGATGGGATTTGTATGCCACATTCACGAATTCTCTCGACCGCTATTAAAAAAGTTTTGTCGTGACACTAAGTATGTATGTTCTCGAAAAAAACACACTAAAAAAGTACGATCTCAGGTTAAAACTCATACCAACAACTGACTTCCTTTACTCTACATCCGATCGAAACTGAAGACGTCCTCCGTAACCTCAAAGTAGAAAAGGCAGTTGCGCCAGATGGTCGCGTGAACATTCCATCCCTTTGTGTCCCTCTTTTACCACTTAGTTATAAGGTTTTCGGTATAATAAAATAATGTGCTCTTCCTTCTGCTTGGAAGAAAGCTAACGTGTGCGCTGTATTGAAAAAGGATATCCATCAAATCCACATAATTACCTCTTTTGAGCTGTATAACCAAAGTTTTTATAAAGTTATCTTTAAACATAACCGTTCATGATTTAAACCATGAAAGATATATTTAAAAGAGGAAACTTACGCTGGCAATATCAAAGTTGAGGACCTCGCTCAGGAATAGCGGTAAGCACGTAAGCAGGATATAGAACAACCAGTGACTCGCTACGTGCGCAAAGTAAATCACCCAGAGCGGATATGACGTCACTATTTTCAGCCAAGGGATTTTGAATTGCTGCAAAAGCCATTTGTAAACGTCATACATGTATTTGGGGGACAGGTGAATTTAAAAAAAAAAAGAAAAAACAATGATACCGTCCTTAAACTACGGATATAATATTGGAAGGGTGTTAAAACAAAGCTACATGCATACGAAAGGATCTGCATAAAATGAGTTCGTAGTTGCAAGACGCCCCTCAAATGGCGTTTACTCCATTTTGCTACATTTTCTATATAGACTAAGAAGGAAATATTAAACTGTTTCATAGAATTTGAATATGGCCTCAAAATGCTAAAATATCACATTCACGGGCATTTAACTCATAAAGTCAAAAAGTAGGGCGATGACCCCCATTATGCACATTAAAATGTTTCTTTTATGATTCTTTATAATCATGCGATGTTTAAAAAGAAATCTATAAATTTTCTGCAATGCTATTACAGAAAATGTAGCAAACTGTAGCAAACGCCCTTAAAAAGTTTAACTGATCTTTCTTTTTTTTCCTTTTGGTTTGAGAGTATCTATTTACAATTATGTGAAAATTACCTGGCTGGCAGATTTATTTGACGTCTTTAGCTTGGAGCTCAACAAAATCAGTTCTGACTCCGTGATTCTTGGGTGTTCATCCGGGCTATTGTAGACAAAATACAACCAGATGACCACAAACACGAGCCCTGTTATACCTGTATCATAAAATACGATAAGATAAACTTAATTCTCTCTGATAAGATCTAAAATGTCAACAGCAATGATATACAAGTTGATCAAGTTTATTTCTGTAATGAAAATCAGTTGCGCCTAGCAGTTAAAATCATATGTAAACATGAGAAAAACATTTATATGAACATTGCAATTGCTACATACTGGTGTTGGTAATTTTTGTCGAGTTAAACGTCCAATCAACAGTATTTTAGTCAATGGGAGATTATGTCTATTGGAACAGATAATGTGCTGCTACACTGCAGAATCTTGTGACACCTGAACTCCGGGTCAACCAAGCAAGCAACAACCCTATATTGAGCTCCAAGCTACGGACAGTTTTTGGAAATCGTTGTTAGGAATCGAACCTGCGTTATCGGACGGTTACCGTGCAGATGGTAATGTACTAAGGCGCTTATTTTTAAAAATTAACATATTTGTATTTTTAGTGACACTTCATATTTACTGAATTATGCAAAGTATTTTCCCCAGGCCATATTAAAAGATTTATAAGTCCCCTACCGGCATCGACGAAGGAGAGTATTGGTTTGTACTCCATCCATCCGACCGTCAGTCTGTCAATCAGTCAGTCCGTCAATCAGTCAGTCCCACACGGTTTCCAGGCTTTTTGGTACTAAACGCTTGCAGATATTGATATAATATTTTGTATATGTGTTACAGATCGAATTCGAGTTTCGTTCGGGTCCACTGATTTTTTTTGGACAAAATTACGGACAGTGGACTTAGAAAATTTCATTAAAATAGCAGTTTTCCGGACTTTTTCTAAACGCTTCCAGATATTAATCTTATATTAGATATGTCAATCTACCACCATGAGTTACAGATCAAGTTCGAGTTTCGTTTTGATCCGATGAATCTTCGTGACCATGTGACGATCATTTTGTTTCATCAAACAACATGAAAACTGTAATAGATGTCATGATTAGCAAATCTTGTCCTGAAATTTTTTGGGGGAAATTAAAAATCGTCATAACATATATACATTGTAGTAATTAATGCCTTTGATTCATGTTTTTCATTCCAAGATGTTGCTGATTTTTATCTTATATCTCAAAAAGTATTAGAGATAGATGGATGTATGTACATGTACCTTATAATTATACATATTTTCAGCTTATACAAATATTTTGCAGTTTGCAGATTACTACTCACCAAGATATAACCCTAAACGATTTTTTTCATGTACAAAATGCACCAGATCAGCTATTCAGACTCTTAGGAGTCTTAGGAGTTGATATCTATTGTCGTTTTCACTTTCCTCAAAAGTATTGATCAAATAACTGATTCGTTTGCAGCATGAAGAGAGGCGGGGGTTCTTAGTTTTCTATTTGCCGGTAGGGGACTTAGTATTGCCTAAGCAATAAACTCATATATATACATTGTATAATATTCATACTCCCACTTTTGTTCTCGAATAATCGCAATATCATGAAGTTTACGCTAACCCACCTTGTTTTCTTTAAAAATATTAGTACTTTGTTATTGTTATTAATTATCTTTAAATAACATAACATTCTTTCAAACGCTCTGATTAAATATATCCTTAAATGCCAACAACTTAATCGGCAGTCGTGGATATCCGATTGATATTACCTGAACGATGAAATCATCTCTTGATCTCTCTACTACAGATAGCGAGAGACAGAGAGAGAAAGAGAGAGAGAGAGATAGACTAACCCACTAAATACATGAATACATTTCATCAGAACTGGGATAGCAGATACGTTGTTTGTGACATCACAATCATGGTATCTTTAATGAAATTGTCTTAAAAATCATTTGGCATGCTTAGAATACTAAGAAATGTCGTATGCATACCCATGTCCACTGCTGCTGTTTTATTTTTCTCATATTTTTTTTCTTTTTGGACAAGGTTGAAAATTAATTAGAAGAAAGTACCGCAAAACTTTGAGATGTAAAATATTGATTCTATGATATAAAATAAAATGATGTTTGATTCAAACATGTAGTATTAAATAAAAGTTGTCACTTCTTTCCATTTTCCGTACTAACACACCTCTCTAAATAAAATACAAGAAGATATATACATAATACAATACACACAGTGTGGATAATTATAATGCCTGTGTAGTGTGATTTCAATTATTATGATTAGATTCTTTTGGCAATAACTACATTTGAAATATTATATGTAGTGATGATGTGGATACAAAATGATACGCTGTGTGTTGATTTACTTCAGATTCACCAGTCTTCTTTTCTATAATTTTCCAACCATTATCTGATTAACAAATTATGAAAAAAATAGAAAGAATACTTATACCTAAATATATCATTCAATGCGAAACTCCCATAGACCTATAATGTGATCTGATTGAATATCACCCGCACAGAGAATGTTCCACGGAAGATATTTCTTTTATCACCTTGGGGCACATAACTCCTACATACATCCGTATTCAGTATTGTACTAGTTAAATCCCCTGTACTGATTATTCTATTTGTAGTAACTTTTAACTGTTTATTGATCAGGATCGTTAGTAAAAGACAGTTTGCCCTCACATTGTGACAGGAACAAAAATGTTGATGTGTTTTAGTTTAATTTCTTTTGACTGTGTAAGTAAAACTTATTGTAGTTATAAGGTTTTCGGTATAATAAAATAAATAACACATGACTGTCAGGGTGATAGTGGATACTGCCAACACTTGAACTGGCTAATAACCATTCTCGGGTTGAAAATATCCATATAAGATCATATACAAACCATGAAGATAGAAAATGACTGGCCAGCCATTGTCGAACGTAATAGTGCAGAGGTAACCGGATGTAGTGTATCCTATCAATGTCCCCACTGTCTGACCTATAGCAGGTGACACAAAGTAATCACGTCGTGCAATATCATGTGACTTTTGTAAAGGAAACAACTCTGAATAAAAATATTTTAATTAGTTTTAAAAGTAACAAAAGTTTGGTATAATAAGAAATTATGCATTTCGATGGTGGTTTCGTAACATTGGAAATGTAGAAGTTTACTCCGCCCTTTCTTGGGACAAACCATGTATAGGTTTACTAAATCAAAAGACAGGGCTAATCGATTGTTTATACTGACCAAACCACAAAACTGCTAAAAATCTGCTTCTCTCTGTAGGCAGGGCCCAACGTCCAACCAACGAAAACCACGAGGGCGTGGCTATCCCCTAGGGTCAAAATTGTGCAGTGATGATATATAAAGTTCATATATTTCAATTTCAGTCGCCTCAAATTCACCCATTTAAGTTCTACTGAAATTTCCTAGCTAAAAAACATTTGGTATCATCAGTTTCCCGGTTTCTGCAATGAATTAATTGGACTACTCTGTTAATGGTATTACAAGGGGGATGTACCGTGATGATAATTCATGCATTGCTACTGTGAACATTTTGTTAACGGTTTTAAATTTATCTTCTTTTACTCTAATAACGATATTTTAATCGAAAACGTGATTTTGCAACACCGTGACCAAACCAGACACATTTTCGTTGGTTACTATTTCGCCCTATTTATTTTTATGGGCATACTAGTATAGCAACAATAAGATAAAAAAAAAACAGAAAGCGAAAAAAAAAAAAAGAAGTAAGACGACAGTCGTATTCGAAATGGGTCAACATGTGGTGTAATTGGAAATGAAGTGTGTGTGTGTGTGTGTGTGTGTGTGTGTGTGTGTGTGTTTTATTAAGGTTTCATTGAAACAATTCGCCATGAACTTATTTGGTCCACTCTGTTCATTTTATTACCTAGATAGTACATTGCATTATAATACACCCTTACCGAAAATACTCCAAGTAATATTCTAGAAGCAATCATCAGTATCACATGTGCACGTGCCAAGACTGGCACCAACGACGTGAGTACAGTCGACGCAAAGATGCAGAGGGCAATAACTTGTTTTTCGCCAAAACGTCCAGAAAACAGCGCTCCCGGGATTTGAACAACAGCAAATCCGTAGTAGAATGCTGACAGTAGCATGGACTGTGTTCTCTTGTCCCATTCAAACTCGGCATTCTGTCAATATATTAAAGCAAATAAACATATATAAAACAAACGTGACTCTTTTTGTATGTTTTGAAAGCTTTGTTATATTCTACAGCAAAACTTATTTGGATAGGTTTAACATTTAAGGACCCCATTATATCTAACATGCTACAAACAAAATTTATTCAAAATATATCCACCTATAATAAAAAAAAAATATTTTGATCTTCTTTAACCCATCAAACTGTTTACCATAGTAATAGTATTGAATGTCTCATTTTACCAATGGACGAAAAAAGACTTTTAGATTCTTTAGGAGGATCTTTTTAAATGAAATAGCAAAGAACAAAGAATTCGCTTCCACACGGAAAGTGTGGTTCCCGATTTCTGCATAGACGGAAACCAAACATTGAGACATTCTATAAAAATGGATACTTTAAGAAAGACCGAACAGAATCTGTTTCAATCGACCTAGGCCGGAAACTACATATGTATAATTATTTCAGTCTATAAACGGTCTATGAAACCTCTTTAGGCCATAAACAGTCTAGGAAAGCTATTTAATTTATAACTACATTCGTGGGTTCTACCCCCGTTCACAACATACCAAAGCTGCAAAAATATATCTCCATTGCTTAATACTGCACATAAAGGTATTTCCGAGATTAGCTGACATTGTGTCGTAAGTGTCATTAGTGATGGTATCATGCCATTTGTCTTTAGCGTAATATAGCAGCGCGGCAAAGCTATATCTTGTTTCTCGTATATAGAAATCCGCCCAAACGACTGAACCTCGCACACCAAGCGCATATACATCTCAGCTTTATGAAGAATACTGTCGTCTAGCTTTTTTTAAATTCACCATAGACCCTTCTTAATATTGTCTCATGCATATTCAGTAAGGTAACCAGAACGAGGTTTAGATGGGTCAGTTCAGACTCTGAGTTGTAAACAAACTCAGCAGCTTACACTGATAGAGATATCAGTGGTGTACATATTTACACAGGCTTAAGCTTTGTTGAGGCCTAGAAAATTATTAAATAACTTACATTTTCATCAGAGAATTAGTCCTTGAACAAAAAATCCAAGTTTTACAGTGAAGACTATCTACATTAAGACAGTTTCCATTCATCCACTATTTAAATCACAGAATACCTAATAAGCCCAGCCATGTATATTTCAAAAACACACAACCTGTTGACCAGATGTAAACACATGGTTAAACTAATTCTCAACACCTACAATAAAGCCATTAAGCTTACATTCCATTGTAGATAAGATAACCTTTTAGACAATAACATATAAATTACCAGCTTCTTTTGGGAACCTAGCTAACAGTATCCCAAATGTCTGTTTTCAGTTCATGATAATACTGATGCATGCAGAAAAATGCCACAAATCTCAAAGAAAGAATAAAACTTCACATACTTAAATGTTTAAGCCATTTTAATCAAGAATGGAATTAAATCACACATTTCTTTGTAATATAATATTTAATTTAAAGACTATGACATACGTTTTCTTCATTTTCTCGAGACTCGAACAGAAACCCCCAAAACCATTTACACTGTATTATATATTAACAATAAATTATGGGTGAAATAAACTTTTATAAGATATATTTTCAGTGGATAGCATAAATATTTAGTTCAGTTGTATGAAAGTTTGTTTTTTCTCTTCAGGCAGCTTGAAGTTTAAAGTAATCTGTATAAATGTAAAATAAATGCATTATTTCATTTCATATAATACTAGTTGCAAAATGTGACTGTCAAATTAGGTAAATGTGTATGTTGCAAGCATATTACGGGCTTACTCTTAACAGATTGCTGGGTTAAAAATAATAGGTCCAGAGGATATTAATACATCTTTACACTATATTTAAGAGGCAAGGAACCTCAGGACCTTGAAGTTTGTGGTTATTTGAGCCGTAACCCAGCCATAGAATCCAGATCCATTCATTCCAGGTTATATACTAGTAACCTGGCCAGTGAGAGACCAGGTCAAGTATAAAACATAGTCACAACTAGCTAGCTCCCACCAAGTCTTGACCAGCTTTAAATGACTCCATTTTAAATTTCCAACAAACGTTGCATAAAAATAGTATTTTAAGCAGAAGATGTGTGTTTTCCTGGCCTGCCTATAAGAAATTGTAGTTCAACCTGTATTAGCAGCCACCTGTACAAAGGCCAATTTCATTAAGCAGTCAATTTAAATGTATTACCAAACTGTAGCATTTTATCTTTTATTTGTACTTTATTTAGAGGTCACCTCTGTTAATTAGTGGCGACTTTCTCTTATTCCCTTGACTGACCATTTAAGACAGGTTTGACTGTACATGATTCACAAATATAAGTCAGTTAATTTCGGACTCAGATAATATTATCTTAATATATCTGAGATAAAGAAATTTGAAGAAATAATAATAAAACAACAACAACAAAAAAAAAAACTGGTCAGCTCAAGCACAAAGTCAGGAAGCACAGACATACAGCATCTAACATGGGTAAGATAGCTAAATGCGGAAAGATTGTGATTATCTCTACCTGCAACTAAAGAATAAAAGACATAAAAAAACTGATGCCAATTAATGGGAATTAGTTTTTGAACGCAACGCTTATGCTTCTATAGAAGGAAATTCTTGGCATATGTATCCTTGTGGAATTGCTGGCAGTTCTGGTGTCCCTACATTGCATAAAACCATAACCATAAGGTATATATATCACCAAGAAATCGGCCCTTTGGACTTCTTGAATTCTCAATGGTCATGGAACTATCTTTGAAGACTTCAAGATGAAGAAACGCTAAATTTTACTGCATCAAGTCTTAACACTGTTGCTAAAGTTATTCTTATTAGAAAAGCTTTCTTTCAATGGAGTTTTTGTAATTTTATAAAATGCAAGTTGTACATAGCTTTCCATATATTGTTTATTTGATTATAATTCTGGTCTTTTTTCAGTGTGTGAACCGGAGAATTTTATAATACATCTGACATACACTCAGTATAAAAAGATCAACGTTATATATGTAACTTCAAGCATGTGATGTAATGCCTAATGATTGTTTAAATGTACATACACTTTTGTTATTTAAATATAAAATTAAGAACCCAAGACCAGGGAAGATGGTTGTTGTGATTTTATTTCTGTACAATCAACCAATACCCTTGTTCTTAAACATAGTGATTTAAACTCAGTTTACAGTGTCTCTTGATAGACAGATAGGAATGTGATGAGAGGTTAATTATCTGCATCATATTTTCCGTTAGAATTACAAACTGGAACACTGCAATGATAATGAGAAATTTATTTCAACAGTTAACTTGTGGATGTGCTTCCACCAGTGGTCGCCATAACTATACAAGTGATATTATCAGCTGTACTGGTGTGTATACCTGACCCATCTAAACCTCGTTCTGAGAAAAGAATCTCTGGTATGCATAAATATTGAGAAGGGCCTATTGTGTTAACTTACAATAATGTCATTAATCCCACCGGATAACACCCGTGCGCATGCTCCTGCCTTAGTTTCATTCATATAGGTCTGTTGTTGTTTTTTGAGCGAGAAGTTGCCAGAGATGTTGAGGTAAGTTTCGGGTGTCGGTTTCACCATACACACAATGGCTACACTGAGGTTAGATCGAAGCATGTAGAGAAGTATGCCGAAGTAGAACCCCATGTAGAACAGAATCCATCGCTGGGAACACAGGAAGCGGCTCTTCCGGGAACCTGCAATGAATCTACATCATCTACACTCAATCCAAAAGAAAGTGTGAACATTTTAAATATAGATATATCAATATTTAGCGAACATTCGTATATTGTATCTCGTGTGTAAGCACAAATTTGTTGTGTTTAGTATTATTATGTTAAGTGAGACAATAATAATACGGTTATATGCTCTATCACGCACATATTGTTTCTGTATTATGTATGTTGTAAACGAGTTACTTTCTATTTACTCCAATTATAGTATGCTTGTGTCATGTAGAATAAAATATTATATCCATGAAGGTTTTCGGTTATCTTGATACAACAAAAATCTCTCCAGATTATTAATGCTTATAAAGACCTTCTACTGGTCAACATGAATCGCAAAATACAATTTAGTTGTTTTCAATGGAATAAATAAAACAATTGTGAAATATCTAATAGTTATAGTAATTTGGCAACGGAACAACAAAAAAATAACAAAGGGAGAGTACATGTACTGTTAAATACGAGACCAGAATAAAAATATATGATACAGAAGTCTAGAAGAATATGTAAGTGCGATGAAGAATAATAATGAGTTAAAACAGTCTAAGCTAAGACGTTTGTATGGAAAGAAATGTATGCATAACTGCATCTGCTTTGACCTATATAAGCATTTCTTGCTTTCCTCTCACACAGTTAAATGCGGGTAAAACATGCGTCAGTGTTTATGTTTTTATTTATTTATTATTTGTCAGAGAGGCAGAATTTTATTTTGAAAATATAAGTTTATTTGGTAGCATTTTTGAACAAAAAAGCAAAACATTTATTTTTTTGCAAATACAGTGTAATAATCTCGTGCAAATAACAACCAGTTATATGTTACCAATGTATTTTAAACAATGAGCTTTATAGTTTCAGGAATGATATTTTGATACATATTTATTCTCTATTTAGTGACCAACTGTGTTAAGCGCCCCTTTTGATACTGCTCCCCTGACTGTCCGCTGAAGACAGATATGAATGTGTAATATTATTTAAATATCACATCCCATGGAGGGGATAGCACACATTGTCAACCAGAGATTGGCAATGATAGCCGAAGTGGACATTACCATATCGACGATTGACAATACGTGCTATCACCCACTATGGGTGTGATATTTGTAAAATGCAGCACATCTCAATATGCGCGGGATTTATATTTTAGGCCCAAGTAAGAGTTTCCAACAGAAATTAATATCACCTACGTAATATTAAAAAAAAAAAATGTCAAATCGAGTGTAGATCTATATCGAAATTTAATGTATGTTTGTTTGTTGGGTTAAACCTCCTACCGACAGTATCTCAGTCATTTGGAGACTATGTCTACTTTAGACCTGTAGATATAGTGCTGCAACACTGACGTATCACGCCGTAGGCATGTGGCATGATATCACACCCCGTCACATTATCCTGACACAGGGCCACTCAGTCCTGGAACTACCCTAATATGTGTCTAGAGCGCCAAGCAATGGAGCTATATCAGTACCATTTTTTTACGACTCTGGTATGTGGGGATAGAACCCACGCCCTCCTGCTCCCAACCACTTTGCCACTGGGGGCGGGTTTTAAGAATAAAGGCTACGCTTTATCTAACGATGTAAAAGTATTTCACATTGGCTTCACATATTTAGATAGGTACATTAGACAGGTATTAGACAGATATAATTTGATAAAGATCGCCGATCTGCATGAAAAAAAAGGCTTTAAGGATTAAGAAATCGTGAATTTTAAACCTACCTGAGTGTTTAACCTCTATATCCACCTGTTTTAAATCATTGCTATGAAATAAGATCTCTTGCACACAATCCGTGTCTGCCATATTGTCATTATTTTCCAGTGTATCTGCACCCAAAATCCTTGTCGAAAGGCCTAGTACATATCATTTGTAATAACGAATGCAGAATGCGTGCCTGTGAGAAGATACAGCGATCAATATGTAGCGTCGCGTGCCTAAATAATATTACACAACATGGACATCCTTACAAAACAATGTTACACACTCAATCCATACAGAACTGAATCACAACATAACAAGCATTATTTGACTATGCTACTCGTTACGTAGATAAGGTAATACACAGACACTGTTTTACACAAGGCGTGCGTGTGTACGCTTTATAAAAAATAATGACACAAAACATAAAACACATACAGGGATTCATGTTCCGTTGCTTGTTGTACTGACTTGCGCTTTGTATATAGTTTCTGCTAGCGATGGAAATCGGATAAAAAACAAACTGTAATAGATTAATCGGGAGGAAAACATAGAAGCACACACAAGTTAAACAAGCAATATTTTTTAAACAAGAGCTCCGCAGGGCGGCGCCAATGCATGTCTATTTTACATTAAAATGCTTGCACGACGACGACAAAAACAACAACGACGACCTAGCGATCATAATAGCTCGACTTTTTCTTCGATACAGAAGAGCTTAAAAAGATATGCGACGTAGATGGGATTAAAGTAATGTAACATGTAGAACTGTAATGTGATTTACGATATCATCCATAATATCCTAGGATGTATACAAAACTCGGTATTAAAGCGCCCCCAAAACGGAGGAATAAAACCACACGTCTTTCGGTGAAACAGATTAAAAACATACAAGTCTCATTGTGCATCAGAGAAGTGTTTTAATAAAACAACTATAAATTTATATATAAAAATAAAAACAATAATAAAAAATGTAATTCAGTCAAAATGTATTATTAAAAAACATAGTTACAAAGAAAACATCAGCGCAGTATATATGTATTTGAAATGTATTAGGTTACAGGATTCAATGTCATAAAAATATTGTTATTAATACATGGGGATTTAAACGAAACTACCTTAAGCTTATAAAGCTTATTTCCCCTGTCAACGTTGCCATTACTATGATATGCTTTATATGTCAAGTGGGAAAACGCTTATTAATTGTAGACAGATGAACTCTTTCTAAGCACAACAAAATAAGAAAATTCGGAAGATAGAAGTAAGTAAATTAAATGACATCAGTGTAATCTAAATCAAATGCAACCGAGTGAGGACCCCCTAGAAAATTGATCTGTATAGTGTAAATTGTTATCAAATATATTCCATGATCAAGGCAAATTTTGATATCTGCATCAATTACACATACTGCCCATAGTGAACCGTCTGAAGCAGTTGAAAAACGTGCACTGTGTGCTATAAACTTTTGTACAGACGCAAATATAAATGAGTTTTCCTCAACTGATAAAGACGGATCACCATGTAGTAATGTATTTAATTGAATATTAAAATCACGTAGGTTATTGAATAAAATTAAACGATACTGAGCGTAGTATATACACTCAAAGAAGAAATGATATTTATTTTCTATTTCTCCACATCTACAGAAAGGGTTGGGTACAAGACCCCTTGAATACAGATGTTGATTAAGTAGGCTACAACCAGAGCGTAGGCGTGTATGAAGCCCCTGAATGCGACTTTATCCTTGGTAATAAAAAACTGGAACGGTTTATCTGTCAGAGTTTAGGAATCTTTTTAATACATGTATAGACGATGCATTACTTATATCAATAGAAACAGAGTTCCATTCACGAACTGCTGTAGGTAGATATTAATTATTAAAGTCAGTTGTTCGAGCGAGCGTGTACGCATCTTGATTTCTTGATTATTTATCTTGATTATTTCTAAGTTGATATCTAGAGTTAGTGTTGAGACTTGGTACTAATGAGGATAGGTAACTTGGCGTTAAGCTGTAAAACATTTTATAGAATAGAACAAGGCGATGCTTCTTTCGACGATTAGCTAAAGAATCACATGCATTTTCATGTTGTAGTTTTTTAAGTGATACTAATTTGGTTGCACCAGTGACAATTCTTGCACATTCGTTTTGTATTTTATCTAACTGGTGATTTTCATTAGTACAACACTTGCCCAGACAACGGCAGCATATTCTAAAATAGGTCTGATAAATGAAAGAGGATAAGACCAATGTGTTTATGTTCTGTAACTTTTGGAATTTTCTAACCAAACATGAAATGAGGTGGGTGTTGTTTTTTATTTTGCTTTCTACTAATTTTAAGTTATTCAGATTTTAAGGGATTGTAATTAACTAACCACGTTTCGGACCATCTAGAGATTTTATCGATGTAGCTCTGGAGTGCTATAGCTGACTCAGGGGCATTATCAGAAATGGCATATAAACTAGTATCAATCAGCAAATAAGTTAATATTAGATCAAATATCATTTACGATATCGTTTATGTATATAAGAAAAAGTAATGGACCGAGGATTTTTGCGGTGTAAAAAACAACTACGTATAGACATCTTGCCATACTAACAATTAATACTTGTATACAAATAATGCCTTTCAACAGCAGCTAGTACAAGACGTTTGACTCAGTTTAATATGTTTGTGTATGTGAGTGTTATTTCAGTTCTTTGTGAACGGGTGTGAATTTTATCAGCCGAATGTAAATGGAGGCGTTGCAAATTGCAGACGACGTGTTTTTGTGTGCATTATAAACTGTGAAATTCAATACTTGACTATAGGTGTCGGTACACGCCACCACTAATTATTAGTGTATGTATTAGGAAAAAGCTTATGTTATGCCTGTGCGTGTGTTCATTTTTGTTTGATTTTTGTGGGGTAAACAATCAAAGCGCACAATGCGCTGAGAGACGGCGACGGGATTAACATTCTAAACCCAGCGTTTTTGAAGTTATTGAAGCAGTCATATGACGACAAAAACTCCAAACGCTGTTGCTACAGAGGTAGTTGAACTCGCTCTCTGTTTGTTACATAATAATCCGGAGTAAGGGTCATGAACCTTTCATTCATAAAAAGCTGCATACCTAAGTAGGTCATTCTCTTTCTTCAGTACTAGCGGAACCTGATGTATACATTCTATCTGTTGTTGTATACGTGTAGAAATTGACCTGGTATTTTATTCTTTAAGATACTAGAATGTTTGCCTTCCTATTTCAAAGTTAAGAAATGCTCTGGGAGGAACCTAACTCGCCATCATGCAAAATCACGTGTGGACTACTTTAAATCAATTACATACATATGGAGCACTACTTTTTCTTTTTACAGGAGTAGATCTTCATGTACGTAAGATGGGTTGCTGTTCTGATTAAAAAATGTCACGGCTATTTTTTTCACGCTTAAAATTGATGCTTCCAGTGCAAAAATAAATGGTAAAAAAACATGTTAACAAACAATAACACATTATAAGCGGTTACGGTTATGATTTAAACGTCTGTGTAACATATTCCATTCGTATTCGTTAGTGCAGAATCGCATTGCATGGATCCGCACTAAGCGCGGAGAGGTTCAGTTAAATTTGCCGTGGAAAATATGCAAATTAGCAAGGCCCGATTTCGTTTTTCAGCATAAGACGGCTATCGCCGTCTAAAAACTACTCAGACTAATATCTAAAAACTTATATTACAATGGCCACTGATCAGAAAGAGAACCGTTAAGTGTATTGGAATTAGTAAATCAACCTCACGACATGTTTGATCATTCATTACATCAAAATTAAAGTCGCCCAGAATAATAATATCTTTTGCCTTATCATCAGAAGCTAAACTTAATGAGTTTTCAATCAGTTCAATGTATGAAGAATTAGAATTCGGTGGTCTGTAAAATGTCTCTATCAACACATGCTTATTACTGTTCAGGATAAGTTCAATCCAAAGTCCTTCAAGGCCTATTATTTTTAAACCATGCCTGCGTTTAAAACAAAGGTGATTCTTTACGTAAATAGCTACATCACCATGGTTGTCATCAGGTCTGTCAAGTCGTTCTGGTTTATGATAAGAAAAAGAATGTCATCTTAACTGATGGACCCACTGAGCCATGTTTCTGCAATTATATCGAAATCTCGCAGTTCAGCGTGCAGTAAGTCCAATTTGTTCTGAATATTCTGAAAATTTAAGTGGACAATAGATAAGTATTTTGATGTTTCTAATATATTGACAAGTGAATCGTTAAAAGGGGGACAAGTACTTGTGAAGGAATCTGGTCCTGGGTAAGGATGTACATCACAAGCTTGTAATAAAAGGCTGTAGATCCATGCAGTTTTATTCTTACTAAAAAATAAAAATAAGCAGTTAACAGTGAAACGGTAATTTTTATAATAGTTGTTTCCAAGTGTCACCTTTCTGTTAAAAGTTGCCCGTACATTATTAGTACGTTTTATTAGTATTCCATTATATAATGTTATGTTTAAGACTTGGTTATGCATTAGTGCAAATAGGTACTACTCCTACAGATTTACCTTGATATGTATAATTTTGCAGGACGACAAAGTTCGCTGACAAATGTTCCATGTTACATTTTCAATAAACAATAGGTAAAGTTCGATTGTCGTCAGCGCAATTCCAACAATAAGTACAGTAACGTCCGAAGACGCATCACTCGGCCGAATGATTAAACAGAAGTCAATTTTTTTACAGATAAAGGTAGAAGTAAAGAAAAGTGACGGCCAATGAAGAAAAAAGAGATACAGAATAATGAAATTATAGCTAATCCATACGCTTGAATAGCAAGGTATGAAGATAGTTGACAGCTTTATGATAGTGTGGGTAGAGCATCCATTATTTGGATTTGAGAGAGATAATTATTTAAAAAGAAAATGTTTGGTTGGGTTTAACGCCCAACCGACAGTATTTCAGTCGTTTGGCGTAAAAAAGAACTATCAGGTAAATGTATTATTTCAAATAATGTTTTGAGTTGAAATGCTTTCTTTTGAATATATGTCCAAGATATATTGCTTAATGTAATTACAGGATATGAGAGACTATGTTATACAGTTTGAATAATTTAGGTACTTTAAGTTATAATACTATGTATACACAAAGTATTTTTAATGAAATTCGGTTAGGACACGATTGTCGGTGAGTTGAAGAATGATGTGTACATGTGACACATTACAAATGTACATGCAATCTTAAATTTGAATTTTGAATAAAATTAGGTTTCACACATTTCTGTGATTGATATTAACAATACATACAAATATATTTACATATACTAACACAAACATACTTATCACATATAGCCATAAGTGTTAACCACTCATTGGACATCATCAACATGTATGTATAAACCACTAAAGCAGTCATAATTAATGAGTATATACATTACTACTCATTAACTCACAAGATAAGATTATATAACATACATGTTAATATCAATAATAATTAAGGCACAGGTTCTTACCGTAGAGGCAGGTTATACCACCCGTAAAATGTATTAAACCACCACATAAGTCAAATAATCTCACCATGGAGGTAAGTATTAAATCACCACATCAGTCAAATAATCTCACCATAGAGGTAAGTATTGAACCACCACATCAGTGAAATAATCTCACCATGGAGGTAAGTATTAAACCACCACATCAGTCAAATAATCTCACCATGAAGGTAAATATTAAACCACCACATCAGTCAAATAATCTCACCATAGAGGTAAGTATTAAACACCACATCAGTCAAATAATCTCACCATGAAGGTAAGTATTAAACACCACACCAGTCAAATAATCTCACTATGAGGGTAAGTATAAAACCACCACATCAGTCAAATAATCTCACTATGGAGGTAAGTATTAAACCACCACATCAGACAAATAATCTCACTATGAGGGTAAGTATTAAACCACCACATAAGTCAAATAATCTCACCATGGAGGTAAGTATTTAACCACCACATCAGTCAAATAATCTCACCATGGAGGTAAGTATTAAATCACATCAGTCAAATAATCTCACCATGAAGGTAAGAATTAAACCACCACGTCAGTCAAATAATCTCACCATGGAGGTAAGTATTAAACCACCACATCAGACAAATAATCTCACCATGACAGTAAGTATTAAACCACCACATCAGTCAAATAATCTCACCATGGAGGTAAGTATTAAACCACCACATCAGTCAAATAATCTCACTATGGAGGTAAGTATTAAACCACCAAATCAGTTAAATAATCTCACTATGGAGGTAAGTATTAAACCACAACAGTCAAATAATCTCACTATGGACGTAAGTATTAAACCACCACATCAGTCAAATAATCTCACTAAGGAGGTAAGTATTAAACCACCACATCAGTCAAATACTCTCACTATGGAGGTAAGTATTAAACCACCACATCAGTCAAATAATCTCACTATGAAAGTAAGTATTAAACCATATCAGTCAAATAATCTCACTATGGAGGTAAGTATTAAACCACCACATCAATCAAATAATCTCACTATAAAGGTAAGTATTAAACCACCACATCAGTCAAATAATCTCACTATAAAGGTAAGTATTAAACCACCACATCAGTCAAATAATCTCACTATGAGGGTAAGTATTAAACCACCACATCAGTCAAATAATCTCACCATGAAGGTAAGTATTAAACCACCACATCAGTCAAATAATCTCACTATGAGGGTAAGTATAAAACCACCACATCAGTCAAATAATCTCACTATGAAGGTAAGAATTAAACCACCACATCAGTCAAATAATCTCACCATAAAGGTAAGTATTAAACCACCACGCCTGTCAAATAATCTCACCATAAAGGTAAGTATTAAACCACCACACCAGTCAAATAATCTCACCACCTGCCTGTACATCAGTCACTTGGACTCACCTTAAAGGTAAGTATTGAATCACAACATCAGCCAGACTCATTTATAGGTAAGTATTATAATTTTTCTTTATTATAATGAACTCAATATTTTGGTAGGTATTAAACCACCACATCAGTTACCTGATCAAACAATACACGAAGATTTGTACCAACATACCAGTCACATACTTTCTCCGTATATGGAAATATATCATGTTACTTCATTCATAAATATGGGTATCTTACCTTATATATAGGTATACCATCACATTAGACAAATAGTCTAACCACACAGATAGATATTAAATCATCACACCAGTCACTTGATCAAACCATTTAGGTAAATATTATACCAACACACCAGTCACAGAAACTAACCAAACAGATAGGTAATATGCCATAATGTTACCATTTCATGCAGGTATTTAACCACCATACCAGACACATAATCTAGCCATACATGTAGATATTTTACCGTCACACCAGAAACGTGATCTAACCAAGTGGGTGGGAATTATAGAAACACACCAGATGGTAATTTGTTACTACATCAGACTCATAACCATACAGGTAGTACATGTAGTATGTTATTATACGTATATGATCACCATAATTGTTAGTAAATTATAGTCATGTGACTTCATCATACAACTAAGTATAATACTTATGTTTTATATTACCAATGCAGCTAAATATGTATATCATCTTACATGATCACGATATGGGCAAGAATTCCATCACCCCCTGCATATAAACATGTATATCACGTGTACTCATCATATAGGAAAGTATAACATATGCTTGAAATTCCCAATATTTGGTATAAACTTACATGATCACCCCCTGCGTGTATGTCACGTGCACTAATCATACAGGTAAAGGATGATAAACTCGTGCAGCTGTTTATGTAAAATAGAAACGAGCGGAGCGAGACAAATGCACGAGTTTATCTATCCGACTTAGACCACGTGACTCGTATGCCAGCTTTACACGACGATCTCGTGCATGTTTCATAGACAACACTATCTGATATTGTGTCATGCATATTTCTGTACATGTGGTGTGGCTTTATGTCAGAAACTGTTCTATAGGTGTCGGAGAACGTATCATCGTTGTCCTAATTTGTGGATTTGAGTGACATGTCTTATTTCCTAACTTGATGCAATCTCAACACATGGGTAGCGGGGAGTCTATGGTTATACCGATATTTACTTACTAGAGATAAAAAGGAGAATTCTTTGAGTTCCGGGAACAGCTTGACAGTCGGATGAAAAAACAAACAAAAATGAGGGTAATTATCATAGCCTCAATGCGCTGTCATTAAGGAACACAAAACCAAAGACTGTACATGAATGTTCGACTGCTTATATAAGAAAAATATAAAGAGATACAAATTTGTACCCGTTCATCTTATTTTCTATTACATGTACATTAATGTCAATACGAATGTCCTTACTTATCTAAACTGAATTAAAATTGTCAACCGGAACTTTTTTTTTGTTCTTTTTTTTTCATTTTTATCTATGCATGTAAATACTCTATATTGTACAATAATCTTGTACTTGGAAGAAAATAATGTTCAGATCTGTTCTGAAAGCTATATTAAATTCGAAATAATAATGTACGATTAATATTTATATATATTTTAAATTATCTTATAAATAAGTAAGTAATTATCTAATATTTAAAAAAAATTAAAAAAAAAAACTCCATTATAAAAATTAGAAACATATTAAATGTGACTATGAATACATAAAATTTTAATGTTGTAATTAAAAGATAAATAATTATAAAATTTAAATTAATGATCTAATTAGCTAATTAAATAGTACAAAAAATAGATTAATATAGTAGCTGACAATTCTTCTGTGCTGTTTTCTTCTCAAGAAAAAGCTAGCGACATATAATTTTTAAAAATAATATTCTAAATTTAAAAATATTATAAAACAATTCACAATTCAAGAAAAAAAAGAAAGGTATGTAACTCTCCGTTCAAAATCTGTAGGAAAACAATTTTCAGCCGATTTCAAATATGCCGGGCTTGTTCAACACAGGAACAATAGGCCTTTTCGTTGCTGAGTCGATTTTCTATCTTAGATAAACTACAAAGACAATACGAGTCACGAAACTCAATGGAAACTGTACTCGGACACGATGTGACCGAAGCAATGCATGTCACACTCAATATGCTTTTCAACGACAACTTCACAGAAATACAATATTTCCAACAAATACCCACATTAAACAATAAATTATGTATTTATTTGATTCTCACAAGCTCCGCTTTTTTCCCTATTGTTTCTGCGTTTAACAAGCCCTGCATATTTGAAATCGGTTGAAAATTGTGTCAGATACGAAGTTCAGAATACGACCATGTCAGTTTTCCTATAGATTTTGAACAGAGAGCTACATACCTTTTCTTACTTTATGATATAAATATTTTATTTTTTTTTGAATTGTGAGTTTTTGTTATAATGTTACTTTTTATCACCGGGGGTGTCCCGTGCCGGTAGTCTGTGTATTAAACGGAGTGGCAACTGTGACGTCACACAATTAAACTCTATGTCCGCGGGTTACTCGGTGTCTCGTATCCATGATTTGATGCATCCTGGAGAAAAATGCAGAATGACCGCTATCTTGAATTTGTGACGATAGTCTTACAAAATAACAAAAAGTATTTTCAAATACGTGAAATATCGGCTGACAAATCGATGAAAGGGGGGAGGGGGGGGGGGGGCGATAGATGAACTAGACATATGTGTGTTAGTATTTATCTTTGATGTGATAATCCACCGCATTGTTTTAGAGAAGAGGAAAAAATCACTTACGAAATTTAGCCCCTCTTCAAATAGCTAAGGATATTAATTTATTCGATTGATAGACTAAAACCTTGGATTTATTTCGATACTTTATGAAGTTCTAAAGCTAATTTCAATATTCAATACACTTCTTTTTTTTATTTCATTTTCTTTAATTTTCTGACGCATGTTTATTTCGTATGTTTTCTTACGAATCGAATGAATTGTCATCATATTGTCTTGAAACAGACGTTAAATAACAAAATTTTCTCTAAAACAACGATGAAATTGTTGAAGTACATATATTTGTGTTAGTATTTAATTCGATTTGATAATCCTACTGCTTGTTTTCGAGGAAATCTATTTTTCTCGGTCTGTGTCGAGACTATCAAATGAGTCAAATTAAATCAATTAAGGAATTTATCACTTTCTTCAAACAGCTAAGGATACATTTATTTGATCTATATGACAAAACATTGCATTTTTCGATACATTATAGACATTTTAAGCTAATAAATTTCAATATTAAATACACTTCGTTTTTTTTTTTTTTTTTTTTTTTTTGGTTTCATTTGATGTTCTTTAATTTTTCTGACGCATGTGTTCCTATTATTTTCTAACGAATCGAATTGAAATGTCACACCACAGTCTCGACACAGGACGATAAAAATTTGATTCTCTCTTAAACGAGGTACGGGAATTTACTAAACATAACAGAATACTAAAATACACATATATAATTAATCGAACAACTTCTTATGCTTCACATATTTGCAGATACTTTTTGTCATTTTTTCCATTCTCCTAGAAATTTTGGCACATTCATAAACACATATATAGCCGATATATAACTGAAGATTTAATGACTTCAGAACTCTTAAAAATTTGGGAAGGGGTCCGTGGCCGAAAGGGTAAAGTCGCTGACTTAAACACTCACTCAACCCCTCACCGCGTGGGTTCGAATCCCTGCAGGGTCATTCGGATTTTCGTGTGAGGAAGCTTTCCAGCTGGCTTGCGGTAGGTCGGCAGTTCTACCCGGATGCCTCTGTGCATTCGGGGTCTTCCTCCACCTGTAAGTAGCTGGACGTCGCTATTTGACTGAAATACTGTCGACGCGACGGTAAACTCAAATAGTCAAGTCAAGTCAAGTCAATTGGGGAAAAATGAAGCAAATGTAGCTATTTCCGCCGTTCCGGAATCAATATTATTTAACACAAACACATGTAATTTCTGTTTGTCTCAGGCGAATTATCTAAACAATACTCTATTAATTTCCGACACATTTATTACGCTCCATATAATTCCAATAAAATTAAGACCTCACAAGACAGAAAAACTGAATTCTTAATTAATAAAACCCGGCCATCTGTAAGCGTCACCTCTTTATGTGATTGGCTATTGTCTTGAGAATTGACAATAGGTCACACCCAGTGCCATAAATCATGCCCCTCAAATCAACATATCCAATTAGACACCTCTCCGCACGCAAACGGACCATTTAACCCGTGTAACCCTTTTAATACCCCTTGATTGACCCCAATCAGGAAATAACATAATCATACCAAGCAATAAACTTTATTCTTATCAGTAAATATGTTAGGGATTTTACTCTTTAACACGCAGATACAGGATTTTAACGAAAAATAAGAGGGATTAGAATATGAAGGCAAGTAAAACATTTAATAACGTTACTCATATTTATAATAATCTGGAACCAGGGTCTCTCTATATACATTAGTATTAAAGAGACCCTGTTGGAACTTTGTCAGTATCATCAAATATTGTTTTAAGAAAACATCCTGATACGACTTTTTTCATTATGATCCCTTCCCTTAAAATTAGTACATTTAGCGACCAGTTTAATTATGTCTAAAGAATTAGCTACGATGCAACGAAGCTATATCATATCTAGGTATTCACATCTCTGCCGATGCGTTGCCCACAAAATATATCAACGGATATCGCCGAAGTTTATCGAGAGAGCAAAATCTATGATTACGGAAACAACCGATAATAGCCGAGCGCGCGCATACGTATGATAATTTTCTATTTTTAGAGCTGCTTATCCCTCTAGGTATTCACATAGACAGCACTCTTTTTCTGTCATTAACAGTGGTATTCGTGTCACACATTCTATGGAACTCCAGTTAGGGTCGGACAGTACGCAATACTTAGTCACGTGACCAATATCTGGGACAGGTAGATTCAGGTGAAAAAGATATTTTTTAAACTTAGGTGTAATGAATATCTATAGCAAAAGTAAGTGGCAAAGTGAATAACTTTAAACTTCTAACAAAACTTCGCATTTCTTCAAAACTGCCTGTTATATCCTTAAAGGAATACGCTCGGCTGATAACAACTAGGTTTTAATTGAAAGATATTGATGTAAATAAATCAATTTAGTTACTCATTTCATTGAATCAATCGTAATAAGAAAGAAATTGCAAGTTAAAGACGTCTATTTACACCAATTTGCTCCGAGACATGGGCGCAGACATTGTTTACGTCTCGTGGTCTCGACTTTTTTTCAACAATCGTGACGTCACAGACACACTTCCGGTTGCGTAAATACATTGAAATATAGAAGGGAATTACGTGTGTTGTGGAGAAATTGTTTGAAAAATGTTTATTATTTGAATATGATGAAAATATATTATTAAAAGATTAAACTATGATCATTTTATTGTTTTCTTACTCGTGAGTGAGAGAGTCTGGAGCCCTCGTCCTATGACCTTTGTATGCCAGAATGGTAATGAATGCAACTTCTAAAACAGAATCATTCAGAACTAAGTTGTGAAAGTCCGTATGGTTCGTAATGCACGTAAGTTCATCTAAATTTCCAACAACCAAGTCACTCGATTTGCAACATACATTTTCCATATTGGATGGCATCATAACACAGTTATCACACAGACAAAAGTCCCCAGCACATAAATATTCCTCCTCCCGTACGTCATTGTCTTGAAGCAGTTGCAGCTCTTCCTCAGTATATTCGGGCTCAAAGTCGTAAGGAACTATACACTCCATTTTAAGAAATATCTCAAAAACTTTATTAAACTTCCTGCTATAGTGATCGAACCATAACTAAAGTCAATACCCCTTGTCACGCAATCATTTATGCACATTCTCACAAACATCGCTATTTTAAATTGCGCAAATCATTACAATTTTTAAACAGTTTTTTAATCAAACATATAAATATATAAAAGGGGCGGTATCATGTAAGTAGAAATCTAATTGCAATGACGGTAACTGTGAAATACTATAGAGACGAATCAAAGGGACACCGTGTTGTAATTATGATTAACACACCTAATTGCTCGCAATTTAGCAAAATAATGTAAATTATGCTAACTACTTTCTGTATATCACAATAACATGAGCTCATTGCGATACGATACGTTTACTTATATATATTTATTTAAACAGACTTTTTCCGTAAAATAGCATAATATAGATTATTATAATATAAAACGTGGATTCAACACTTTTCTTTCATATTTATATAATGCATTTAGTATGTTTGTGGAGATGATTATACTCTACATGTCCGTTTCAGTAAAACGTGCACATCAACTGTCTGTTGACATGGTGACTCGGTCGCACGCTTCGTTTTATGGCCGTGTTTTATGGCCCTGAGGTGCGATTTTATATGACGCTTATTCTGTTACAAAGGCTTGCCAGTGATTTCTTATCCAATCAGTTTAACACCACACAACTTTTCAATAACCGCAGTTGCAAGCATTTCACGGTAAAAATGACAAAGATGTATTATAGAAATAAAAAATATCGCGGAGCAAATTGGTTTAAATAGACGTCTTTAACTTACAATTTCTTTCTTATTACGATTGATTCAATGAAATGAGAAATTTAATTGGTTTATTTACATCAATATCTTTCAATTGAAACCTAGTTGTAATCAGCCGAGCGTATTCCTTTAATGCTTTTATCACAACCCCTATTAATCGCACTCATCGATCGGGATATGGTTCAATTGGTATTTGTGACGTCACAGAAAGGTAAACATGAACAAAGATGGCGACGGCCATAGCCGATCGAAATCACAAACTTTAAACAGCTATATCTTCACAAATATAGCGTGTATAAAAATGAAAGTCATGTCAAAGTGATCTACGCTAAAAGGTTTATTGATGGTTAAATTTTCATTTCAGCCGAGCGTATTCCTTTAAATTTAATGTTTAATTTCGACACACATGGACAGAACCGGCACATGTAGACATTACGACAGTACAAAAATAGCTTCTAAGCACAGTTTTATGATAAAGTCAACTTATTTTATAATATGACCAGGTTTTCAAACAACTTTCATTTCAGGATTCCGTTAAGTCCAACACCATCACTCTCACACAAATACAAAACTTGTCATCCAGCGTCTCGGAAAGAAAACAAAGTGATAAACACACATTTTTCAAAGAGGCACAAAAACACCGCCATGTCGCCAAAGGGGATAACATTTTTTTTTTCGTAAAAGTAAATGTTTTACCTATATCTCATATAAATGTTTGTGCAGCACAACTGAAGAGAATATTCTTTTTCTAACTCTATGAGATTCTGTATTTCTCATATCTTTAAACATTTACATATTTTCACGAATAATATGAGTTTAAAAATATATGCACAACTGTAACTTATTATTATAAATTATATGCATATACCCTCACTTATTTTATACGTTTGAAATATATCAATATGTATAGTCTTTCTCTCATCCTTGCTTGGCACTCAGCATAAAAGGTCATAATTTGTATAAATATAATTCAACAATGACCACGTGTTTAAGAGAAAAAATGTTACATGTACTGGGTCTTATAAAACCTAAGGCCAAACTCAGTATACCTTGATGATCAAGCTGAAATCACAGGCTGGTTCTTTTAAAATATATTAATAAAACATAAATTATCCAGAAAATGGCTATAAAATACCAAATGTGTTGATACACAGCAGGAAAAAAAAACAACAACACAAGAATCGGCCTTGTGTTAAACTTAACAGTAGTCCGAGCGGTGAAACTAACTTTGAAATAGAATATGAATTTCCGAGCGGCCAAAATTAACAAAATATGAATATATGAATATATGAATATGATTCGTGGTGATAAATATTCGTGGATAAATTCGTCCACGAAATCAACTTTTCACTAGACTCCTAGGCCGCGGGTTTTAAAACTTGGTTAACGGATCTTACAAGCAGCCCGA
>CM037779.1:5274275-5324275 GCA_021229015.1 Solen grandis
AAAAATATTAAAATCAAAAATTGTTTATTTATTTTCCTTATCATGTACCTAAAATTAATTATAATCCAAGATTAAAAATTTTTTTAAGAATAAAATTACCATTATTATCAGTCATACTGTATAATTTAAACATTAAAGAATTAGGATCATTAATTATTTTATACCAATATTTCACTAAGCGAATTTTACGCATAATAATAAGAGGAAACCTTCCTAACTCACCATACACAGCAACATTGGATGTTTTTTTGCTTTACATACAGTAACTGCTTAAGAAATTTCAGATGTATACGTTCAATATAAGGGGCTTTATAGAAACCCCAGACTTCACACCCATAACATAACATTGGCAAAACCATACTGTCAAATAGCTTAATTTTTTTCCTTTATACTTATTGCAATACAATCAAATAAAGAATTTAAAGAATATAATGCTTTCAATGCACTCTCTAATAAAAAATTTTGAGACATATAAAAACAAGAATTAGATCTTAGTGCAACACCAAGATATGTATATATTTCCACAATTTTGAATGTTTCATTATTATACTTTATATTACAATTTATAACAGAATGTCCCTTCCTAAATACCATAATAGCAGATTTGTCAATATTTACTTCAATTCCCCATATTTTACAATAATCATACAATCTATCTACAATAGCTTGCAAGCCTTGACATGTTCTAGAAAACAACACTGTATCATCAGCAAAAAACAACATGAATAAATTAATACCAATATCTATGACATCTGATGAACGTAAAGTATTATTCTGACTTAAATGAAGATATATGTCGTTAATAAACAACAGAAAAAGTAGAGGTGACAATGTTTCCCCCTGTTTCACACCAGAATAGCTATCAAAAAAGAACAAATGCCATTTGTACGTACACAAGTTTTTACTGTGGAATACATTGACTGGATTATCTTTATAACTTGAGACGAACAACCATACCTTATCAGTTTAACAAATATACCATTTCTATAAACAAAGTCAAAAGCTTTTTTAAAATCAACAAAGCAACAATACATTTTTGCTTTTAAATTTAATTTAAAAAAACTGTATTCTGATTTTTCCTAAAGCCATATTGAAAATCATTCAATATATTATAGTCATCTGCCCACTGTAATAATCTTTTATTAATTATACTAGAGAAAATTTTAGAAAATATACTAGCCAAAGCTTTGCCTCTATAATTATTTACCTCACTTAAATTTCCTTTCTTAGGAACAGGAACAATAATGCCCTTTGTCCAACTGTCAGGATAAATACCCATTGAAAATATATGGCTAAACAATTAACCCAGCACTTTTACCCCTCTTTAAAGATAATATGGCTGAATTAACTTCATCAACAACAATTTCTCGATCCAAAATATCTAAAGACTCTATAAATGTGTACTCATTTAATTCATTTTCAACGGTTTCATTTTTAAAATGGTTTACATTTGAAAATAGTTCACTAAAATGATCATAAAAATCATCAATAGATATATCAGATTTTTTATTGTTTCTACCTTTAATCTTTTTAATTTCATTCCAAACCTTATTCGGAT
Source organism: Solen grandis (assembly GCA_021229015.1). NCBI lineage: Eukaryota > Metazoa > Mollusca > Bivalvia > Adapedonta > Solenidae > Solen > Solen grandis. The sequence goes on from CM037779.1 coordinate 5,275,834, forward strand.
TAGACTTAACCATATTATGCAAATCTTGCCTTTGTTTATAATTAAATAATGTCTTGGCCCTTCGAATAATATTTCTGTAATTCCGACGCTTACTTTTAAGTACATTCAAATCAACATTAGATCATTATACCAAACAATAATCTCTATTCTTATAAGTAAATATGGTAGGGATTTTACTCTTTAACACGCAGATACAGGATTTTAACGGAAAATAAGAGGGATCAGAATATGAAGGCAAGTAAAACATTAATAACGTTACTCATATTTTTAATAATCTGGAACCAGAGTCTCTATATATATACATTAGTATTAAAGATACCCTGCTGGAACTTTGTCAATATTATAAAATATTGTTTTAAGAAAACATCCTGATACGACATTTTTTCATTACGATCCCCTCCCTTAAAATTGGACCATTTAGCGACCAGCTTGATTATGAAGAAATAATTAGTTACCGATGCCAAGAAGCTATATTATATCTAGGTATTCACATCACTGCCGATGCGTTGCCCACAAACTATATCAACGGATATCGCCGAAGTTGATCGAGAGAGCAAAAATCGACGATTACGGAAACAACCGATAATAGCCATTCGCGCCTTTCTATTTTTAGAGCTGCTTATCCCTGTAGGTATTCACATCTCTGTTCCGGTGTAGACAGCACTCTATTTCTGTCATTAACAGGGGTACTCGTGTCACACATTCTATGGAACTCTAGTTAGGGTGGGACAGTACGCACTAATTAGTCACGTGAAACAATATCTGGGACAGGTAGATTCAGGTGAAAAAGATATTTTAAAACTTAGGTGTAATGAATATCTATAGCAAAAGTAAGTGGCAAAGTGAATATCTTCAAACTTCTAACAAAACTTCACATTTCTTCAAAACTGCCTGTTATATCCTTAAATTTAGTGTTTAATTTCGACACACATGGACAGAACTGGCACAGGTAGACGTTACAATAGTACAAAAATAGCCTCCAAGCACAGTTTTGATGATTAAGTCAACTTATTTTTATAATATAACCAAGATTTCAACCAACTTTCATTTCAGAATTCCGCAAAGTCCATCACCATCACCATCATTCTTACACAAACACAAAACTTGTCATCCAGCGTTTCGGAACGAAAAAAAAAAGTGTTGAGCACACATTTTTCAAAGAGGCACAAAAACACCGCCATGCCGCCAAGGGGGATAACATTTTTTTTTTTTCGTAAAAGTAAATGTTTTACCTATATCTCTTATAAATGTATGTGCAGCACAACTGAAGAGAATATTCTTTTTCTAACTCTATGAGATTCTGTATTTCTCATATTCATTTTCAAACATTTACATATTTTCACTAATAATATGAGTTTAAAAATATATGTACAACTGTAACTTATTATATTTGTTAAAATTATATTCCTATACCCTCATTTTTTTATCCGTTTGAAATATATATCAATATGTATAGTCTTTCTCTCATGCTTGCTTGGCACTCAGCATATAAGGTCATAATTTGTATAAATATAATTCAACTATGACCACGTGTTTAAGAGAAAAAATGTAATGTGCACTGGGTCTTATAAAACCTAAGGCCAAACTCAGCATACCTTGATGATCAAGCTAAAATCATAGGTTGCGGTCTTTTAAAATATATGAATAAAATATAATTTATCCAGAAAATACACAGCAGGAAAAAACATAAGAAACGGCCTTGTGTTAAACTTAACAGTAGTCCGAGCGGTAAAACTACTTAAAAATATCAAGCGGTGAAACTAACTTTCTTTCGCAACGGCTATAATTAAACAAAATATGAAATATATGAACACTAACATTTATTAATGTTAAATTTAACCCCGTAATTAATTAATTTAAAAAATATATTGTAAAATCATTAATTTTCGTTGATATTAAATTTCGTGAAATGTGTAATAAAGTCAATTTCGTTGGTGCATTTATTCGTGGAATTGTGTTCTAAAAATATGAGATATATGAAATAAACAGATTTCGTGGAGATAAATATTCGTGGATAAATTCGTCCACGAAATCAACTTCTCATTAGAATCCTAGGCCGCGGGTTTTAAAACTTGATTAACGGATCTTACAAGCAGCCCGATTCATTAAAGCTCAGTGAAATGATTCTAAAAGATGTTTTATGACCATAAAATATTCAGAATTTTAATTCCAAATCGTCAACATGAGAAATCAAAGAAACCGAAGTTTAATGATACATATTACCGTATATTGTAGAAAGTGTAAAAACACATTATTTCAATCAACGCCGCATATCTTTTTTTTTTAAATTGCATTTCTTGTTTTATTTATTTAGTGTATTCCTTCTCTCTCTCTCTCTCTCTCTCTCTCTCTCTCTCTCTCTTGTATTCAAATACACTTTTACGAATAAACTTCATTTCTTTTTCGATTTCTTCAGTTTTCATTGTTCATTGAATCATCAAAGAGAGAGAGAGAGAGAGAGAGAGAGAGAGAAACATACAAACAAACAGAGGATGAATACACTGAATTGATAAAAAAAGATACTTGCTAATAATAATATTAGTCACGACGCATTTTACCCTGCCAAAGATATGTGTACTATAAATTCAATGTTGCAGTGCAATTACATTTGGAACAGCCCTCACTCTATGTCCGATGTCCGCCTCCAAAACTCGCACTCAGAACACTCACGTTAAGGATATTTTTACGCCCCGCCTGTAGACCCTCGGTTCAGTGAAAACTAAATATTGTCAGGGAATCAACATCACGACTGCGCAGCTTTAAAGTTAAACATAAATGTTATTTTTGTTTACATATACACATAGTAAACAATGATGTTCAATATCAAATATCCATCGATACTTTGTTTATATGCAAATAATAAATGTTACTCTGTGCAAAGCATATTGAACATTATCCAATATCACACGCGTACAGCGCTGGTTAACGTTAACTCCTTAAATACACAAGTTCACTTTTATCGTTATGATAAACGATCTATAAATATCTTAAAGTACCTAACGGATACTTAAATCGGCGCGCATATTTAAAATACAAGCAACAGTTCCAACAGTGCCACAGCCGAATGTTGTTAGAAATTAAAATAGACTTTTAAATGTCATTATGATACTAAATATATTCAGTTTGAAGTAAACAATATTATCTTTTTATCTTTAAAACTTCCTATAATGTTTATTTACTAGAAATTCCATAATAAAAATGCGATGGAATGTAGGCCGTAGCTTTACCTATTTCAGACTGTCCTCAGAATGAGGCCGAAACCCCTTCTATAGTAACAACTGGCCGAAAGTGGCCGTATGGCCGAAAAGGGGCCGTCGGCCACTATTTATTGGCCGACAACAAAAAGGCCTATACGAAAAATTTAATTAAATAAAAAAAAGGGGCCATTAAAACTTAAAAAAAATAATTTATCCAATTAAAAGTTAATTGCATATTACAATTATACAATGACTTAAGAATCCTAATAAAAATCCTATGCAATATACATTTCAATCAGGTACACACGAAAATTAACAGGGGAAACAAAGTGTGACCTTAGTATAAATCTAATACACATAAATGATGTAACAATCCGGCTCACAGTCAGTGTCAACTACATGAAATAAAAGTCGTGTTAGTTTCACTACACAAGGATTAAATGTCCGTTCAAGTTGATGACAAGGTAAGTTAGATAAATGATTTTAATGTCTATATAGGAGAATTAATTCACAATGACGGTGCTTCAAGTATTAAGTGTCACTGATATGCGGGGCATATCAATATCTACGAGTAGTAGCTGAAGTTGTCGGAGTAGTAATAGTAGTTATGGTAGTAGTTGTTGTTGTTGTATTGGGGGTTTACCGTCGCTGCGATAGTATTTCAATCATATAGCGAAGTCCAGCTAATTTCAGGTGGAGGAAGACCCCGAGTACACAGAGGTACCCGGGTAGAACCACCGACCTACCGCAAGCAAGCTGGAAGGCTTCCTCACATGAAAAAATCCGAAGTCCCTACCGGGATTCGAACCCACAGCGGTGAGGGGCTGAGAGATTTGTAGTCCACGACTGTAACCGCTCGGCCACGGCGGCCCCGCTATCGTAGTAGTAGAAGTAGCAGAAGTTGTAGTAGTAGGAGTAGTAGTAATGGTGTTGATGGTAGTAGTAGTAGCGGCAGCTGTAGCAGAAATAGTAGGAATGGTGGTGGTAGTAGTAGTTAAATCAGCAGCATTAGTATAAGCAATATTAGTAGTAGTTCTCGTACATGTAGGAAGAGAGCTTTACCAAAAGAAGTTTTATAACTGTTAATTGCAAACGGACATTCAGTCTCGCGGGTGTGATCGAATAAATTCATATTACTTTATATTATTTTTTATTTATTTATTTTTGATTATTAAAAAATAGCGCGATAGATTTTCTTTATATTTCATAAGTATCCTTCATTTCAGAATACTCTACTCTAAACGGTTATTCTTAAAAAATACAGGGTATGAAATGATAAGTTTTCGATATAGTGTCTCAAGTTATTTTTCGTATGATTTTTTTCACATCATTGGAAAGACTCATTCATCCTTGTTAATTTGACCGGAGATTCAAATCATAAAAGGAAAAGAAAAAAATAAAGAACGTTCATCTTGTCATCTTGACGTTGTCAGTGATCGGCCAAGCGTGCAACCATAGTGTAACTTAATTATAAGTCACGAAAAAAAACTTCCTTATTTCTTTTTTTTAAGGGCTGCGCTAAACAATGCACATTTTTTATAAAAATCTTAGAGTAAATTTTCCTAAAAACAAAAAAGAAAATTAAGAGTTAAATTTTCCCATGCTAATTTTCCAGATTAAATTCGAATTACGGGAAATTTAGTAAAATCTTACGTATGAAATTTACATCACCGGAACGGTAAATTTATCCTCTGATAGTTTACAAGAAATATTTCTATATAAATCGAAACAAGAAAGAAACGGTGATTTGTTTGCTCGCACCCTTAATCTCACAAAAATGTCGGTTGTGTCGTCGAAAACGACTTCATTTCAAAAGTACGAGGGTTGTTCGGAAATTATTGAGACATTTTTGATTTTTCAAAAAAAAGAAAAGAAAAAAAGTAACGCTCTGAGTTCAAACTTTAAATAAACATAACTTAATCTCTGACGGATAATGCAAGTAGAACAATTATACAGTCAGACAGTAAAACTATAATTATTGTTTAGATACTGTTAAGTTAGGGTTACCTGAAACACGCCGTTAAAATTGGAAAATACAGAAGTACCTTCGGTGCATATGTGTTAAAATAATGTAGAAATAGCAGAAAGACGTTGTTTTAACTGACGTCATGGTAACGATACGATGTTGACATCACTCTAGTGAAGTTTGAAGTAATTCGCTCTATAAATAGGCAAGATATAGGCCTTTATCAGGAGTTTGTGAAAACGAAATCGCAGCATAAATTTGGATTTTGTCGTCAAAGCGAAGCCACAGCTATCATAAGAAAGTCATAAGTTGGAAGAAAGACACAGTTGGAAATGGCACAGAGTTGAAGTGTTGGTTCTCAGGCTCTAGCATATTTGTTGCACAGGTAATTTTCGAAAATCCGACTCTTTAATAAAGGGCATTGTTGTTTTCCTCACATCTTATTCAATTCAGTGGCTGAAGATTAAGCAAGCTTCAGTGCAACCGTTCTTGCAATGAATTTTGTTTATTGTTTAACATTAGTTGGGTGCAGAAGTAATTGAAGTATTTCTGGTTTGACGATGTTTACTTCAAAAAATAGAATTAAATTACTTCAAACCAAGCTTAAATCGTGCTGAGATTAATGTAACGTCGTGAACACGACGTCGCCGAGCTCCGGATAAAGCCAGATCATGTAATTCAAAAGGGTGCTGAAACTATATGGGCGTCATTAAGAAATATATATTTTGCATACAGACAGTAATTATAGTGGGCTGTTTTGTGGTGTAACTTTTAAATTTGTATTACTTTTAGTTCCTTAAATATTAATGTTGTCTCAATAATTTCTGAACAACCCTCGTATGATTCATCCTGAGTGTATGCCACTGTTTGCTTCATTTCCTATATAGGCAAGAAGAAAAAACAACTGTTCAATATATTTTTTAAAACTTTGCATGATTATAGAATATAAAAGAAACATTTTAATGGGAAAAAGGGGGGGGGGTGATCGTCTAACTTGTTTTGTTATCTGCCCCTGAATGTGATATTCGTCTAACTTGTTTTGTTATTGCCCCTGAATGTGATATTCGTCTAACTTGTTTTGTTATCTGCCCCTGAATGTGATATTTTAGCACTTTGATGCCATATTTCTACAACGTGTTTTCAACTTTAAGGACTATGCTTCGCATCAATTGATGTCAAATTTCAGATCTAAGACATCACAACTTATATATTCTGTATTTCGCGCATTTTGACGCCATTTGAGCAAATATAAATAATTTAAAATGCAGGGATTTACACTACTTTTGATTTTCAGGGGTCCACTGGACTCAGGATCCTTAAAAACAGGGGTCCATCATTAATTTCAGGGGGTCCAAGCTATTTAACCTCACCAAAATATACTACTCAAAATTTGCTAAGGATCACTAGCTATTTTCCAGAAGAGTTATAAGTCTTGCGACTTTGAGGGCATGGAATGTTAAAGTAAATTTTAAAACTTTTTTTTTTCTGCGCAGATGTGTTGTTACTATACCAAAGCCATTATCTTTAACTAAAAGTATGTATTCCAGATCCTTAAAATTGAGAAATTTATTAAATTTAATAAGTGCAAATTTTGAGAATTCACATTAAAATTTGACTAGGTGGATAACAGACATTCTTGTTTTCTTACAGTATCATTTCAAGCATCCTTAACAAGTATTCCTTGTAGAAAACAAAAATATCTGGATATTCAAAATTCTGTTATACACCGTCTGCAACTGAATCACATAATCATTGAGTTCACTAACAGTATTTTCAACGCTTTGATCGTGATCAGCTTTAATAGCGGTTGCGAAATTTGAACGCATATTTAAGACTTGTAAGCTGTTCATGTAGACATCAGTGTCTTGATGACGAATTAATAAGGAGTTTTGAAAGTTTATGCAACCCTCTGTAAAGGGATTTGATGAGCTTTTCGCCGAAATGCAGGTATTACAATACGTACATGCCTTCGTCACGGAACTGTAGCCATTTAAATTTTTCAAGCCATATACTGAAATTTCTGCTCACGTTTTGATTTTGAGGAAGATTGTAACTGTAATCAGGGTGACCAGTTGACAATAAATTTTCATGTTTCTCGTCATCGCGATCTTTTCTTTTGCCCCATAAACTTCTTAAGTCAGTTTGTGTTTGCCATGCTTAACTTTGATAAGACATGTGAGCGGAAGCGTTCAATGATTGGACGCTAATTTTAAAAGGCACAGTGATTGGCTTGTAAATTTAACTAGTTAAATATAGCGTTGGAAATTCCAAGAGATTTACGAAGACATTTGATAATGAATTGGCACAGATATTCTGGACAATTCGTGCGTACACATGGACGCAGACTTTATTTTTCGGTGCGTACAGTCTGTGATTCATGCGTATATGGACGCAGGATCCTGCGTCCGGTAAATCCCTGTAAAATGAATGACTACACTATTTTTTTTAAAGTGCGCTGTAATAACGGGGGTCTGTTACTATGGCAACGATTATTTCTAACTCTTGATTATGCACCTCAACTTTTTTTGTATTTTAAATGGGGAATACGGAGCTATATATTATATAATTTGATAAGTTTAGTCGCACCTTTTATAAATAGCAAACTTGTCCACGACTGTGTATGTCCGTATCCTATTTACATTTTTCAGCGACTGCGCTCCGAAACTAGGACAAAGTGTTCAGTGATGTATAAACATGAAAAACTATCTTTTTACAGGTTAGAAGCGAGCTATTGTTTCGGCTAGAATCTACGTTCATATTGAACATCGTACATATTCCTTTCGGTAAATGTATATTCTTCAAGGAGATACCGATAAATCGGTCGATATTTATATCAATTTCTTGACATAAAAATATATAATGTAAAGTAAAGTAATGTGTAACCTAAATGTTATATTGAAGTTTAACTGCACCCAATGTTCTATTTCACTTAAAGGAAAATGTATACCCAGCTTACCTGTAAAGAAGATCAGTGATAATTTTTACCTTGTGGGACACCAATTTTGAAAAGGAAAACGATCGATTTTAAAATAAGGTCTGGAGGAGGCAGCATGCTTCCTTGAACCTGAAGCAGAGCAGCTTTGTACGGAATCCCGTTAGTGCCATCGCTTTTGAATGCGTTGGTCTGATACACAATATCCGATAATAAGATGACGACAATGCGAAATCAGGACAATAAGATAACGAAAACGCGATAGTATGATATTGATCACGAGACAGAACGGTAAGGAAAACATGACAATACGATGGCGATGATGATAGTGCGACATAGTATCGGGTTTCACCATCGCACTGTCGGATTTTAACCATTACAATATCATAATGTTGTACTGTCGCGTTATCATTATTGCATGTTTGCAATAATATTAGGAATAATTCCAACCGCCAAAGATTTACTATGTTTGATTTTGGCGATGTACAGACCTTGTAATTGCCAATAATATATTTTGACTTGAGTATGACACCACACAGATAAATGACGAATTGGCACCATGTACCGCCTAGTCAAATTCCCACCTTGTCCATTTTGTTTGGAAGAGTTGACAAAGTGGGAAAACCGCTGTTTAGCACACACTTTACCAGGTATTTGTTACCGAATGTCCCAAGTTCGAATTCGGCTACAGTTTCTACTGGGGTGCCCGGATAGCGTAGTGGTTAATGCGCTGTATTTTTACCAATGTATCCCGAGTTTGATCCCCGGTTTCATCCAACATGAAGGACCACGCGATAGTCACCCACAGTTCAAACCAGAGTTTTGTTCACGAATAACATTTTTTTTTCTATTTTATCATTATTATATTAAGTTAAAACCTTTGCAATTGTTTTCAGATTGTTCTTAATTCTATCGTGATAGTTGAAAATCGTTTCCTTTATCCATTTTTTTGTGAATTTCAACGAAATTTGTGCAAAATTAGATTTAAATACTTGTATACTTGTTACAAGAATAATTTATAATTGTTTTGTTACATTTTTATCTACCAAAGAAGACAACTCATGTTAAAATTCTGAACTCATGATTGGATTATCTCTCTTAAATAAATTGTAATCTAACAACCAGCCAATTACCTGGAGGTTCCAATTAGAGGTTGGCGGTTTTACCGGTATACCGGTAAACCACGGTCCGAAGCAGCTTGTGGTACGAACCGGTACAAGGACGAATAATACCGGTATTTCGGTAATATCTGTATTACGGAAATGAACGAGTGCAATTTGCAATTTTTCAATAAATTTGGCGTTTCTGATAATTGCTTAACAACATCAAAAAGCTGCGTAGATGTGATATAAATGTTTCAATTTCCATTCAAATCTTAGAAAATACAACTTTTATTTAAAACTAGAACTGCCATTGTAATGGCGCAAATACCCCCGCATGTCGCTTTGTCACAGGAATGAAGTTTACAGTTCTCGTTTCAAGATTCATCTTGATGCCTTTTATACCTTTTGAGTTAAGGTCCGGACATAAATTAAGTATGAAAATTTACAAAGGGCAATAACTCCTAAATTACGCGACAGAGAGTTATGGTTCTTGGTCACTGCACGCCCCCTCAATGAGATCTATCCACATATGAAGTTTCATCTTGATATCTTTTATACTTTTTGAGTTACGGCCTGGACAAAAATTAAGTATGAAATTCTAAAATACAACTTTTATTAAAACTAGACGCCATGTAATGGGCATAACCCGTTGTCGCTTGCCCTCAGGTATGAAGTTTACAGTTCTCGTTTCAAGTTTCATCTTGATGCCTTTTATACTTTTTGATATAAGGTCCGGACAAAAATTTTAGTATGAAAATTTACAAAGGGCAATAACTCCAAAATTATGTGACAAAGAGATATGGTGCAGAGAGTTATGGTATTTAGCCACTGCACTCCCCCTCAATGAGATCTATCTACATATGAAGTTTCATCTTGATATCATCATACTTTTTGAGTTACGACCCGGACAAAGAAACCGACAGACGGACGGACGGCCGGCCAGACAGACAAGCTGAATCCAGTATACCCCCATTACAACTTTGTTGTGCGGGGGTATAAATATTCACTCGTTACTTATAATGACATTGAAAGGAAATAAAAAAAAATGGCTGACGGCGACGACTTTTTTTCCTTTGCACAATTTAAACTATTATGAATAGTCTTCAACGCAAGTCCCGGAATATTTGTACCGTTGGTACCGTTCCGACCCGCGGTTTCCCAGCCCTAGTTCCAGTGGGTTAACATGTTTTCTTTGTGTAAGCATTTTGGTAGATGGCTTTCATGCAATAGAATTCTGATGTTGTGAAACTGTAGTATTTTTTAGTTGCCATGGAATCAGAACTCTGCATAGAAAAAAAATAAAAATATGAATAAAAAAACATAGCAATAACCATCGTATCAGATCCGACAACCTTTAACAATGACGGAATGAATAAATACACCAACGGGATTTATGTCTGTAACGAAACGCCATTAAGTAGCAGGATTGTATATTATAAGTGGATTCATAAAATAAATATTGTGTCATTGATTTCTAACATACAGTATGAGGTTTGAACATAGAAGAAACTCGACACAGAATATTTTATTTTATTTTTCTTTTTTTTCCCATAGGAAGGAACATCTAGAACATCTATTGTCGTTCCTCGCTACTTGCCGGATAGATATAAGTTTGCACCTGATGAGATGTTTGCCCGTTCAGTATTATAGTGCTTCATGATTCTTACAATAAGATTGGATCCAGTCTTAAGTCACGTGATATCAAAGTCCGCCATTTACCCGCCATTTTATTTGCCATGTTTACTGCTGATTTTCTGTTAAGTCTACAGCGAATCAGTGGCGAATAGTGGGTGTCAGTCCAGCAAGTGTGCGTAGGTTTAAATTACAGCTTGTGTTGTCCCGATAAAGAACAACACGATGCCATCCTTAATTGAGCTTAGCCCAAAAAGTCTTTGAGTTTCTTGCTTCATTTCCTGTGCTACCATGATTTAAAGAAAAAAAACGAACTGAAAGTTTTGGCTTGGAGAAATGTGCAACCATAGTAAACCAATACAGTTTGTCCTCTTCGTACTCAAAGGTATTACCTTCCATTAAGCAAATGCTGAAAAACAGCTTCATAGTTTAAGAAATGCCCTGTAAGGAACCTTTGCTAGACTAAAACTTGTTTAATAAAACATCCTCCAGACTTATCGTCTGTACCTTAGACTCATCCATTTAGATGCATTTACCAAATACATTTAATTTGTTAAACTTTAAGGTAAATCTTTCTCTATTGTGATGATGATGGTGACGGCGACGATGTTGATAACGACGACAACCATAATGCTGGTAATATTGCTGATATTGTTAACAGTTCTCAGACTGATTCTCTAGTATAAGTATTGTCACATCGACATCTTCATGTAGACGCTTGTCCCAGTCAGCCTGCTTGCTGGTAGCGAGCAGGGCGTACACGACTGCGGAAACTAGCACTATCCCGGCACAAATAAAAAATACAAGGCGCCATTCGTTGCTGGTGCCCTGCAATAAAAACAACAGAAACTTTACATTTGTGCACTATTTTGAATGCAATGTTTCGGAATGGGTACCATAACCTCATCACCAGGGTCTACCTTATTATTTTTTTTTATCAATAGCGAAGATATACGTGTTTCTGCATAAATCAGATCGTGAAAAATTGATTCGTGAAATACATGAAAACAAAAGATGATTTATACATTTTTAAAACATGTATTAAATGCGTTTCAGCGTGTTTTTTCCAACGGACAATTTTCCCTTAAATTTTGCACATAAATGCTTTAGGCTATAACTAAAAGATATATGAATTAAAATAGGGGGTTACTATGCTTGTTTTAGAGATTTAGCTTATGGTAAAACATCACTGATTACTAAATGTTTTTGAAAAAAAAATAATCATGGCAATAAGAATGACAAAGATTGCATTCTAAATACTATAATAACAATATCATATTTTTTTTTCAGAATATAATGTGCTGTATAAGTTAAGGTTAAAATACTATCAAATGTGTATGAAAAATACACTTCAAGCAAATATATCATTGTGTCTAAAACCGAAATATATACAAAACCTGCCCAAAAGCTATGAAAAGTTATATATATTATTCTTTATAAAAAAATTCAACGGACAGATAAACTAAAGATTTTCGGATTCAAGATTTTCAGATTCAATTACAACTTTAACGGTTTTTGAAATTGCAGCTAATTTTGAATAAAACACTTAAATGTGCATTTTTGGCTCCTCAACAGTTGGCAAATATACTTTTTATAATGTTTTTGATACAGGATTCTTAAATTTTGGGTTTTCCTTTAACATCCCTCTGAAAATGAATAAGAACTTCAAAAAAGTACCAAAGACTAAAACCAAGTTCATTTTTTTCGCATAATGTTACAACAATGTATGAGTTAACTATTCAATTTTTAACTAGGTCATCCTGCGTTATATATTTCCATGGTTTATGAATCAGCGATGTTGTATTCATCCATAGAATCGCGGAATGAAATAATTCCCGCAGAAATAAGCCAACTATATGGTATTTTTACGTTATTGTGAATGTGGTCTGTACATGTACCATAAGTCTAAAAGACAGGTCTGTGGAGGTACCATGATGGATCATTTGATGAAACTTTGCAATACCCTGACACGACAGCCGTACCATTTATTTCAGGTGCACTTTTTAACAGTTGCAATTATTTTGTAGCTACATTTGCGGTTACATTATAATCATAACAGCAAAAACTACTTCACAGGAGAGACATTGCAGCTGCCATTTCAAGCAATATTCTAACCAGATAATACTTTAAAGCAAGATGAACTTACAGATTTAGTGATTTCTGCAACGGCCACTGGACCCAGAATTCCGGGAATGGAAGCCAACGTGTTAGAAATAGCAAATATCACAGATGAATACCTGTCAAAATAAACAAGAACCAATAATAAGTTAGACGACAAAAACTGTAATTAATTTGTGTTTTTTATCAACAAAGTTCAAACTTAGTAGTTTCTAGGTCGGGTGTTAATTTAGTATAAAGACATGTGGGTACATAATATAGTAGTATGTTAAAATTTATTTGCACGATGTTTAATAAAATGGCAAAATATTGCAGCTGTGGTTTTGAAGTCAACCATCAACGTTTAATATCTCGATCATATAGCGACGTCCATGCTAATTACTGCGGATTAATTACTGGGGGAATGACATCTGTCGCACAGAGGCACCCGGGTAGAACCACCGACCTACCATAAGCCAACTTATATAGAAGGCTTCCTGTCAATAAAATTTCAAATGACCTGTACGGGACAAACATAGACAGTAGATCTCTGTAAAATATGATTCATTTGTACAACTTTGTGGAGAGATATTGGGGGAAAAAGTTAATAAGATTTAAAGAAAAGTGTTGTTTTTATCATTTATTATCATTACCCTTATGCCAAACCTAGCACATAAATAACTTTTGATAATAATATATGTTATTATAGACGACAATTCTCCCTATTAATTTTCTGTTTTCTTTTCAAATTTACTGACAGATTTTCCTTCATATTTTTATGACGTTTTTCGGTATAGAGGCATATTTGCCTTTACAAATATGTTATATTTTTAAAGCAGCTGGTTCACAGATGATCAAAAGAAATTAAAAAATGTCCACTCTCTCCTTTGTCTTTCTTTCCTGACAAATAAATTCGACAAGTGTAAGTCACATAACATGGGGAAAACGCTATAATCGTCAACGCATCTTCGGCAAAATCTGTTACATATAGAATACAGTATCCCCGAAGCAGGTGCTTGCGGCACCACTTTGCACGTTCCGCAACGTGGTATCTTCACCAGTGTCGTAAGTTCAGTTATGAATATAGCGCATGCGCAAAGAGTGAATGTGATCAGCCAAGTGATGGCAAATGAAAACAGAAAATCTAAATATAGGTTTTATGATACTAAATATGGTTTCAATACCGTCTGTAACGGTATTGCCTGTGATGGGGAAACCACTCATTTTTTACAATGGTGTGTATTGGGGTTTACCATCGCTGCGATAGTATTTCAATCATATAGCGACGTCCAGCTTATTACAGGTGGAGGAAAACCCCGAGTACACAGAGGTACCAAGGTAGAACCACCGACCTACCGCAAGCCAGCTGGAAGGCTTTTTACAATGATGCGTCTGTACATGTATATGGGTATTAATAGACGTAATACAGCCATTTCTTTAAAAATCAAATTCTTGGTCAATAACCATCTGTGAACGAGCTGCTTTAAGCGATGTAACAAATTTACAAGGAAACTGCACACAAGCTGGGCACTAACCTTGGAGATATATCGATAAGATTGCACAAGTAACCTGCGGCCTCCCCGAGCGCAAAAATGAACGTGCACATGCATAAACACATGACAATCAACTCTCTCTGGTCACACGAAATGTACCCGGACACGCTGATAAATATGGCTGCTCCAACTTGCCCTGGAAATATACACAATCGAATGTTACACAAGATGCAAATGGTGAACATTTATCCTTGCCCCGTTTGCGGGAAATCTTTGTTTTAATGTCCCAAATAGAGTATTTGAGCCGTTTTGGGGACTTTTTACATGCTGTTGCCTCACTGTGATATCATGACGTAGAGAAATGACATGGTACCACACCCAGTCACACGGCCAACCAGTCCTGAATACCATTTTAAGGGGTTCTGGGACCCTACTTAATGATATGAAAAATCGATATATATAATATAAAAGACAATATAGGCCACCTAAAAATAATCTTCGTTTCCTCCTCGCGACCCTAGTCTAGAGAAGTGGGTAGGCCTTTTTGCGAAACAGCGAACAGCAAACGTTAGAAAAAAAATTGTGCAAGACAATAAACGATTTTAAAATGTTTTAAAAATTCAAATTGGCAAAAGTGTAAAACAAAAGACCTTTCAGTAAAACAAAATTAATTTGTATGTTTGGAAAGCATTAGTTCGGTTCAATTCAAGGGTCAGCGACTTTAACCTCCCGGCCACGGAGGCCCCTCAAATCACTGAACATAGACGATGTACTCACATGGTACACACACTGAAAACTGATGTTTACACAAAAGGAGTTGAAAAATCAAAGACAGAATGCCCACGGATTTTCGGACTTCCTTAGTGCAAGCTCTGGAGTGACGCCGTTTTCGTACCTAACACATTTGTACCAGATAAAAATCGGTAAAAAAAGAAATCAGTAGCAGATTACCCATTTTTTTCGGTCGGCGAGACTTTATAGGATCGGACAGGAGAGGGGAAACAAACAATTTATTAAAGGTGGCCCTATGGTAAAAAAACATCTTTTATTTTGAACCGCTATATTCGGGGATCGAACCTATGCACTTGTTTATACATGTAAATAAAAAAGAACTTCAAGCTGCGTTTATGATGTAAAGATACATGTAACCATATGGTGGGCCGATTTTAAAACGATCACTCATTACTCCAGACTGAGATCATGAAGGGTCCTCACCCATATGACCATTTTAGATATGACAATGCGGCTAATTTCACACCCGTTTTGGATACACAATTTCTTTCTGAGGACACCACTCAAACTGCCAGTTTAATAAAAGTTTATACAGAAAAGAGTATTAATGTGGCCCATTCACATTTAAAGCAAGATATTTTCTTTTTCTTTTTACCGTTGACTGCCCACATATATTTGGCAAGTTTTGTTTTTCTGTCATTTCTTTCGTTTTTTTTTTGTTTTGTTTTTTTGTTTGTTTTTTTGCTTTTTGCTTGAAAAATAAATGCAAGATTGGCCAAGGTCATCCCTAATAGACATGTTAAGACTAAGGATAAAATGGTGACTCTTTCAGTGAGTTAAAGTCACGACCCACCTGAGCACTGGAAGAGCTTCCTTGTGTTGGTGGTGGACAGCCAAGCTCTAGTGATGATCAAGTCCGCCAGCAGCCCCGCCAGAGGTAGTCCCACCCCCAGGGACACGTAGGGCAGGGAGGAGAACAGCCCGTTCTGTAACGACAGGTTAATAAACATTATGTAGTCAAACTGATTTGTTTATACAGGCATATTTATATTTAGAGACCAATCAAAAGAACAGAAAATGTG
Organism: Solen grandis; assembly: GCA_021229015.1. Classification (NCBI taxonomy): domain Eukaryota; kingdom Metazoa; phylum Mollusca; class Bivalvia; order Adapedonta; family Solenidae; genus Solen; species Solen grandis. The sequence goes on from CM037779.1 coordinate 5,292,068, forward strand.
ACCTCTGAACTCAGGGGTTTGCTACATGGAGGACAGATATCTCGTATTTTGTAGAAGTGATTCTTATACTTGTCTGTATAGTAATTATATTGTGGATATCTTTAGAATAGCACTTGTCGATTTTTTGCTGCGGGACCTGTGCAGTTTGCATGCCCTGGACGCTAAAACATAGATTGACTGCTTCGTAGATGAGGGAGCATATACAGGTTCAACTGCACATACACATGTGATAATGGTCATCTGTGTTTAGAAGCCCATTAATTTAGATTGTCAATTTTCCGCATTAAATTGATTATACATTTGACTCAGTTAGCAGCGATGTTGGATATATATACCTCATTTTCGAATTTTCTCGACTGCTGTTAAGGAAAGATTTGTCATGGCACTGAGTTGTATGTTCTCGAAAAAAAAATTAAGTCCGATCTCATGTTCAAACTCAAACCAACAACTGCCTTCCATCACTCTACATCCTATCGTAACTGAAGACGTCCCTCTTAACCTTAAAGTAGGAAAGGCAGTTGGGTCAGATAGTATCATATTTAGGGTCCTGTGTGAGACGTCGAGTGAGCTTTCCATCTCTTTGTGCTCTCTCTTTAATTACTCTATTCGATAATGTGATGTTCCTTCTGTTTGGAAGAAAGTTAACGTGTGCGCTGTATTGAAAAGGGGGATTCATCCAATCTGAATTTACAGCCCTGTATCTTTTTTAAGCTGAAGATACACTTTTTTTTTAATTATCTTTAAAAATAACAGTACATGATTTAAAACATGAAAGATATATTTAGAAGAGAACACTTACGCTGGCAATATCAAAGTTGAGGACCTCACTCAGGAAGAGCGGTAAGCACGTAAGCAAGACATAGAACAACCAGTTATTCGCCACGTGCGCAAGGTAAACCACCCAGAGCGGATATGACGTCACTATTTTCAGCCAAGGAATTTTGAATTGCTGCAAAAGCCATTTGCAAACGTCATATATGTAATGGGGGACAGAGAAATGTTAAAAAACAATGACAATATCCTTAAATTACAGATGTTACTGTTCGTAGGGCGCTAAAATAAAGCTACATACATACTAAAACAGGTGCATAAATACATTAAATGAGTTCCTAGTTCCAAGAGACTAAACGTTTTAAGGGCGTTTGCTACAGTTTGCTACATTTTCAATATAGACAAAGAAGGAAAAGTTAAACTGTTTCATAGATTTTTTGAAAATTTATTTTTTTAAACTTTGTATTATTATAGAGATTCATAAAAGAAAATTTTTATGGGAAAAAATGGGACTCATCGTCCTCTTTTTTAGTTATCTGCCCTTGAATGTAATATTTTAGCACTTTGATACCATAATCAAGGGCATAAAATGTTTAAAAAGAATATTTTTTCATTCATTGTCAATATAGAAAATGTAGCAAACTGTAGCAAACGCCCTTAAAAAGTTTAACTGTTCTTTCTTTCTTTTTCTTTCATTCCTTTTGGTGTGGGATTATCTAATTACACTTATGTAAAAAGTTACCTGGCTGGCAGATATATTTGACGTCTTAAGTTTTGAGGTCAACAAAATATGTCCGGACTCTGTGGTTCTAGGGTGTTCATCCGGGCTATTGGAGACAAAATACAGCCAGGCGATCACAAACACGAGTCCTGTTATACCTGTATTATTAAACTCCAATTAGGTAAACTTAATTCTCTTTGATAAGATCTTAAATGTCAACATCAATGATATATAAGTTGATCAAGATTCTTTCTGTGATGAAAATCAAAATCAGTTGCTTCTAGCAGTTAGAATCATATATAAACATGGGAAAAACTAATTTATATTAACATATTGCAATTGCTACATCCTGGTGTTTGTAATTTTTGTCGAGTTAAACTCCGATCAACAGTATCTTAGTCAATGGGAGACAATGTCTAATTGGAACAGATAACGTGCTGCTACACTGCAGAAACACGCCGTAGACGTTACCTGAACTCCGGGCCAACCAATCAAGCAACTACCCTATATCGAGCTTCAAGCTACGGGCACCTTTTGGAAATTGTTGTTAGGAATCGAACATGCGTTATCGGACGGATACCGTGCAAATGGTAATTTACTAAGGCGCTTAGTTTTAAGAATTAAAATATGTGTATCTTAAAAGATAAGAGTGACATTTCATATTGACTGAGTTATGCTAAGTATTTTCTTTATTAGTCCCTTTCCAGCATTGTCGAAGGGGGTTATAGCTTTGTACTCCATCCGACAGTCAGTTCGTCAACCAGTCAGTCCGTCAGTCACACAAGTTTTCCGGGATTTTTTTTCTTTTTTATAAATCGATTGCAGATATTGATCTAATATTCGGTAAGTGTGTCTACCGCCATAAGTAACAGTTCAAGTTCGAGTTTCGTTCCGGTCCACTGCTTTTTGACGAAATTACATGGATAATCAAAATAGCAGTTTTCCGGATTTTTTTTTCTAATTTTCTAAACGCTTGCAGATATTAATCTTATACTTGGTATGCCAGTCTACCACCATGAGGTACAGATCAAGTTCGAGTTTCGTTTTGGTCTGATGATTTTTCATGGCCATGTGATTTTGTTTCATTAAACAACATGAAAACTGTAAAAGATGTCATGATTTATTAGCAAGTAAAAAACTTCACAGCATATTTAGTACTTAATGCTTTTGATTTATGTTTTTCATTTCAAGATTTTATTGTTTTTTTTTGTTTCTTGTTTTTTTTTTCATCCTATATCTCAAAAAGTATTAAATATAGATGAATACATGTACATGAACTGTAAAAATTCACATATTTTCAGCATATACAACTTGTTTTTGCAGTTTGATCAAGTTACTACTCACCAAGAAACTTACCCTAAACGAAAATGTTTTTTATGTTTTTTTCTTTCATTTACAAAATACACCAGATTAGCTATTCAGGCACTTGTCTTAGTAGAAGGAGGAGTCTTAGGAATTGATATATATTGTAGTTTTCATATTTATTAAAGGTATTGTTTAAATGATTGACTTATTTGCAGCGTGAAGAGCGGCGGGGTTCTTAGTTAGGGGACTTAGTATCGCCTAAGCCATACTTTCAGAATTCTTGTTCTTCTTTAAAGGGCACAACTATTTATGAAGATATTTGACTGTAACCAGTCTGGGCTAGGACACAACACGTTGCTCGATACTTAGATATGTAGTGTTACAACCTTTTTGATTGCGTTTGTATTGATTACACAGTAAATGCCATGAGATATATTTCTGGTCCGGATACAATTTCTTGCGATATTTCGTGGAATTCATACTCCAACTGTTTGTTCTCGAAATCTCGCAATATCATGAAATATACGCTTACCCACACTGCTTTGTTGAAAATATTAATACTATGTTACTTTTATCAATTATCTCAATATAACATTCTTTTACACGCCCTGTCTTAATATATCCTTAAACGCCAACACTAAATCGGCAGCCGTGGATACCCGATTAATATTACCATAACCATGAAAACATCTCTTTATACCTCCACTATATATATATATATATTTATAGAGAGAGAGAGAGAGAGAGAGAGAGAGACTAAATACATGAACACATGTCATCAGAGGCCAACTGACATAACTGGGGCAGCAGATACGATGTTTGTGCTAAATAACATCGCAATCATGGTATCTTTAATAAATTGTCTTTTTAATCATTTGGTATGCTTAGAATATTCAAATATGTCGTCTGCATATCCATATCCACTGATGCAGTTTTATTTTTCTCATTTTTCTTTGATTTTGGACAAGGCTGAACATCAATTAGAAAAAAAAAAATAATACCGCAAAACATTGAGATGTAAAATTTTGGTTCTATAACATAAAATAAACGATCTTTTTGATTCATACATGTAGTATTAAACAATAATTATTATAGTTGTCACTTCTATATATATTTCTTACTAACATGCCTCTTTAAATAAAACACAAGTACAAAAAATATAAAATGCAATGAACATAATGTTGAAACTTAAAATGCCTGTTAAGTGTGATTTCACTAATTATGATAAGATTCATTTGGCAATATTTTAAAGTAGTGCTGCTGTGGACACAATAAGATACGCTGTGTGTTGGTATATTTATTCAGATTTACCAGTCTTCTTGTCTCTAATTTTCCAACCATTATTTGATTAACAAACTATGAAAAAAATAGAAAGCATACGGCGGCTACAGAATCGTTCGGTATATCAGGGGGAAGTAACCGCATCAATGTCACAATAGGGTAAAAAGATGTCAAAGCGGCCGGGTAGCTCATTCGGTAGAGCGGTAGCTCATTCGGTAGAGCATTCGCCCTGTAAGCAAGAGGCCCCCAGGTTCGAGTTCCGGTCAAGCTGCACATTTTTCTCACCCTGTGACAAATGTTTTACCGAAGTCATTCAGAAACGCGCTATTTAATAGATTTAAACTCGAGCACATATTTATGCATATAAAGTACTTAAAAGGTCAATTTGACCTGACCCCTAGTGCGATGTTGTCAGATCCTAATCGCGAACAGTAGAGGAGTGCAAATTTGGATATGATTTTAATGAGACAATATCCATATAAGATCATATACAAACCGTGAAGATAGAAAATGAATGGCCACCCATTGTCGATTCTAATTGTGCAGAGGTAACCGGATGTAGTGTATCCTATCAATGTCCCCACCATCTGACCTGTAGCACATGACATAAAATAATCACGTCAAATATCACGCTACTTTTGTATAGGAAGAACTCTGCATAAATAAATTTTAATTAGTTTTAAAACAAATGTTTGGTATAATAAGAAAAGATGCACTTAAATGGTGGTTCCGTAACATTGGAAATGTAGATATTTATTGGAAAAAAACAACAACCGGAAAATAAGAAGATCATATAGTCGAAATGGTTAAGGGTTGGTTTCCATAAATGCAACTTTGGCTCGATCTCTTGCAGACGTTGTATGCGTATCTGTATTTGGTTACCCGATTCGGTCTGTGAGTATGGTCACTCTCTTTCGCCGATTTTTTATTTTTTTTTTTTGTTTGCAAATTTTCTTAATAGTGGTTCTGTCTTGTCGGGGGCAAAAAATACGCGTTTGATGGGGCGAAATCTGGTCACAAAGTTTTGAATTTTCGACAGCAGGCGTATATAGGAAAGCGCCAGACAAAAAAAAAAATGGAAATCAAATGGCGAAAATTCGCCCCAAAAAACAAAAATTCCGACTTTACACCCCTCAACGCACCACGTAAAATGGATAAAATTTGCAACTACAAACAACTCTAGAAGTATGACACCTTTTTCCCCCCTTTTTAAAAAAACAACAAAAAACACCAACAAAAAAACATTTATAGGTTTACTTTATCAAAAGACGGGGTTATTATTATCTATACTTACCAAACGGAAAGACTGCTACATATCTACTCCTCTCTGTAGGCAGGGCCCAGCGTCCAACCAACGAATACCACGGGGGCGTGGCTATCCCCTGGGGTCAATAAAGTTTATGTGTATTTCAATATCAGTCGCATCAACTTCATCCACTTAAGTTAAATTGATTTTTGTTTCTAAAAAAATCATTTGATTCAGCCAATTTCATCCGTTTCCTGTTTCTGCAATAAATACATTGGACTATTGTGTTTATGGTATTAACAGGGCGATTTACCATGGATAATTCCGTTATCACTTCTGTAGTGGGACTTTCAGCTGACAAAATTCGTTTTCATGAATATTAATCAGCTACTTGCCTACCAATGATATTACACATAGTTTTTTGAATACACATCGTTGAAACTTACAAAAGCAAAAACTGACTCATTGTCCCCGCTTGGAACGTGACGTCACCTTTGCATGGTAGAACGAAGCTAACTTTCAAAGTCCCACTCCGTTTCATTAGTCAAATGATCCCTACTGCCGCCGTGCAGTGTCTGCCACGGAACCATTGAAAGACCTATTACATAAATACGAAGTTTCGCTTACCAAATTTCCCACGGTTGATTAAGAAGCAAAGTGTATTGAACAAACGTGGGTTTTCCGAATAAGTGCATGTACCGTGATGTTAATGCATGCATTGCTATTGTGAAAATTTTGTTAACGGTTTTTAATTAATTTCATTCAATCTACACTTATGAGTATATTTTAGTGGAAAACATTTTTGCAACGCTGTTACCAAATTAGACATATTTTCGTTGGTTTAAATTTCGCCCTATTCCTTAGTGTCTGGACATAAAGCAATAATAAGATAAAAAATGAAAATAAAACCAACAGCTTTATCCGAAATTGGCCCACAAGTGTGTGTGCGTGTGTGTGTGTGTGTGTGTGTATTTTTTTTCTCGACCGCGTGTGATCAAAATATCAATTTCAAAAATCAAAGAAAATACTTATTAAGGATTCATTTAAAACAGTTCGCCATGAGCTTATGTGTAACAAATTAGGCACACTCTATTCATTTTATTACCTAAATAATACATTGCATGATAACACACCCTTACCGAAAATACTCCCAGCAGAATTCTAGAAGCAATCACCAGCATCACGTGCGCACGTGCCATGACTGGCATCAAAGACGTGAGTACAGACGACGCAAACATGCAGAGGGCAATAACTTGTTTTTCGCCAAACCTTCCAGAAAATAGCGCTCCCGGGATTTGAACAACCGCATATCCATAGTAGAATGCTGACAATAGCATGGACTGTGTTGTCTTGTCCCATTCAAACTCGGCATTCTGTAAACCGTTACCAAAGAAAGTAAACATGTATAAAATAAATGTTCCTCTTTTTGTATGCACTAAAAACCTTGTTATAATCAATAGAAAAACTCATTTGGATAAGTTTAAACATTTAAGGACCCCATTATATTTAAGCGTAAGTCCCTAAAATGGTTCCGCTATATTTCGGACCTCTATCTTTTCACGGAGATAACCAACTTCCTAATTTTTCATTAGGGTTCCTTGATTATCTTGGCAGAAGTTAAGTGGTACAAGAAGTAGCGGAAATATTACGGTGACTTTACCTTAATATGCTAAGATGGAACAAAATATATCCACCTATAGTAAAACATATTGATTGATTTCTTTTACTAATCAAACTTCATTATATAGTAAAAGTATTTAATCTCTCTTATCATAAATGGACAGAAAAGTTATAAAGGCCAATAATTCTTCTGAAAGCAGTATATATTCTTTGGACAGAAAAGCACAGTGTGAGTTATATATATATGTTATGAAATGCAAAATGTACATACTCGTTGACGAAAACATTACTACAATGCATTCTTAAAAAAGAAACTTTTACATAAGATTATTCAATCGTTAACAAAAGTAACTAAAGTGCATATTCTGTATATCTTCATCAATATTCCATAGACATTTCTTGTGTATTCGTAAACGAATCACGAGTGCATAAAATGCTGATGTAGCAGATAAGCAAATTGTGATTCGACGACGATTTTTTTTTTGGCCGATTAAGAGCGTCTTAGGGAATATTCGCCAATGCAAATTGTAAACAATGAGAATAGTTATTTTGACATTCCTTAAAACAGAGGGCCATAGAGGCCCTAAATCGCTCACCTGAATATAGGGTTACCCAAGGAACATCTGTACTAAAATATCTTGAAATCTGGCTGGTAGTTTTGAAGGAGATGATTTTTAAAAGTTTTAATAATTCATTTCTTTCTATTGCCATTGCAACCAGAGTTCTAAATGAATCAGGTTTATTTTTAGCCATGTTTGTTTACAGGTCGGAATAATTTTAGCAATCTTGGTAGATGGTTACCCAAGCAACATCTGTTTCAAAACATTTTGAAATCTGGCCAGTTTTGAAGGAGATGATTTTTAAAGTTTTCATATTTTTTTCTTTCCGTTGCTATGGAACCAAGAGTTCCACATTGATCAAGTTTATTTTAGCAACTTTTTGAAGGTTCACCCAAGGGTCATCCCTGCCAAGTTAATCAAATTCTTTCCAGCATATTCAGAGAAGATTTCGTTTTAAGGTTTCACTATGTACATATAAGGCAAATTAGCCCCGCCCCGGCGGCAATGTTGTTTTACGGATCGGAATAATTTTAGTAATCTAGTTAGCTGGTTACCCAAGGAACATCTGTGACAGAACATTTTGAAATATGGACAGTAGTTTGAAGGAGAAAAAGGAGTTTTTTATATTATTTTCCAGAGTTCTGCATGGATCAAGTTTATTTTGGCAACTTTTGTGAAGGTTCACCTAAGGATCATTCCTGCCAAGTTTAATCGAATTCTGTCCAGCAGTTTCAGAGGAGATTTCGTTTAAAGCAAATTGTTGACGACACACGACGCACGACGACGGACACAGGGTGATCCTAATAGCTCACCATGAGCACATTGTGCTCAAGTGAAATAAAAATACTAAATAACATATTTGATTAACATTTTCTATACGTCTTAGTGTTATTTTACATTACACATTAAACTTGTGTTAGTGTACAATATGTCAATTTTATTTTATAATTTCTTTTTATAAAAAAATAATCATTATTAAATATAATGGGCTTTTAAAGAAACGTAAGAGGATATCTCCATTGCTAAATACACGCATGAGGGTATTTCTGGGATTAGCTGACATAGAGTCGTAAATGTCATTAGTGATGGTATCATGACATTTGTGTTCAGCGACAAGACTGTATGAGAAATACTGCCGTCTAGCTTTTTACAATTATATTAACTTACTATATTGTCATTAGTCCCACCGGATATTACCCGTGCGCATGCTCCAGCCTCTGTTTCATTCAGATAGGTTTGGTTGTTATCGAGAGTGAAGATGTCTGAGATGTTGATGTAGGTTTCGGATGTCGGTTTCACCATACACACAATGGCTACACTGAGGTTGGATAAAAGCATGAAGTGAAGTATGCCGAAATAGAAGCCCATGCAGAACAGAATCCATCGCTTGGAACATAGGAAGGGGTTTCTCCGCGAACCTGTAATGAATCTACAAAATCTACATTCAGTTCAAAAAGATAGTGTGGACTTTTTTTATTTAAAAATGTTTCTAATCACGTACACTGTATCTCGTGTGTATTTGTCGTTGATCTAGCCCAAAATCTCTCCAGACTGAAAATGCTTAGGAAGACCTCCCAATCAACATGAATCGCAACATACAAGTTAGTTAATAGGTTGATTTTCCAGAGGGAAATAAAACAATAAACAATTAAATTCACTCTCATCATTTGCCTTTCTCATGAAAATTTCTTTTAGCAAGTTCTACATTATAGACGTTTGAACAGCGGTAAATTGATTGAAGATCAATTAAGAAGGGTGGATAACCTTGATAGAAATACCCTTTTACAAGGCAGTAAGAAGTGTCTGCATTCAATATGGAATGCGCACTTTGCAATATTATTACAGACATGCCCTTTTCAGACACAGCAGGCCGCGATTCCTTTAGTGTGCAGACTGATGTATGATAACAATTAAAACACGTGGTGTACGCTACAATTTGTGCACGGTGTGATTTTACAGTCTATGTGGGAGAGACTGAATGTCGGTTAAAGGAGAGAATGCAGGGGCACCTAAGAGATGTTAGACTGGCAAGGGATCGACCAACAAATGCACATTTTGCACAAGGAAACCACACTTATAAAGACATGCGATTTTCCCGTCTTGAGTCGAGTATATATACAGCGAGTAGAACTGAAAGACAATTACATGAGAATATAGGGCGACTATTCAAACGTCTTTAATGTAGGACTTGCTTAAAAAAATAATGCTTTTTTTTTCTTGAGAAAGGCAAACTTTTGCCGAAATATTGAATAAGAGTGAATTTAATTGTTTACAATTTAGTTGTTTTCAATGAAATAAATCAAACAATTATGAAATATTTAGCAAAAGTAATTTGGCAAACGAACAACAAAAATATCAAAGTGAGAGAAAAACCAATGTACTATTAAAATTCAAGACCCAAAATGAGAATATATGATACAAAAGTCTAGTAAAAAAAAAACTAAGAGCGATGAAAAATAAGAGTGAGTTACAATTAGTCTACAATGTATAAGTGCATCTGGTTGACCTATATAAGCATTTCTTACGCTCTTTCAAACAGTTACATGGGGGTAAAAAGAATGAGTCAGTATTATTTATTTTATTTATTTTTTTGACAGACAGACAGACACAATTTTGTTTTGAAAATATATGTTTATTTGGAAGCATTATGGAAAAATAGTAAAAGATTTTACATGTATTTTTTTTATAAATACCGTTTAACCTTTGCAAATAACAGCCTGTTATATGTGATCAACCTGTTTAAAACAATGCTTTTTTATAGTTTCAGGAATGATATTTTGTTACATGTTTATTCTCTATTTAGCGACCACCTGTATAAAGCGCCCCTTTTGATGCTGTTCCCTTGACTGTCTTTTGAAGATAGATATAACTCCGTAATATTATTTAAATATCACATATTATGGCGGGAATAACACATATTGCGAACCAGAGATTGTTAATGTTAGCATAAGTGGACATTACCATATCAAGGGTTGAGAATACGTGCTATCACCCACTATGGGGTGTGATATTTGGAAAATATGCTACTAGTAATGCAACACATTTTAATAAGCGACATGATTTATATTTAAGGCCCATGTGAAATTTTCCAATATAAATTTATATCGCCTTCGTAATCACCGGCGCAGTAACTTAGTGATAGAGTGTCCGTTTTGCGGTCGGAGGTCTTGGGTTCGAATCCCAGTCTGGGCACTTCCTCCGCGTCAAACGAAAGATAATAAAATTCGTACTAGATGTTCCCTTGCCGGGCATTTGGCAAAATGGAGTATGTATGGGAATTCAAAGATCTCAGTACTGGTTCTACTCAGGAACCTGTCTCCCCTATATCGGTGCTATACACCGGGCACTTATAAGGACGAATGGGTCTATTCGCAAAATGATCTAGGATATCGCACCCGGACTCCCTTGTATCAAACTACTGTCTCTTCCGTTGATGTCTCTTCAGAAAAAAACAGGACCCACACGTTGGGAATCCTTGAGCTTAAGATCTGATATATTTCCATAATAATCAGAAAATGATTGCAAGCCTTTGCAATAAAAGAAAAGATATTATGGCGTGTATATGGAATTTAACATAGAAAGGTCACGAGACGTTATTTCAAAATATGGTTGACGACCAAAAATGGCTTCTTATTTAAATACAAAGATAAGATAAAATATTTTTATCATTATTTGCGATCTGTTTGAAGAATGTTTGTTTGTTGTTTGTTATCACGCCGTAGACATATGTCATGATACCACACCCACTGACATTATCCTAACACCGGGACAACCTGTCCTGGAACTACTCTTATATGCAAAGAGCCACGCAAGAGAGCTTGAACAGTACCATTTTTTACGACTTCAGTACATCATGGCCGGAAATCGAACCCACGACCTCCCGCTCCCAAGGAGGACGCTCTAACCACTCGGCCACAGGGGAAGGTTAAGTGATTTAAAAATATTTCACACTGGCTACACACATCTTAGATATATACTGCAGGAATTTGATGAAGGGCCCCGATGTGCATGAAGAAAAATCCTTTAAGGATTAAGAAATCGTGAATTTTAAACATACCTGATTGATTAACCTCTATATCCTTGTTTTTTAAATCCTTGCTCTGAATTAAGTTCTCTTGCTCACCATCTGTGTCTGCCATATTGACATATTTTAGTGTGTGTCTGCACGCATAATAAATTATATCATGTTGATTAAGATTTACTTTTGTAATGACGAATGCAGAATGCGCACCTATGAGAAGATATAACGATTAATGTAGCGTCACATGCCTAAATAATTATACACACCCTTGACACCATTGTCTTTGCGTGTACCTGGAAATGCTACACACTCAATCCATATAAAACAGAATGCACAAAACGGACTTTTACATTGCGGTAATCGTAAGCGATGATAGAGAGAATAGGTGAAGTCACAATCTGGTTCTAGGCAGTTGGAAAGTATACTTGATGGAATTTGCGAAAAAATAAATAGATGCTAAAATGTTGTGATCAGCTTCTTTGAGTATATTTCATTTATGGTAAAAATGTATAGTATGTGTAAAAAGGGAAACACTTTCTGTAATGAAAAAAATGACGTTTGAATTTTATTTACACCAGTCCTATACAATGTTCTTGACTCTCGTATAACCAAAGCAGATTTGTCTTGGCATACTTGAAATAAACGGCTAAAATATGACGTCATATCCGTAAACAACGGACGTTTAGAACCCTCTTTTTGTAGAAACCGTAAATATGGCACTCGAACATGGCTATTCAATTAAGTTGTGTGTGTATTCTTCCCTCCATGTCCTCATTCTTTGAGTTAACAACCTTTGTTCAAAGGTTGTGTTCCATTCCTAGAGTATAATTATCTGTATATTTAGGTTAAGCTAATGATATGTGGTATATGTATTAATGATTTGGAGACATGTATTTCAAGCAAACATTTTCTATCAGAGCTATTTCTTTTCAGAATTATTGCCTTTTATTATTTTGAATTCTGCAGCATCACTTTGTTCCTATTTAAAAAAAGACTGATGTGGCAAATAAAAATTACTAAGAACAACTCTTCTTTTCAGAGTATTTTTTTTAAATGATATTCGCGGCATTTCTTTGAATGACTTGAAAAGAATGTTAAAGAAAATTGATTTTGCATAATAGCACTTTACTTTCATAATCATTTCCCTTTGTCTTCAGTTTATATCTCTGAAGATTGAAGATAGACTTATTTATGGTACATGAGCCAATACCATACAGATCATGTGTTATTGCCCTTTGTTAAACGAAAAATGTTCACAGCATAACTTTCTATATACTTGTTTTTAAGATTTAAGCTCAAGTAACGGCTCATAAAACTTTCTGAATTTCTGTACAATGACTTTCTTACAGTTTCTGCAACTTAACATTGACCCATCAGGGTATGTATATCTTTTCATTTTTGTTGAAGGGTAGTAATTTGTATTTGTGATATTTTCATTTGGAATATTCATCACCATACTTCATGGAACATGTTTTTATAAATGTTATATTAAAATGGTATCTGAAACATCTTAAAAACAATTTTTCTATGGGCTCCTCTTTCTCGTGCTGTATATAAAATACTTCTTGTATTAAGTTACACAAAAAACATTATTTTCTTTTTTCAATGTTTAATCTTTACCTCTGTAAACCTTTATAAACTTTCCAAACCGCAAACAATTAACAGACTTATGTAACGCCTATAAGTACCAACTAACGGTCAGAAACTAGTGTAAGCGGTCGGGTAACTTAGCCGGTAGAGCAATTGTCCTGCAAGCAATGAATTTTTACAAATTGGTATGACGTTGTTGAATTTAAATCAGGCAAAACGCAGTTGTCTTTTTTGTTGCAGCCTTTCAACAGACTTCGTTTCGACAATATGTGCATATCTTACATGTCTTTTCGAACGAGTTTTTGTTTTTGATGATAATTAGGGTTCATGCAATGTACATTGGTTTTATTTTATTCATTTTTGTTGACAAAGTCTTATGTTTATATACACGTATATCGTACATGTTTTAGCTGTCCTATTTTTATATTAGTGCCATTTCGTTTGATTACAAACAATAGATTTGTTAAGTTGAACGTTTTTTCTATTCAACTATTTTTGCGTTTTCATGATATACTGAACGGAATCATTATTGCCATATACATATGTGACACAGCCATTTACTGTTTCAAAATAGTGCAAATAATATACCAGAAGGACCTTTGTGTCCTCTTACTGTGTAATCTTATGAATTGCTATTATTTTTTCACACTCACATGATATATCTTTTACTGTTTCTTTAGTTCTAGGGGCATTTTGGGAGGTTTTCAGAATGAAATGGAAACACATGACAGGTTCTACCAGTATCTACTTTACACGTTTCTCCCTTCTCAAGACAAAACCAGCAACCATATTTTACAATTCCTCATATAGCAGTTTTAAAAGAGACGACATCTGTGGATGTCGTGAAGATATCCATGTTCCATAAATTATAGAAAAGTCTCTTTGTTTACAAAATGACATTGTACAGCACCGATAAATGAGAAACATATACACTGAACGGTTTAAACTATGTAACTGGTCAACAGAGAACTGTGCTTAACTTCCTACCTTAAGATACTTTACTTGATCTACATGTATTTTCAGTCTTTTGCTGCTAATAACCAGCAATAAAATGCACAATAAGTTGTGTTTCATTGAAATACGAACTATAAGCTCATTTATACCTACTGCATATGATAGAGCCAGTGGCATTCCTCATAGAGTTTGTTAACTTCTGCAGTTTCCACCATCCATGTATATTTTCAACTTCTTTGAACGATATTTGCACTATTATCCATTTCAATTTTAAGAAATCCTATTGCACTGTCTTCAGCATATATTTGTGCATTATTATTCCAAGTAACTTCATTTAATTCCATGTATTTATGCAGTTATAGACTATTTGTCATGTAAACATGTGTTTACATTGGTCGTGTTGTCAGCCGTTTTACGCAATGCATTATTGATTTTCTTTGCGCTGTTGCTAATGGTTACAGGTCAGCATTGTTTATAAACAACGATGTACTCTTTAGCCTTAGCATCATTTAAGCACAAGAACGTATAAAACTTGTGCAAAAAGCCAGTTTATTGTAATTTTTGATACTTAAGATTTTTCATTTGAGTTATCTTAGGACTTAGAACAAATTTTGTATTTTTTACCATTCTTTGGTGGGGTCAACCAACATTTTATGGTTGAACAATCCGCTTTGGTTACAACCAACGTCATATGGGTTTATCAACCTTTCCAACCAATATTTTTGGGTTGAATTTGTAGATTACTATAAAAGGGCTCAGATTGTTGGTTGGGCAGCTCAGTCAACATTAGGTCTTCAGACGGACAACTTTGTTTAGACACTCTCTCCAATATTTGTAAGACTAAAAGTATGCCGTCTGCTATTTAGTTTAAAACTACAATAATAAAATATTTAGTGTTTAGATCTGTATGAAAGCTTACGTTAAATAGACATCGTGTCCGAGCAAATTTTGATACTATTTTATACAATTTAGAGACTTTGAAATACAGTTTTATTGTTGAGGGAATATCCTTAAGTTTAACTGACAACTTGTCACGGTTCATTGGTGCGCCATTTTAGTTTTATAAATAAAGAATATTGTAGGAAAGTCGTTTGCGTCACACTTGCGAAGATTAATTCACGGATCGTTTTTTCTTTGTGTATCTGAGTATTTTCAATTGGATATTGAAAGTTACAGACCTGTGAACTTGTTATGATAATTATAAATATCGGTGATTATCATTGAATTTGAGCATAAAGCACATAATTAAATGACATAAACTGTTTACTGACTCGTTCATTTCTTTGTGTACATCCATGAAGCTCATATATATTCAGAGCCCGAACAGTTTTATAAATCGTCCGGCCAGCAATTAGTGTATATATAGATTAGTCTACCAAATATAAAAAAATACGCTACCAAATATAGGGAACGAGAGTACTACTACTACACCTCTCTATATATACACTCAACTGTACACGTGCAGAACGTGACACCTTTTATGGTGGCAGCGGTGGGATCTGATATCAACACCAACTCAGATCCTGTAATCGAACCAACACTTTCAATCTTTACAACCTGTAGTTTGCAGTAATACCCAACATGATTGAACCAAAAGCAGTTGATAGCGATGTTGTATTTGTTTTCCGTGAAAATCAAAGCACTGAGAGCAATGGTAGACCAACTGATCCTGAAGGGTGTGATACAGCAGATGATTTTTGTGATGCGGCTTCAGTGGCAAGCGTACATTCACAGAATGAAAACTTTCATACTGATGGCCACCACAATGGTGATGCTGTAAATAAAATGTCCGAAATGATGAGCGGGGTTGCCAACGTTCTCAAAGATGTCGTTAAGGTATTGAGAGACCTGAGACAGTCTACTTCAAAGTATGAAACAGAACAGCAAAGTAGCTTAGGTTCGAACCCCTCAGAGAACAATTCCAATGATAGGGGTGGCCCTTGGCTTACTGAGTTTGTACCACGTGTATATAACTCACTTGATCTGAAATTTCATCAGGGGAGACAGGAAAACTTCCGTTATGGTATGAAAAATCGACTGGATCAATGTGCATATGGAGAGACCCCGACTTCTCACACCTATCAAACATTTGACCCGAGGGTCCAAGCACCTTTCGACGATTACTACCAGCAATACAGTCACCAGAATAATGATCGAATGTATAACAGCAATACAAATCAGCATAATATGCATCCACAACAGTTTGGCAGGGATGACTTCACAAATAATCAACCGCAAAGACCACGCACATTGTGCGATACAGCACCCATAAAAATGTCCCCTTTTACTGGTAAAGAGGACTGGTCGGTCTGGATAGCTCACTTTGAAGCGATCGCAGGGCGGAAAGGCTGGTCTGAAAGTGAGATGCTTGATTAACTTTTGACAAGACTCGAAGGGCAAGCAGCCAGTTTTGTCTTTCGCAAATCCATCCGTCTGTTTTACATAATTACAGGGAGCTGAAAGATGAACTCACTAACCGATATAGAGTAAATGAGACTGCCAGTCTGTACGCGTCAAGGTTTAGCAAGAGATCACAAAGGATTGGGGAGACAGCAGAAGCATTCGCCGCTGAGTTGAAAGTATTATATGACAAAGCGCACGGTTTTCGAGACAGAAAGACAAGAGATGAAAATTTGGTGCGCAGGTTTCTGGATGTGCTTCGAGATTACGATATTAGATTCACAGTAGATACAATAAAGAGCCAGAAACCATCGATGAAGCTGTCTTCCACGTTGTGTATTTCGTGAAGACCAAAAACATCAGGAAACAAAGAAGCAGAGAGAGTATGAGAAGAACCAGACATACATACCTCGAGTACGATGAGAGCGAGGACCAAACAGATGACCTTGGTTATATTCATGCAAGAAAAGTGTACAATGGAACATCAAGCCAAATACCAAGAAAAAGAAGCGACTCTGGTAAACCTTGAACCTGTGAGTCAGAGCAAACTTCAAATCGCAAATAAATGAAGCTTTTGGAAACACTGATAGAAAGGGTGGAAAAGTTAGATTATAGACGAAACGATAGAAGATACAACAGAGGTAGTCAAAGACACGGTCGCGAGTGCTACAGCTGCCATTAAATTGGACATTTTGCCCGTGAGTGCCACGATAAGGAGAGTGAACAGCAGGACCAGGCTAAAGATACAAGGAATACCGGAAATGGAATTGAAAGAAAACCTTTAAACTACAGAGGACCAGCTCTTTCGGCCAAAGAGAGGTACTGTTAGATGCTGCAGGCCATCGAAAACCTACTGTGGATATCAAAGCACATCGGAGAGAAGATTCTGGTGTAGAGCTTAGGGTAGGGGATGGGTCTGCTGAGGCTGGTAAGAGACAAGTGTTGAGCCAAGGTCTGAAAGATGGGACAAAGAAAGGTCCAGAGAGTCCTGAAGGGGGTTCAAGGGATGCAGAGCAACCTACAAGTGCAAAGACACCAGAGGAAGATAAAACTAGAGTTAATAAATGTAGGGGTTTGAGCGAGGGTATCTACATTAAAGGTTCTATTGAGGGTGAAAATATATTGTTCACCGCCGATATCGGAGCATCGAGATATATCATCAAGAGTGTTTAACAATATTCGGGAAGAAGGCCAGTGTTGAAAGCTTCAGCTTACTTAAAAGGCGCAGGCGGGTTACATATTAGAGAATATGGGAAAGCATAATTTGCCATGACGTTTGGGTCACTGGAGGTCGCAAATGAAGCTATAGTAGCTGATATTGAAGATGACGCTCTGCTAGGATATGATGTTTTATGTGGTAAGGGTAAAGGTGATACAGACATTCTGCTTAGTAAAAACAAAATCGTTCTGGACGGGGTGGAAATTCCTTGTTTCCAGATTGGTAGGAATTGTGTGCTTAAACGTGTGACAGTAGCAGAAAGTGTCAAAGCTCCATGACACTCAGAGATGCTCGTAGATGTTTTTGTCAACAGAGTAGATGAAGACCTAAGTATAGATGAAGATTACTTTGACAAGAGACTTAAGTATTTAGTTGAACCCACAGATCATTTTACAGAAAGTTACAACTATGGAAGCGACATGGTTGGAGTACTGAATCCATTTCAACATACCATCACCATTTGACAAGATACGGAAATTGGTAAGGCGGAATGGCCTGAGCAAGTAGTCAGCACAATAGTGGAAGAGGAAAACCCTGGGGAAACAGATAACTTTAACAGTATTAGGAGAGTCGGCTATCTAACCAAGCAAGCAAAGAAAGGAAAAAGACATGCCTTTTCATTTCTCAACAGAAGACAAATTTCCGGACCATCTAACAGCTTTGTTTGAAAGATCCACTGGGGGCAGATCTAAAACAGAGAATCAGGCAGTAGCAGGACTTTTTGTTAAATCTAGTGATATGTTTTCCAAAGATGAATAGGACATTGGATTGACACACCTTAATCAGCACACAATAGACACGGGAGATGCAAATCCCATACGTCAAAGACCAAGGAGTGTCACACACGCCTTTGCTAAGGAAGAAAAACAGGCTGTAGAAGATTTGCTGAAAAGGTGTAATCCAGAAAAGCACCTCACCATGGTCAAGCCCTATTGTACTTGTGCGATAGAAATCAGGCGCCGTGCGACCTTGTGTCGATTACAGGAAGATAATCAGCCTTGTTAAACAAGATGGGTTCACATTACCCAGAATTCAGGACTGTTTAGATGCGGCGTCAGGTTCCAGTCTTTCCAGCAGTTTCGACTTAACTAGTGGATATTTTCAGATCCCGTTAAAGAAAGAAGATATCCCCAAAAGCTCTTTCGTTTGTAAGTATGGATAATTTAAAATGATAAGAATGTCCTTCGGCTTGTCAAACTCTGCCAGTACATTTCAGCGAACCATGTAGCTAGCTCTGCAAGGCTTGCAATGGGTCACCTGCCTTGTTTATATCGTCGACATTATTGTCTTTGCTTCTAATTTCTTACAGCATTTACGCAATGTAGATGAAGTCTTATGTAGAATTAGAGATGCAGACCTCAAGTTGAAACCTGAGAAATGCCAACTGCTTCAAACCGAAGTTTTTATCTTAGGACATGTGGTTTTAGGCAAAGGAATTAGTCCGGACCCCACGAATGTTGCTAATATAGTACAATGGCCTAGACCTTAAAATGCCAAGCAGACTGTTCAGCAGGTTATTGCTTTGATTATGCCTTTTCAGTATATTCTCAAGATACCGATAAATTGGCCGATTTTAATGTAAATATCTTGAAAAACCCCTACTTTCGGTTTTGTCGTTGCACGGGAGGCCAATTTATTGGTAACTTTTTAAAGAATATACTGAAAAGAATACATTCGATGGTCATATTATAGACACAATCAAAGCAATAACCTGAAAGCTGAAGCCTGAAGAAAGTGCCGAGATTGTGTTTTATGTTGGTACATCACTAAACTGTTCGGCCGAGATTCAGTTCGCAGTCGCTGATAATTGAAAAGTTTACACGCATATACATACATGTAGCTAAGATACTCTAATATTTCGTGCAAAACTTAATATTAAGCAACTCAACTTTGAAAAGTGACCATTGGTCTGTTTCTTTCCTTTCCATCCAGCGTTTGCTAGTGTTTATGGCAGAGAATGACCGGTGCGAACGCAAAGAGCTTGTCGATGTAGCGATTTCCGAGGTATGGTTATGCACCATGCTTCAGGCAATATCGCAATATCTCTTGGAGCGTAGGTTTATAGTCAGGAGTGATCACAAGGCATTAACTTGACTCTTCAGTTTATCGAAATGGAAAAATCGCAAGATGGATTGAGATTTTGGCTCCATTCAACTTTGTTTTTCAGTACAGACCAGGAAAGTTACAGGGACACTGTGACGCGTTGTCGAGATGTGACAACCCAAGGGACTGTACATGTAGTGGGGTTGATACAAGTGAACCCCTCAAGTGTGGTCCTTGCTGCAAGTGTAGAAAGAGAGCTGAAGTCATGCTCCGGAAGACTTAACGATTCTTTGGGATGCATTGTCTTTAATAGGTGGCATGCTATATAAGACCTTCTGCAAAAAGAATGGTACATACGACTTCCTCTAAATGATTATTCCCAGAAAATACAAGGACACTGTGATATCATCAGAACATGATTCACCAGTGGGTGGTCACCTTGGCATTCGCAAGACAAAGGCGAAAATCCAAACCCACTATTACAGGTTTAATATGAACGAGGGCATTCGGTTATATATTCAACGGTGTGACATCTGTGCTGCCGACCAAAAGCCACAGAAACCTCCGAGAGCTCCTCTCTGCATTCTTGCTGCTGGAGCGCCATGGGATCTGTAAGCTGAAGATTACCTTCGTCCACTTCCAGTAACTCCTCGTAATAATAGATATGTATAAGTACTCACTGATCTTTCTCAAAGTATGTTCCAGCAGTTCCGAATCAATCAGCTGAAGTATGTGACTTGAAAATTCTGAATGATGTCATTGCCAAATGGGGCACACCCTTAGCCATACATAGCGGTCAAGGTCCTTCGTTTGAGGGTTCGGTTTTCAAATCCCTATGCAACATGCTTCAAATCAAGAAAACAAGATCTAGTGCCAGAAATTCTAGAGGAAACAGCCAGGCTGAAAGGTTCGTTCATGAAAACCTTGGTGAAGATGATCAAGGCCTACTTAGTGGGAGAGCAAGACCAATGGGACATTTACCTTGGGTGTTTAGCGGGTGCGTACAGGTCAACCCCAAATGAGACAATCAGAATGTCTCCAAATCTGATGTCGATCAGCAGATCTTGTCTTTGGACACGCAGATGGAACAACCAGTGAAATCAGCAATCTTAATGATTTCGTATGGAATCTAAGGAAAAAGATGCTTTGTGCTCTTGAAGTAGCAAGACGACAGTTAGGATCAAATACCAGAGGGTAAAAGGAAATTTATGATGCCAAATTGTCTTTCAGAGAATATAATGTCGGTGACATAGTATAGTGTCTCCATGAAGTGAGGAAAGTAGGTGTGACACCTAAACTTGAGAAAGCGTATGATGGACCATTTGTTATCAAAGTGAAGATGTCAAAGATAAATTTCGTTCTCCAGATCAACGACAGTGAAGCAGAAAGAGTTATCCATCATAACAAACTGAAAAAATGTACCAGAGATCCAGTCCTCCAAAATGGGCATTACAGATTCCGGACAAGCTTAAAAGAAATTAGACAAAGAACAGTTCAAACAGTTCGACCAGATAATTTTATATAGTTCAAGATCTTATGTTCCCTTTCTTAGTTCAAACAATATTGTAAATTGTTCTATGAGACACATAATGTAGGCTGTTGTTGTTAAAAAAACGTAATGAACTGGTAGACATAAATTATGCTGTACCAACTGTGTCAAATAACACAATAATAAAGTAAACTGTTTTAGTGCTTTATATCAGCTTAAACTCGTGAACTGTGTATTTGTATAGAGACAGTAAATGGTGAAAATCACAGTAAAACAATAATCGAAGACTTTCTAGAGACTTACAGAGCCATTTGTATATTTTTTTATTAAAATAACCGAAGAAATAACATTGAAACATAAAATTCAGATTAAACAGAGTAGGAATAATCACGCCGAAAACGACGGAGACGTTTGACATAGAACTGTCCGAACATATAAGAAGAGGTCGGACACTCGGATATATAAGGTCGGCACCAGTGACCGTGTAAATATTGCACAATTAAAATGACACACCTCCAGAGATGTTGTCTTTCGTATATTTTCAGGCGGCTATGTCTCTGTCTCAATTCAAGGGAAGAGGTCGTGTATATCGCTGCACCAGATGTGCGAAGTTAGACAGGAAGTGGCGAATTATCTCGCATGTACTTAAGCATCATGTCCCATTCGGTAGAGTGCCGTTCTCCTGCTCTCTGTGTTCCTTTCGGTGCACCGACAAACTATCTCTCATGGACCACATCAAAAAGTATTCTAGGCATCGAGATGAGGTCGCACAATTTTGTGCCCCTGACTATACCAAGGTGCTAAGGATGGTTGCTAACCCATACCAGATCGGGGAAGAAGACATGATTCAAATCAACTTTAAGATGGCATTGGCGCCATACCACTTCACAACCAGAGAACCCTCTGGATGACAGTGAAGGTCTTTTCGAGGAGGAGGAGGATGAAGCAGTCATGATGTCGAGGGGTTATCGACTCCCAAGGTGGCTTCTTTCGGGTCTCAGCGACACCTCTGCGCAGACCAATACCATCCCGGATCTATATACAAGAGCCATGCCTTACGAGGCTCCATCAAAGAACCAGCAGCCAGCTCAACCCGTCAACGTTGCAATAAAGCTTCAGAGCGCAACACCTTCCGAGCCCGAGGTCCCTTCTGAGATTCGTCATCAACAGCCCCAAGCAGCCATCCCCTGTCTTTCTAATTCTGTTCCATCTTCTCAACTCATGACGCATACTGGTTCTCCATCTTTCAACCTGCCTCTTCCCATCTCTTCTTCTCTATGCAGTGGATTGAGGACCATTAATGCTGGCGACATCCTTACCACCGTCCCTCTGGAAACGCACTCTATGCTTGCTGGGATTCTCAACACCCCGCAGTTGCTTAGAAAAACGCATACAGGAACCCCTCTCCTAGACGAGAGCAGTGACTACCTGCTTCAACAACTCCAAATCCAAGACTCTGACTTGTCAGACCCTCTCTACAAAGAGGCTGCAGAGAAGCCCAGTGCCAAGAAGCAAAACGTTGACGAGGGCTGCACATCATCATCAGCCAATTCAACTCCCTCTCCCTCCCCTCCCTCTGCAGCGGAAGAAACGGGCCTGGCATCGGTATAAATGTAGGCTGCCAAACTTATTGCAACCGCCATTGACTCAAACACAAGTGCCGTGAGAAATAATGAGAGGGGCATTGACCGAATCGCCGCAGAACTGGGAATAATCGAGAGAAAGGTTCATTTTATTGAGAGGACCCTGGCGCTGCAGCAGGAGAAACCTAGCCATACTACAATCCGTGACGGTAACAAGGAAAATGAAGACAAGGCCGAAAAAAGAAAAATCATGAAAAGCTATGTTTTAAAGACAAAGTCTAAGGCAAAGTAATATCGTTTATTGACTATTTAGTGCCAAATATAACCATGTACTGTGGAATAAAAATTGTCAGACCAATGTGGTTTAAATGAACTGTGTACTTTCTAAGTGACTATTTCTATACTATACAGAGCTGTAAAAAAGGATTGTGAAACTATAACTGTGAACCCAACTGAACTATGAACTATTCAAGTGAAAAACATTTAGCTACACCTTTTATTATGAAGACTTCGGACTGTAGAACAGAAGTATGAACTATTCAAATGAGTAACATTGAACTATATATATCGGAACAGAAGACTCGAATTGTGCAATAGAAGCTATAATGAGGAACTGTAATTTTTACGTGAAGTTAGATAGCAACTAATTTACGATTTCGTTAAGCATTGAAATAACTGATATTAGCTGTAAAAAGGACTCATCCTATATTAAGTGTAATTCCTAAGTGTTTAATGAAGTTTGGGACCGTTTAATTGTTAAAGTTTTAAAACCTTGTGCTTTACACCAGAGACTTATACTGAATTGTATGCTTATCGTTTTGTATGCATGAATCTAGTCAATATGAGTATGTTATTGTTGTTTATCAAGTTATGTTGTGAGATTTTAGGACTGTTGTTTAAATAATGTCATTTTAAATTCATGACGATTTTGAAACGTAAACTTGGTATAATTTATTAATTATATATATTGTAAGTTTAATGGCAACAGGAGTTTACCCATAGAAACAGGGGGGTAATGTAGAGCACCGATAAATGAGAAACATATACACTGTGAACTGTTTAAACTATGCAAATGGT
Organism: Solen grandis; assembly: GCA_021229015.1. Taxonomy (NCBI): domain Eukaryota; kingdom Metazoa; phylum Mollusca; class Bivalvia; order Adapedonta; family Solenidae; genus Solen; species Solen grandis. The sequence goes on from CM037779.1 coordinate 5,315,948, forward strand.
CAACAGAGAACTGTGCTTAACTTTTTACCTTAAGATACTTTACTTGATCTTACATGTATTTTCAGTCTAGTTAGACTGTGCTGCCATTAACCAGCAATAAAAATAAACAAAATAAGTTGTGTTTCATTTGAAATACGAACCATAAGATCATTTATACAGGTTTATAAGCTAGTTTTAACCTGTTGCACATGATAGAGCCAGTGGCATTCCTCATAGGGTTTGTTAACTTCTGCAGTTTCCACCATGCATGTATATTTTCAACTTCTGTCAACGATCTTTGCACAATTATCCATTTCAATTTTAATAAATCCTATTGCAATGTCTTGTGCATATATATGTGCATTATTCTACCAAATAACTTCATTTAATTCCATGTATTAATGCAGTTATGGACCATTTGTCATTTAAACATGAGATTACATTGGTCGTGTAGTCAGCCATTTTACGCAATGCATTATTGATCTTTTTGCGTTGTTGCTAATGGTTACAGGTCAGCATTGTTTATAAACAACGATGTACTCTCTAGACTTAGCATCATTTAAGCAGAAGAAGGTATAAAACTTGTGTAAAAAGCAAGTTTATTGTCATTTTTGATACTTTTTCATTTGACTTACCTTAGGACTTACAATAAATTTTGTAATTTTAACCATTCTTTGGTAGAGTCAACCAATATTTTATGGTTGAATAATCCGCTTTGGTTACAACCATCGTCATACGGGTTTATCAACCTTTCCAACCAATGTTTTGGGGTTGAAATTGGAGATTACTATAAAAGAGCTCAGATTGTTGGTTGGGCAGTTCAGTCAACATTAGGTCTTCAGACGGACAACTACGTTCAGATACACTCTCCAATATTTTTAAGACTAAAAGTATGGCGTCTGTTTAGTTTAACACTACAATAATAAAATATTTAGTGTTTAGATTTGTATGAAAGCTTACGTTAAATAGACATCGTGTCCGAGCAACTTTTGGTACTATTTTAAACAATTAGAAACTTTGAAATACAGTTTTATTGTTGAGGAAATATTTTAAAAGTTTAACTGACAACTTGTCACGGTTCACTGGTTCGCCATTTTGGTTTTATAAATAAAGGATATTGTAGGAAAGTCGTTTGCGCCACACTTGCGAAGATTAATTCACGGATAATTTTTTCTTTGTGTATCTGAGTATTTTCTAGTGGATATTGAAAGTTACAGACCTGTGAACTTGTTATGATAATTATAAATATCGGTGATTATCATTGAATTTGAGCATAGAGCACATAGTTGAATGACATTAACTGTTTATTGACTCGTTCATTTCTTTGTGTACATCCATGAAGCTCATATATATTCAGAGCCCGAACAGTTTTATAAATCGCCCAGCCAGCAATTAGTGTATATATAGATTAGTCTACCAAATATAAGAGAATAAGCTAACAAACATAGGGAACGAGTGTACTACTACTACTACACCTCTTTATTTATTTATATATACACTTAACTGTACACGTCCAGCACATGACAATATAGGCAATTCATTTACCAGAAGATATACTAGACAAAGTCCGATAATGAATGATTTGGAAATAGGATCACCATGTGTGTTTAAAATAAAGATAAGTTATTTTTGTCACTTAATATGCCGCCATTATCATAAAGCCTCTTGTAGTTTTTTCCATCATAAATATCACTAACACTGCTTCTATCTCTTTTATTTTCATAATGCTTAAACTTGTGTGATCTAACAACACTTGCAAAAACTGAATTTATCCATAATAACATCACTTGAGAAATAATTTTAAGGTGCACAAAATAAGCAACAGAACCAGACTCAGTTAGTGACTTTGAGCATGATGGACACTTTTACGCTGACGAATCACTTCACAATAGCAGAAATTGCAAAAATAGTAAAGTGTATGCAGTATTCTGGAAGTTTATTCCTGTAAAAAATTCCGGAAATGATATATAATGCCCATTAATCTGTGACAAGAATACGTAAATTATAGGCAACTGTTTCATCGGGAAGTCTGTATCGTATAATGAAGGCACAAATTAAAAGCACAATAAAACCTAAGATGTACGGAAGTCCATCAAATAGTTTCTTAGAATCAGGATCTTTCTGAAAGGACTTTTTCATCATTTGTCACTTTTTCGGTGTTTTCTATAGTAATTATTTCATTAAATCTTCCAAAACTTCTGTTTGTGGTCATATTCTAGAAGTATATCTTTCTCTCTTATTTTTATTTCATCTTGTAAAAGTTCATAAACTGATTATCAAGTTGATCATTTACACAGGTTTACAATCAATATTCTGCACTTCAGCTGACTCATTTTCAGCTGTGTATGTTACTTCTTGATAATCAGTTTCTGATGTTTCCTTGGACCGACTTTGTTGACTGCAAACATCTGTCTTTGGTAGAAACGGAAGACAAACTTCAACTGTTTCTTGTGAGATAACGTCTTCACTCGAGACACCTGGCACAGACGTTTCTTGACTCTGCTCATAAGGCAGGAACACGTCTTGACTCTGAACAACACGCAGAGATAATTTTGAAAGAACAGGACAAATTTCACCAAAATGCAACACAGAGTTATGGTAGTTATTAACAAACTAACTGCGCACAATTATGATGATTATGATGGGTAACAATGTAATATTAAAACAAATTCATGGACTTCATATATCACGTTGAATAAAGATATGAATGCAATCACTGAAAGGAAGCTGCAAAGATTATGACCTTTAGCTCTTTGACATATTGGAATTTGAGTGACAAATTAGTTTTGTATCTTTATCTATAATGATCAACAATACCAATATTTTCACAACTCAGTAGACACAGTAGTGAGAAAACATTAACATCTGTGGACAGTAATGGAGTTACAAGATTTCAAAGCAATTACAAAATTAGCATAAAAGTTGTGGGCCTTTTTTTTCTGAGGGTTCGATAGGAGGTGGGGTTTGAAATTGGGTAATTAGGTGATAGGTCCCCTCCGCAAGAAAAAAATAGATAATTCAAAGTGTCCACAGTTCCATATCGTACTCGAATATGTTACATGTCCTTTATTTAGAAATGTATCTAGGTTTAAAGTAATTTTGATGCATAGTCTCTCTATAAAGGATATCTTCAAGTATTAAGTTTTCGCCATATTGTTATTACTCGGGATATGTATATACACTAACGCAATATTTACCATGGGTGTGACATAATTTTACACGGAAACCATCGACAATTTGTAAAATTGATTGCAATATCTTTGTTACCGAACTATTTTTATTGTAAATGTTAGGGATAACATAAAAACATTCATTTAACATTTAATCAAGAAGTACTGTTTAATTTCCATTTCACTAATGCTGCTATGTATCATGTTTAAACCATCCATAAAAGCTACCCAGAGCTCTCAGCTAACAGACGATAACTGATTTAATTATGTAAACCAACATCATTTCTTAAAATAATGCATGTTTGATTACTGTTATAAATCTTATAGCAAAATTTGCTCTTGATAATTAAAATAAAGCATGCCCATTTACCTCCTGTAGAGGGCTTTTTACCCACAGAATTGGCCATGTACCCTCAATATTATAAGCACTCCCTATATGATGTAAAAAGCTGAGGAAAAAAACAATTGTAACCCCCCCCCCCCACACACACACACACACACACACACACACAAATTACAAAACTCAGGGTGCACTCTGTAATAAAATAGAAACTGAATGTGACGTTTCTTGTTCCCATTTATGTCATCTTTATTTGATTCTTTAATATTGCAAACCAATCTGTGCTGTTAGGAAGAACACAGAATTTCATTGCAATTGTTATGTACCATTGACACTCATTTTGAGTTTACTGGCGAGAACTCAAGACGCCGTTTTGGAAATAAAATTTTTGACTGTTGCTGGTTTTGGTCCGATCTTTTTCCCATTTGTTATCAATTACAGATGACATTCATGGCATGTGGAGAATATACATTGATGCATTCAGGAATATATTTGAATAAATTGTCAGTGATTGTATAGTTCGTTTTTCTGGCAATATCTTCTTACGTTGGCAAGAACTGGATACTCCATGAAATATTCCCTATAGAAAGTTATCGTCTGAAAGATTTTTCGAGAAAAAAAATGTTACATTTCATGAAAATATTTTACTCATTACAACAAGGACAGGATTGTTAATTTACCTCTGGTTCAGGAGACGACTTCCCCTCCTCCGTGAATGAAGCCTGACCATACTGACCCCGTTTACGTTTCCGTTCTTCGATTTCTGAGAATTTGAATTCTGCAAGTTGGTTGCCAAATTACTAAATTTTCACGAACGAAAATAAATTATAAAATTAATGTATTTCTGTTTATGTTTTTCTGATATATTTGACAAAGATACTCGTACAATTATATTTTGATTAATAATAGTTGTATACTGTTGTATACTTCAAAGAAAATTTCCCGAGCTTTTAAATTCAAAATTTGATATAAAATTTCGTCTAAAGAATGACGGTTCCATTATTGTATTGGGAAAAGGGTGGGCAGATGATAAACAAAACAAACAAAAAATTACTTAAAAATAAAGGAAAGGTGCTTCGTGAAAATATGTCAACTAGATTTTGTAATAAAGGAGTTCACCAAACAGTTGTGTAATGAATTAAAATGTTTTATGTCCTTTTTTCAAAATATTAGGTTTCACCTCCCCCTCCCGTGTTAGAACTGTCCTGTTGGAGCTGGTTCTCGACCAATGGGAATTTACTGACTCGTGCGGAAGTTTCAAAAACGCGCGCAAAAAAAAAAGAAAGACGAGTAGAAGTTTGCCTTTCTTTTTAGGAAGTAAAAAGAGTAAGTACTGGAACATAACATATGTTTGTATGTTACATGGTTCCCTCACTTTAAGGGAAACGGGAAAAGTCTTCGTTTTCGATGCACGTATCGTTTACTTGCATCTCTCGAAACCCTCTTCCCTCTTGAACCACAAGAAAAAAAATATATTTCTTACAAGGCAATAAATTATTTTAAAAATCGTTTGACAAAAATATATAAAAATTAACAATATTTTATCCAAATCACTTGATACCCCAAAAATTATTTCATAAATGATTATTTACTCGAAAATATCATTTAACGGATTAAAAGTCAAATACTATGCCATCCTTTTGTTTGTACCCAAATCTTCCACCGAGGTGATTTCATAGCAGTTGCCAGTTGTACACATATGAGCTTCATTTATAAAGAATGTAAACGCATCAGATGGAATTTTAGAGAAAGCAGGTAATGGTTACTTCAAAAAAGCAGCTATTGTGTCACATCTATCCCCAGTGACGGTTACAGTTACTCCAAGAAAGCAGGTCTCATAAAAAAGGATATCTACAGTTACTCCAAGAAACCAGGTAACGCTTCCTCCAAGAAAGCAGCAATTATCTCACATCTATCCCCAGAGAAGGTTACAGTTACTCCAAGAAAGCAGGTCTCACATGAAAAAGATGAGGCTAAAGGAAGTCAGGATGTAGAATCCTCCGATCAAATGCAGTTGGATCAGGAATGTTGTCACTATTAAACAACGAGCTGAGTGATGACCACTTAAATGTCATCCTTCACTGAGGTAATTTTTACTAAAGGGTAATGCATGTGTGTGTGGTGGGATGAATGTCAATATTATTATTTTGTAAATATTGACTGAGTAACTACAAAGTTGTGGGGGTTATACTGAAATCAGCTTGTCTGTACGTCTGCATGTAATCACAATCTTGATACATGTATATCTCTTCTACCTTTAAAACCACTGATTGAATTAGATGAAACTTCAGAGTTGAACAATATCAAGCCTACTTATGCATATCATTGCTGCCTTTCAGCGGAATTTATCACAGTTTTAGTCCTTTGTATATATTGCATTTTCAACTCGAGCATAACTTATATCTCTTTATTTCATAATCTAGACCTAATGACTGCATTATGGATCGACTCTTTGATGATATGGCCATCATAAACAGTATATAAGTAAACATATTTGGGCCATCTTTTATTAAATCAATAATGTGTTTTTTAGTCCGGGCAGGCAGCTTCAGTGATTGTTCTAGTTTATTCTTTAATAAAACCTTTATCTAACAAGTTTCAATGTGTAATATGGGGTCAGAAAAGTTGACATCATTTTTAAAATCTAAATTCTTAGCTTGGATCTAATTATATTTTTATATTTTTAATAAAATTTCCTTCTTTAAATTCAGACATTTAAATTATTTCATTTTTAAAATGCATGTATGTTCAGACATATTCATTAACAAACTGGGATATTTCTAGATATTTTTTTAAAGTCCATGTAATAGTATTAAGTTGCACTCATTCATTTTCATAGGCCCGTCGAAGGACTGGACATATTATAGTATGGTGTTGTCTGTCTTTTGGTAGATTTTTTGTTTCCACGCAATAATGCATCAAATGCAGGTCAAGTTTGATGTTGAATACAATCTATTGATCTGTGATAGAGTTAACTAATAGGTTCATTTATCTTCTTATTATGCTAATGACAAAAAATTAAAATATGTTATTTTAACAAATGATTTAGATTGGCAAACAGTTATTAATGAAAACCTTGAAAAGCTAGACCTATGGCAAGATAGTTAGTACAAGTGCCATTTTATACCGCTATTACATGCAACTGAAAGAATTGTCAACATGTATTAATTTTGTGAACAGATTACTTTGAAGAGCCACCAGAAAGTCACAAAAGGAGTGTGATTGGTTTTGTTTCGACACTAGCTAATTTACTACAGGGAACACCAAGCCAATACTCTTCTTTCACTTAACAATTTGAAGGTGTCTAAGGCCAGTGCTAGTTCATCCTCTGTTTCAGTCACCAGTTTCTTGTCTCCACCACGATGTGGGGTAAAATTAAAGTTTATTGTTTTAGCTTTTGTTATACTAAATAGAAATCAGCTGAGCTGGTTACTACTACTTTTTGTGCCACCTGACAATGGTATGTCTCCTGAGGCGGACGCTCTGAGCACTCGGCCACAGAGGACGGTCACATGATGGTGGTGACAGAAAACGAAATATATATTTTTTTATTTTTTTTCACGCAAAATTTCAAGAAACCAGTATCTCCAAATAGTATTGAAATGGAAGAAAATAACCCCTTGTTACCCCAATGCCAATTTTTTTTATCGATTTCATGAAAGGAAAAGTACAATGAAAACTTTACGACTGGTATTCATTTTTTTTTTCATAATGTTCTGACCCAATTCAGAAATTAATGGAACTACAAGCTAACCTTTTTTTTCAATCGGGAGGTGCACTGAACGCCTAGCTGACTTTTTTTAAGTTGGCAGGACACTGCTATTTTAACAAATGCTCGGTCGCTGGCAGTAGTGGGAATTGACAAGTCACTATGTCTTGTCTCTTATATACATAAACTTAATGATTTATTTACTTAAGAATAATATTGAAATTACTTAACCTGATTCAAAATTGGAAACAATACTTATAGGTGTACACAAAAACAAACAACAACAAAAAAGCCATTTCATTCCTTTATAGCTACATGATTTCTTGCATATTATTTTAAACTATCGATGTTATATAATTTATTTTATTCTTTCAGAAAAAGGCATCACTCATTGTCGACAAAAAGGATCCGTCCAGATTCAAAGATGTCCGAGTAAGCCCAGTATAATTGAGAAGAGCAGAACAGTGCGCTCTTCTTAATAAAATCCATGCATTTTATATCTGTTGAAAAAAGTATCATCCTTGCTTTTCTCGCTGGAAGAATTTAGGACTGCCAAGGGGGTTTCAAGTCTGGACTCCTTGATACAGGAAGCACTGGAAGGTATGTCTACTCCCTAAATGAATTTTCACTAGCCATGATGGACTGATATTTTTTATTTAAAAAGTTTAGGTACTGCTAAATATAATAAAGAAATATAAAATAATTTATTTACAGGGCTTGTTCTCAGACTGATTCTCTTGTAAAGGTATTTTCACAATGATATCTTCATGTAGACTTGTGTCCCAGTCTAACTGCTTGCTGGTAGCGAGCAGGGCGTACACGAGAGCGGAAAACAGCACTATCCCGGCACAAATAAAAAATACTAGGCGCCATTCATGGCTGGTGCCCTGCAATAAAAACAACAAACCTTACATGGGTACACTATTTTGAATGCAATATTTCTGAAAAAGCAATGGCAGAGATATACGTATCTCTGCATAAATCAGACTCGTGAAAAATCGATTCTGGATATACATAGAAAATATTGATTTATACATTTCTCATATTCTAATGTATCTGAAAAGGCGTTTCGGTGTGTGTGTGTTGTTTTTTTTTTATTATATATATAACGGACATATTTTTCTACAATT